>CM053623.1:396646158-396669017 GCA_028646595.1 Phalanger gymnotis
CCTTCCTTCCTTCCTTCCTTCCTTCCTTCCTTCCTTCCTTCCTTCCTTCCTTCCTTCCTTCCTTCCTTCCTTCCTTCCTTTCTTCCTTCTTCCCTCTCATCCTTCTTCTTTCCCTCCCAACACTGTGCTAGGTGCCGGGGGAGATACAAAGAAAATGAGAAATGACGCTCGCCCTCGAGAAACTTATAGTTTAGCAGAAAAGAGATGATGTACACACAAACCTACTAATTACTCAATAATTTTATTGCATAAATACATTGCAGAACAGAAAAAGAATTAGAAGTACAAAGTGCCAAAGCAGATATGATGAAGAAATGATCACTTTTGGATAGGCTCATCAGGGCAGAGATAGCCCAAGACCATGATCGGGCCCAGTGACATGGAGCTAACTCGTTTGCGGTAAAATCTATTCCATTGCTGGATGGCTCTAATACTGAAGATTTGTATAAACGGAGATTGCCTTCTAAAATAGGTTGCCAGATCAGGAAACATAGTGATTTCCTCTTTTATGAATGAGATACTCTTTCAGACAGGCTCAACTTTAAGAAATGGTTAAGCTCTCCAGGGACAGAGGTGTCAATTTTTCCTAGCTACCCTCTAGATATTAAAGTTGAATTCGATAGTTTAGTCTGTGGTGCATTAAAAGTTGGCAAATGTTCTCAAGACGGCCCCTGCCTTTCACTAAGGAGAAGCCTCATTAAGACTCGGCCCATTATTGCCTGGTGAGAAGCTAGACATCTCTGGGGCTACAGAGCAGTCCTCAATCCCTGAGCCTGCAATTCTCAAACCTGTTTGAAGTCTCTCATATCTCAAGGGGTGGCACAAAATTCCTGAAAACATGTTTTAAGTTATTTTTAATTCACTCAATTTTGAAAAATGATATATCCCAGAGCACATTGTTTCCTTCAGAGAGGAGAGCGTGGCGGTAGAGAATGTCACAAAAGCAAACACAACATAGAGTATCATAACTTCTCTAGAAGATGGAATCATTGTGTTATGTGCTACTGTAAAGGCCATCAGGAAGTTCCTTGTCCACTATAGGTTTGTTGTTGCTGTCATGCAGTCGTTTCAGTCATGTCCAACTCTTTGTGACCCCATTTGGGGTTTTCTTGGCAAAAATACTGGAGGGGTTCACCAATTCCTTCTATAGCTCATTTTACAGATGAGGAAACTGAGACAAATAGGGTTAAGTGACTTGCTCAGAGTCATACAGCTAGTAAGTGCCTGAGGCCAGATTTGGACTCAGGGAGATGAGTCTTCCTGACTTCAGGCCTGGCACTCTATCCATTGTACCACCTAGCTGCCCCAATACTTGGGAAACTGGAATAGGAGAGACATCAGAGCCTGGATAGGACCTTGGAACCTAGAAAAATGAGTCTTGATAGACACTTGTGATTTAGGTTGCCTGGCTTAGAGGAGTCCTTGGAGATCATCCAGCCCAGTCTCCTCATTTTACACCTGAGGAAACAGACCAAAAGATGTGGTGACATGCTGGTGTCTTAACTGCGGGTGTTCCCCAAGGTCCTTTCCTGAGCCCTCTTCTTTTCTCCTTCCAAACTCTCTCGTGATAAAGTAGATGTGACTGTCATCTCTATGTAGATGATTCCCGGATCTAAATTTCCAGTTTCTGTCTGTCCCTTGAACTTTGGTCCCACATCACCAACTGCCTACTGGACACTTTTAACTAGTTAACACATCTGAAACTGACTCATTATCTTTCTCCCTGAGTGCTACGTCTTCCCAAACACTGAACTTCTTCCAAACGTCCCTATTTCTGATAGAGGTAGCATCAGGCTTCCAATCTCCCAGCTTTGTAACCTTGGCACATTCAATCAGTTGCCGGATCTTGCCATTTCTACCTCCACCCTGTCTCTTGTCTTTGACCCCTTCCCTCCATTAGCCAGCTGCCATCTTAATTCAGGCCCTTCTTCTCTCTTACCTAAATTACTGCAACAGCTTCCCAGTTAGTCCCTCTGTCTCAAATCTCTCCCTACTCCTATACCCTGCAGCAAAGTAAGTTTCCTGAATTATAGATCTGACCACAAGAGTTCCCTGCTCCAGCAACTCTGGGGATTTCTTATTGTTTGTAGGATAACATACAAATTCCTCTGCATAGCCTTCACAGCCTGGCCCCAACCTATCTATGGAGTCCTGCCTCTCTGGCCCTCTGTGATTCAGCCAAACTGACCTCTTTGTACCTCACACATGCTTATTCTCCCATCTCTGTGCTTTCCTACTGGCCTGAAAAGCATTCCTTCCTCACGTACATCTCCTAGTGTCTCTCCTGGCCTTTAAAATGTAGCCCAATCTGCATGAAACTTTGCCAAATTATCCTAAAAAATTACTGGTACCCTCCCTCCCATACTGCCTTGTATTTAACCACTTCTGGTATTATTTGTATTTATTTATTTTATATGAATATATTACATATAATAATATATAATATAATATATTGCATATATGAATATATTACATATACTATTTGGATATGTTACACATAACATATGAATGTATTATATATACTATAATAATATATTAGGTATACTATATTACATAGAATATAAATCATACTTTATATGTGTATATGACCTATAATATATTACATATAATGTAATATTACATTAAATCATTATTAAATTAAATATGTAAAATTACATATAATATAATTACATGTAATGTAATATATTATAGGTCATATGTTCATATAAAGTTATATGTGTATATATACACATATCACACATACATACACATGTGTATATTTGTATTTGTACATACATGTATATACACATATACATATACACACACACATACACACATATGGCTAGGCACAGAGGATAGAGTGGCAGACTTGGAGTCAAGAAGACCTAGTTCAAATCTGGCTTCAGACAACTATTAGCAGTGTGATCCTGAACAAATCACTTAACCCTGTTTGCCTCAGTTTCCTCATCTGTAGAATGAACTGGAGAAGGACATGGCAAACTACTCCAGTATCTTTGCCAAGAACACCCCAAATGAGGTCTCAACGATTCAGACACAACTAAAATGGCTGAACAAAATGTATCTTCACTTTTATGCTGACTGTATTTTTATGCGTACTTGTCTCTCCCATCAGAAGGTGAGCTTTTTTTGAGTCGGGATTGTTTTATTCTTTGTAGCTGCATCTGTAGCATCTAGCATGGTGCCAGCACACAGTATGAGTTTCATAAATATTTGCTGCTTGCTTCTTAGTGGCAGAGATGAGGCTCTAAACCAGGTCTTTTAATTTCTCAACCCATTGCTTTTTTGATCATGCAACGTAGTATGGCTGAACCAACCAACAAACATATCAAGGCTAAGCACCCAATATGTGTCTAATTCTTGGCAATGTTTAAAGATGTTAAGTTAAAGATGTATGACTCTGGGGCAAGGCAAATGCATTTGTGCCTCAGGAAGCCAGAGTGTGTAGTGCAGATGTAGTTTTTACTAAAGGAGTTACCTAGCCTCGGTTCACCTGAAATGTGACATGACCCACTACTCAGGCCCATGGTAAGGAGTAATTACTAACTCTGGAGCAATTAATAATACAGCAGGACCTATATATCAAGTGTTAATAATTAATAATAATAATAATAAATACCATGTGAGCCTCTTGAGGGTGGTACTCTATGGACCTTCCCACCCACACCCACCCTGCTGTCTCTGCAGTGTTCCTGCATTCCAGTCAGAGGATGTAAGAGTCTTTAAACTCACTTCCATATTTGGGTGGATGTAGTCCTGGCATTCTCCTCTCCAGCAATCTCAGTAGAACAGAACATTAAAGGTGGGCATGCCCAGCCCTCTCCCCCCGGGGCCCCTGCCCAATTTCCCCAACCAGAGGTCTCTTGGGGGTCTAGAGTTGTTTCTTCTTTATTCCTGTGGCAGAAGGGTAAGACCAACCCTGAGGGAAATAACCTATTTGCCTGTGGAATAATCAGAAACTTGGGTGATTCTTCTGGAGGTGGTGAGGAAGCAGGAAATAGTTTGCTGGTCCTTGGAGGTTCTACCTAGTAACATGTATCAGGGGAACTTCAGTCGTCTGTTTTATGACTAAACACCTTATCTTATGGCTGATCTTGGGGAGAAGGTGACCCTGATTTCCCTAATGCTGTACCTATAGAGCATCAGCTCTGACTGAGAGCTGCAAGAAAACCTATACTAAAAGTGTGTGTGTGTGTAAATGTGCTCAACAAACACACACAATGCATATATACATATATGTATGTATACATATGTATACACAGACACATGCATATATATACATATATGCACAAATATATACATTTGTTTGTTAGGTTTCAAAAAAACTGTTTCATTGCTGCTCTTTCTGTTTTTCATCATTGTAGTCACTTTTGAATGACCTCCTCCCAAATATTTACTGTATCTGTTCTGCTTACAGTAAATAAGTGCAGTCGAAAACCAGAAATATCATAGTAATGGATTTAGAGATACATAGATTTAAGGCTGGAAGGGATCTGAAAGCCTACCTAGTCCAAATTCTTGCTTTATGAGTAAAAAACAGCACCAAGACTTAGAATGATTAAGTGACGCCAAAAGTCAATAAATGACGCAGGCAGAATTTGAACCCAGGTCCCCTGACTACAAGTGCCACATTCATGCGACACCAAGTGGCTTCTCGTTATAGTGACCATGCGTCAGGTTATACCCAGAGTACATTTGTCTGAGGTTGAAGGAACCTCTGAAATAATAATTGGTCTACTTGTAGAGAGATTGTGACAGAGGTGTCATCAGAGATTTTTTTCACCTGAGACAAAACATATTTTTTGGGGAGCCACAATAGCACAGAGGACGGGTTTTTGTTTTGTTTTGTTTTTTGGTGGGGAGGGGTGGTTTTGTGGCCATGTACAGAAGATGACTGTGATAGGACAAAAGGTGATATACAAGGTAGCTAAGAGGTAGCGTGGTTAGAGCCATGGGTCTGGAATTAGGAAGACTTGAGTTTTAATCCAACTTCAGCAATGGACTAGTTGTGTGACCCTGGGCAAGTTACTTAACCTCAGTTTGCCTCAGTTTCCTCATCTATGAAAGGGGGATAATAATGGCTGTCATGAGGATCAAATGGAATAATTGCAAACTGCTTAGCGCAGTGCCTGGCACGTAGTAAGTGCCATATAAATGTTAGCTATTATTACTGTTAGATTACAGTCTGACCACAGGTGCAGTGGTGCTGGCAGAGGGGTAATCTACCCCCTTCTCTATGCTTTGCCAGTCAGTGACCCCAATCTCCCTCTTTTTCCTTCTCCCTTTTCCAGGATTTCACCTTCCCTCACTATCCCTGTGGGGAAAGGGCTGGTAGACATGAGGCAAAAAGAATGGGAAACAAAACAAAACAAAACACACCTCTGCCATTTTAGCACCTAGGAAAACGCCTCTATCACCCTGCCTTAGTTATAGTTTGGAATCGTCGTCTGCTTTGGTGATAGGAGTACTCATTCGGATTAAAGTGAATTTTGTGAAGGCTGCCCACATCCTCCAACAGCATTTGATTTTATCAAACGTCTATTTTATTTTATCTTGTTTTACTTCATTTTGCATTATCTTATTTTGTTTTGTTTTATCTTATGTTCTGTTTTATTTTGTTTTGTCTTTTATTTTATTTTATCTTGTTTTGTTTTATTTTATCTTCTATACTTTTGACATGTGATGCATTGTACTATATGCTGGGGATATGAAAAGCAACAACAGTTCCTGCCTTTCCTCAAGCACTTTAGGTCTTTGTAGAAATCGCTACACATCCCTAATCTCCCCACTCTATCTTGCAAGTTTTTTAAAACTGAAAGGCAGCTTGGGCTAAGAGCTTTTGAAATTGTGGGTATTTTCCCTGCTGTGCTGCTTGGTCCATGGTTCCCATCATTTGAGTACATGCAGAGTGCATGACTTCCCTCTCCCTTTCCTTTCTAGCTCAGCCCCTACAAATCAGCTTGGGGTGGCCATGTTGAACTTGGGCCCTGCTACCATCAGAGCCATTGAAAAGGGGGGAACTGAGAAGTATCCCGGACTATAATCTAACTCTTTCTTTTTGCTGGTGTTTGACCTGCTGACTAGATTCTTGGCCTGGTCCTGCCTGGATGATGCCCAGTGTTTTTGTGTTCCAAGGGCCCGTCACTACTAGCTGCTGGTGGTAGACTATTGGTATAGCATGAGGCATACATTTTCAGACACGGCTAATAGAATGACTAATGATTTGTTTTCCTTGACTTTACGTATTTGTTTTAAATATAACAAATACGTGTGTGTGTGTGTGTGTGTGTGTGTGTGTGTGTGTGTGTGTGTGGTGCATTGGGAAGTAAAAGCGAAGTAAAAATGAAGAAAAAATATTTTTAAGAAGAAAATAAATGATATGATAAGAGACTTCTGGACTTGTCTTTATATACAATAACTACAAATTTGAAACAGTCTAAAAAGCTAAAAATTAGAGAATTGGATAAACAGGTTGGAGAACATTGTTGTGGCAAAGGAAATAAGAAATGTGAAGAAGACAAATATGTGAAACCTTATATAAAGCTGAGTAAATAAAGTAGACCAATGGTATGTATAAAATATACATATTGACTCTAAGTACAAGAAAAATGTTAAAAAACACTCGTAATATAAAGCTGAATAAAGTAAACCAATAGGATGTATAAAATAAATATTGACTATAAGTATGAGAAGAAAAATATTAAAAACTACTCCTAAGGAAAAGATGCCAGAAGAGAATATAGATTTTTTATGAACTTGTGAAAGCTCACATATACTTAAAAAACCCACAAATTGTAATTAATTTGGAGTCCATTCATTCATACATATTATTATTTCAATTTTATTCATCTTTGTATTGTTGATGGTGTTTAGAGAATTTTTCTGAGAATTTTTGTTTTAATTTTATATTTTAAAAAATTGAGTGGAGGAAGGAAACAATACTGGCCTTGATGTCATGAGCCCTGGGTTTGAATATTTCTCTGACCTCAGTTGTCTCATCTGTAGAATGGGGAATCCTGCTACTTGCCCCACTTACCCAACATCTTGTGATAACAGCTCTTGGCAAATAAACTTCAAAGTGCCACTCAGAAGTCATTATTATCCCAGCTGTCCAGATTCTCTCCAGATTCCAGACCTGTTTCTTATGCTAACTTGAGAGACCTGCCCAGTCTTTCAAGTGTTGCTTCACTACTCCTGGGCTCAGCTCCTCACCCTGTAGCCTTGCCCTGCCTCTGACAGTGGCAGATACCATCTGCCTCAGGTGCCCCTAGAAAGGTTTCTTGAAGCCTGTCATGAACATTAAAATCTTGTTTTTCTTAGTCCCTCCTCTCTCCAACCAAATTGCATAGATGGAAGGGAAAAAAAAGATGTCTCTGACATGACACATAATAGGTTTCTAATATTTCATGATTGGGAATTGCTATTTTGTTTTGTTAATTTTTTTTTTCCGGAGGGGAGAAGGCAGGGCAATTAGGGTTAAGTGACTTGCCCAAGGTCACACAGCTAGCAAGTGTATCAAGTGTCTGAGGCCGGATTTGAACTCAGGTCCTCCTGACTCCAGGGCTAGTGTTCTACTCACTGCACCACCTAGCCGCCCCTGTTTTGTTAAATTTTAAGAATTAGTTTTTAATCATTTACCTTTTCTTTTTTAAAAAATCTATTTATTTATTTTTAGTTTCAACATTCACTTCCATAAGATTTTGAGTTTCCTCCTCCTTCTCTCCCCCCCCCCGCCGCCCCCGCCATGGCATGTATCTGATATAGGCTCTACTCATGCATTCATATTAAATATATCTTCACATTAGTCATGATATAAAAGAGAATTAGAACTAATAGGAGAAACCATGAGAAAGAAGAAACAAAATAAAACAAGAAAAGAAAAGGAGAGCAAATAGTCTGCTTTCATCAACATTCAGATTCCAGAGTTCTTTCTCTGGATGTGGATAGTATTTTCCATCTGGAGTTTTTGGGAGTTGTCTTTGATCTTTGCATTGCTGAGAAGAGCTAAGCTTATCCACGTCAGTCATCACACAGTGTTGTTATTGTGCACAATGTTCTCCTGGTTCTGCTCACTTCACTCAACATCAGTTCATAGAAGTCTTTCCAGGTTTTTCTGAAGTCTGCCTGCTCATCATTTCTTATGGAACAATAGCATTCCATTACATTCCTATACCACAACTTGTTCAGCCATTCCCCAATTGATGGGCATCCTTTCAATTTCTAATTCTCTTTTTTTCTTTTTTTGCAAGGCATTTGGGATTAAGTGACATGCCCAGAGTCACACACACACACATACATTGGTGCTTGCACGCGTGCGTGCGCACACATACACACACACACACATAGCTAGTAAGTGTCATGTCTGAGGTCAGATTTGAACTCAGCTCCTCCTGACTCCAGAGTTGGTGCTCTATCCAGTGCACCACCTTCAATTTCTCATTCTTTACCGCCACAAAAAGCTTCTATAAATATTTTTGTACATGTGGGTCTTTTCTCCATTTCTGTGACCTCTTTGGGATATAGACCTAGAAGTGGTATTGCTGGGTTAAAGGGCATCTACAGTTTTATAGCCATTTAGGCATAATTCCAAATTGCTCTCCAGAATGGTTGGATCAGTACACAACTCCACCAACAGTGCATTAGTGTTCCAATTTTCCCTGTTTTCTTTTTTATCATCTATCATTTTCCTCTTTTCTCATCTTAGCCAATCTGATAGCTTGATGTGATACCTCAGAGTTGTTTTGATTTGCATTTCTCTAATCAATAGTGACTTAGAGTATTTTTTCATATGATTATAAATAGTATTTAATCATTTTTTTCAATGCTTTCTATCTTTACTTCAGTTCGCCCTGACCTCCGGCAGCTAGGTGACCCAGGACAAGTCACTTAACTCTCTTTACCTCAGTTTCCTCATCTGTAAAAATGAGCTGGAGAAGGAAATGGCAAACCACTCCAGCATCTTTGCCAAGAAAACCCCAAATGGGGTCAAGAAGAGTCAGAAGCAACTGAAACAACCGAACAACAATTGCTCTGACCTCACTCGGTAAATCACGTTCCTTTCCTCATTCTTCTCGCCTCCTATTTAACAGGAAGAACCAGATCAGGGACCTCTTCTGACTCATGCTCAGCTTATGCCATGTTGATTTAGGGTTCCACAATCCACTGGTTGTGAAGTATTCCCCCCATCATATGGAGTAGACAATGTTATTGTAACTTGCCCAAAGCCCCAAAGACGGTAAATGTTGGGGCTGAGATTTGGCCTGAAATCTCCAAGTTTGGTGCTTTTCAGCTTTCTTGCACCCTACGTCATTGCCTCTACTCCTGAGATCAGTAGGTGGTGCAGTGGTTAGAGTGCTGGGCCTGGAGCCAGGAAGACTTGAGTTCAAATCCAGCCTCAGATACTTTCTAGCTATGTGACTTCACCTTTGTCTTCCTCAGCAGTAAAATGGGGGTCATTACAGCACCTCACTCATAGGGGTGTTGTGAGGGTCAAATGAGATCATATTGGTAAAATACTTAGCCCAGTGTCTGGCACATTACAGTAGATGCTTAATAAATGCTTGTTTCTTTCCTTCTTCTTCCAGTGCTAGATTCCCTCACTATCTCACAACTTTGTATTTATTTGTATTCATTCTCTTCGTATTTATCCTATATATGCTTACATATGCCCTTGTTGTTTCTCCTGTTAGAATATAACTTCAGACTAGGGATTATTTGATTATTTATAATTTTTTTTCCCAAGCACCCAAGTACCTGGCACATAGTAGGTTTTACTAAAGGCCTGCTGATTGCTTCATTGGCTGATATTAGCCTTAGATGTGGTAGCTTGTCAAAGGGAGATAAAGGAAGCAGGAAGACCACTTAGGGGTTTTTTAGAATAATCCAGACTAAAGGTAGTAACTTGAAATCTTGAAAAGAGTGCATGAAGGCGAAAGTTTGCAATGTGGCACATTCAGAGTATGCTGTAAACTGTTTAACAAAAAGGTTGGGAGTAGAAGGGTTGGCATGCTTTTTTTTCCTGGAGTGGGGAAGGTAGGGCAATTGGGGTTAAGTGACTTGCCCAAGGTCACACAGCTAGTAAGCGTGTCAAGTGTCTGAGGCTGAATTTGAACTCAGGTTCTCCTGACTCCAGGGCTGGTGCTCACTGCGTCACCTACCTGTCCCAGTTGGTACGCTTTTAAGCCTAATCTACATTGTTAAAATTTCCTCTATGGCTTTCTTAAGTTGGGCAATCCACAAAACAACAAACCAAGTCCTGATCTGAAGTATTTGCAGAATTCTGAGATATAAATAAATGCTCATACTGAAGATTTAACCATTGGATCTGAGCTGGTACTAGCTGGTTTTAGCACATTCTCTGGATGTGATGGAAAAGATCACTGGACTTGGAGTCAGAGGGTCTGGATTCAGTTTTTAGTTCTGCCACCTAGCAAGACACGTGACTCAACTCTGACTGTGAGAAATATCTGGGAAGTACAGAGAGAGGCCCAATAATTTTTGTAGGGATAAGTCAAGACCTTCAGGACTTTATCACTGAGGTCTTTGCTGTGAGGGCTCCTCCATCACGTGGCACAGCTATGTGCAGGCGATTGTTGTCCCTGTCCCCCTTTCAGGAAACCGAGGCACCTGAATTAGCCCGAGGTCGTGCAGCACATTTCTGGCCTTACCAGCCCGCCTCAGAACTCATAGCTCCTGAAAGTCTGGTCTGTGGCTTTCCGGCTGAGGTGTGTTTCCTCCCACAGATAATCGTTGTTTTCCTGTTTGGGGCTTCACCTCCTCTTTGTCCTGCTCAGAGGAAGGGGGTGTTGGGGCCAGCATGTTCCAGAAGAGGAATCCATGTGGGCCTCTATTACATGTGGGTTTAATAGGGTTTGTAGTGAATGTCATCTTGACATTTTCTCTGCTACTCCCTACCTTCTTCCTACCAGTAACCGCAACTTGCTCCTCCCCAGAGCTCCAGAGACCATTCTGGCCTAACCTATTGTACAGTTAACACCCTCGGTTGGGTGACTCTGCCCTGGTGTTGGTATCCTGCTTGACAAGCGAGTAGGTCCAAACTCAGCTGTTCCATTATATCTAGCCAGCCCCAAACCAGGCTGCACACACCATCTAGCCACCTACTAGGAAACCAAGGCCTCTTGCCACCTGCCCTACCTCTCTCCTATCCCTTCCACCTATTTTGCTCAGAATAATAATCTAATTAATAATACTAGCACTGATAATGGAACAAGGTGTGCCAATCACCTGGTAGAGACGCATAATCCATAGGATACTTCAGACCAAAACCTTCTTCCCTGGCTGCCACGTTCTGATAGCTGTTGTCTTTTTAAATTAGACTATAAACTCCTGGAGGGAAGAAAATCTCATTTTTGTGTTTGTATCCCCAGTGCCTAACAAATTGTCTAGCAAGTAGTAAGTGCTTAATAAATACTCATTCATCCATCTATTCATTCACTCACTCACTCATACATTCATTTATTCATTTATACGAATTCTCTCAACTTCACTTTCATTTTCTATTGTCTTGTTAAGACCCTCCTCCTAAGGACTAGTCCACTGGGAAATAAACTCTGTAAATGTAACATTTAGTGCTAAAACAGTGGAACCCAGTGATCTTTTTTTTTTTTTTAAAGGATTCCAAATGAATTCATTGAGATGAATGCATTCAGTGATTGCTCACTGCTTGGAAATCTCTTTCATTTCTGAACATCTAAGTTGATTCAAACTAATTGGTTCACCTCATGTACTTTTCTCCCTGCAAACTTGTCTCTGGCATTTTACAAAATGTTAATGGAACAATATTAAATTGTAAAACATCTTAAGGTTCTTGGTGTTCACTAAACATTTCATAGTGTCTTTAATGTTTTATTTTTTAAAAATGTCTGCTCTCTTTTCTCTTTCTCTCTCCTCTCTCCTTCCTACCCTCACTTTTTAAATACTGCTGTTCTTCTGTCCCCCCCTCCTTTTTTGAGCGTTCATCTAATAAGATCATTGGTGGAAATATGAACAAAAGAAGAAGAGAAAAGGGATGAAGCTTATAGATGAAATAAAACATTATGAAGCGGATGAAACCAGAGAAGATATCACATGTTAGAATGCTTCAGACATCACAGAAAAGTAGGAACACCTCTGGATCTGAATGAAGTCAGGATTTGAATTTCTGATCCTGTTCTCCCTGTCTTTGGGAAGTCACAACCTCTCTGCTCCTCAGTTTCCTCAAAGAATCTCTGACTTGGAAGGGGCCTCAGAGGTGGCACTCTATTCCAACCTGTCCCTGAACATTCTCTCTTCCACATTCCTGATAAATGGACTCTGCTTGAAGAACTCCTTTGGCAGGGCCAGGGTGGGGGTGGGGTTGGGGGAGTGGGAACCTACCGCCTCCAAAGGTATTTTTGACCAGCTTTAATTATTATGGTGTGTTTCTTTGTATCAAGCTTAAATTTGCAGCTTTGGAGTCTCCACCCACTGTTCCTAGCAATAATCTATGGGGATCACATCTGGCTGAAGGCTCTTCCACATGGGCAATACTGACAGGTAGCATTAATGATAGTACATTAAAGTATTTTACAAATATTACCTCATTTTATCCTCAGAACAACCCTCATTTTGCAGATGAGGAAACCAAGACAGTCAGAGTAACTTGCCCGGGGTCACACAGCTAATTTGAGGCAAGTTTTGAACTAAGGTCTTCCTTACTCCAGGCCCAGGGTTCTTTCTATCCAATGGTGCTACTAAGCCACCAAATTACTTTCTAGTATGAAATCTCTAGTGTATAGTAAATTTACAGTCCAAAGATATCCCTCCAGTATTAATGGATTTGGACTTGATTTGGACTTCTAGCTCTAAATCCTGAGGTATGTCAATCAGACAAAAGAAGGAGGAAGATTATCCCACGGGAAGATAGAAAGCTCTGAATGATAAGAAGCAATCTCTCAGAACTTAACTTATTGAGAACCTTCTACATGAAAAGCATAGTACTATACCAGGCCCTGTGAGTAATATAGAGATGTATAATCCAGGGCCCCTGACTTCAAGGAGCTCTGGTTGTGGCTCTAGATGGGGAGTACACAAACACACAAAATACCACAACCATTTATCAATAAATGAAAAGATAACCAAATGCAAAGCAGGCTATAGGCCCAATGAGTGGCATAAGGATTAAGAGGTACAAGCATTCAGAGGCTTCTGAGAGAGAGAGAGGTCAGAGAAGGATTTGCATAGAATTCAGCATGAAAGGCAACCTGCTTGTCAGGAAGCTTAGTATGATGGAGAAATCAATGAGAGATCTGGGTTCAAATCTCCCCTCTGACGTGTATGGGCCATAGGACTTTGGACAAGTCACCTAACTCTCTCAGAGACTTATAATTAGAGTGGGGATAACAGTAGTTGAAGTTCTTAGTTCACAGGGATGTTATAAAGACCAGAGGAAAAGGAATACATGTCTAGTGATTTGCCAACCCGAAAGCATGCTGCGATTAATTTTATTCAGGGAGGCAGAAAGACGAGAGATGAGCAATCTGGGTGGTATGCAATGCCTCAGGTATAGAGGGACAAGAGTTCCAGGCAGGTTTGTGAGTTGAAGAATGGGTCCATTTGCCTGCAACTGAGAAAACATGATGGAAAACAAGGCCAGATTAATTGCCTAGGGAAAGATTGTGTAATAATGTCTTATAACAGGCTCAGGAGTTGGACCTTATCTTATAGATAACAAAGAAACTCTGAAAATCTCAAAGACTGAAGAGTTTGAATCAGCATGGTGCGCTAGACTTGAAGCTAGGAGGACCTGGGTTCAAACTCCACCTCCACTACATGCTAGCTGTGTGACTCTGGACAAATCACTAAACTGTGCCTCGGTTTTCTCATCTACAGAATTACCTCTGAGATCCTTTCTGCCTCTAGCTCTATGATCTCTGAGTTGAAGTCATGAAATTGTCTCTTAGGAGGTTTTTCTTTTTTTTCCTAGCAGCTACTTAGAGAAGGAAATGAAAGAGGAAGAGACCAGAGGCGAGAGGCTATAACAATAGTCTGGATGTGAAGTGACAGGGACAGCTAGGTGGTGCCAGGCCTGGAGTTAGGAAGTCCTGAGTTCAAAGCTGTGCAACCCTGGGCAAGTCATTTAACCCTATTTGCCTCAGTTTCCCTCATCTGCAAAATGCCCTGGAGAAGGAAATGGCAAACCACTCCAGTACCTTTACAAAGAAAACCCCTAATGGGGTCATGAAGGGTTGGACATGACTAAAAAAAGAGACAAAAATGAGGTGTTAGGGCCTGAACTCTAGCAGAGGCAGAGGAAAGAGAAAAGAAGGGTTGGACTTGAGTTCAAATCCATCTTGCCCTGGAATTTTGTTCTGGGATGATTCCGGCGATGCTGTAACCCAAGATCTTTGGGACGGCATTTTATCAGCATTGTCCAGTGGCAAGGAAGATGGTCACCAGGGATGGAGAGTTTCATCAACTATTACTGAGCCTCCACTTCAACAGACACTTATGCAATGCATCTGTGTGCAAGGCACTAGGCTAGATCCTGGAGGAGGTATAAGGGGAGCAAGGCCCAGGCAATCCTCTCTGGGCGCTTTGAGTCCCACAGAGGGATTGTAACAACTCTCTTACACCGAGCTTTTGGATTTAACGTAGCTCTCTTCTCAACAACTACCCTCTGAGGCAGATGCTGGAGGGATCAGTGTCGTCTTCAGCCCAGGACACTGAGGCTCAGAGAGGGTAAACACTTGTCCCAGTCGCACAGCTAACGCATGTCTGAGCCACAAATCAAACCCGCATCACCTGGTTCTAAAACCAGTGCTCTTTATTTCTTTATCTTAATGTTTTGTCTTATGAAGTAAACAAACACAAACATTTCAATATTCAGTGAAGAATAGAATTGTATATGAAACAGTAAACTTTTATTGTACACAATTTTTTGTGTTGATTAAATCTGACACGATAGTAACAAAACTGGTTGCTTTTTTATGTCCCCTCTGAACTGTTCTGTTTTGTCATATACTTTTTAAATACTTCACAGATATTCCTTTCTTCCTTCCTTCCTTCCTTCCCTCCTTCCTTCCTTCCTTCCTTTCTTTCTTTCTTTCTTTCTTTCTTTCTTTCTTTCTTTCTTTCTTTCTTTCTTTCTTTCTTTCTTTCTTTCTTTCTTTCTTTCTTCCTTCCTTCCTTCCTTCCTTCCTTCCTTCCTTCCTTCCTTCCTTCCTTTCTTTCCTCTCTCTCCCTCCCTTCCTTCCTTCCTTCCTTCCTTCCTTCCTTCCTTCCTTCCTTCCTTCCTTCCTTCCTTCCTTCCTTTTTCTCTCTCTTTTTTTAATCTTTCTTTCTTCTTTTCTATATAAATTAAGAAACTTCCCAGTCACACAACCACACTTGAACCTAGGTCTTCTAAATTTTCATACCTATAATAATAATAATATTAATAGCACCTCATTTCTATGGTGCCGTAAAGAGCTTTCCACAAAACAATCCTATGGGATAGGCAGTGTGGCCTTGATTATTGTATTTTACAGATGAGAGATAAAGAGGTAGCTGAAATAAAAGAGGAAATTAAGACATACTCGCATTCAGTTGGCTCTGTGGCTTAGACAGAAAGAAGAGTCTGGGTTTGAACTCCAGCAGGAGTTTTGCTTTGAGAGGTAGCATGGTGGAGGATATAGTGCACTAGACTTGGAGTCTGGAAGAGGTGTATTCAAAGCCTGATTCACACACTTACTCGGTATGTGACTGTGCAGGACTGAGCTTTTCTGAGCTTCAATTTTCTTCATCTGCACAAATGGCGGGAGTTGTGTGGGAGGAAGAAATATTTGATCCCATGACCTCTATGATCTATTTCATGTCCCAAAATCTATCATCCTACGAACTTAGCTATTGCCTTGAGAATACCTCTTTTCAATGTCAGGTTTAAACAGGTAAGCTTGATAGAACCTCAAAACTTTCTAGAGAGAAGTTGGCTGTTGGAGACCAGCTCTTCAAAAACCAATTCTCTTTGGCGGGGTAGGGGTGGGGGTGAGGACAGAGGAATCTGAAAGCTTTCTTCTTGCCAATTTTTAAAACAGAGCAACCTTGTATTGGTTGCCATCCCATCCAGAGGAGGGAAGAAGCCACATCAATGAGATCACAGATCCATTGACAATTAACACTTGGAGAGTGCTTTATTTGACCTGCCAGCCATTGAGCTATCGATCAATTTATCACATACTCAAGCTCTTTCTTTGACAACTGCAGGCACAATTTGGACCCTCTCCACCTTTCCTGGTTCACCTCTTACAGCTCTCTCTCTTATTTTTTTTTAAGTTCAAGCTGGGAGAGAAAACGGAGAATAAATATATTAAATTATCAGTATCATCTCTGTGGCTGGTATTTGGCCATGGAGACTCCCCAAAATACAAGGCTCTTAAATCTGTGCGGTTTCCTTTTGTTTTTAAAGATACCCATGACGAGTGATTGAAAAGGGGGAAAAAATCACCAAATGATCATTAAAATTGAAAACACTTTGTACATCCCTTTCTGATCACTTGGCAACAAGTAATATATTGTATGTTATTATTTTTATTATGGTCTTGGCATATAGATGTCTATTAAAACATGTATTATATCCCTATGTTCTAGTTGAGCAGCAGTAGGAACAGAAGAGCTGAGTCTTTGTCCCAGTTCTAATACTTCTTAGATAGGACACGTCCATCTGAGCCTCACTCTTCTCATCCATAAAATGGAAATAATAATACTTTTCACTACTTTTCGACATCATTCATAAGGATGTTGTAAGGAAAGTATTTTATAAACATCAAAGTGCTGTATAAATGCTGTCTATAATGAACCTTTGCACATCAGAGGATACCAGAGTAGAAAATAAAGGAGATATGTTCTAACTAAACCCGTAATTTTATAGTAGGAAATAAAGGGTCATCGTTATTAAATGATTTCTCCCAGGTCGCGTAGCTAGTAAATGATGGGGACAGGGCTTGACGAGCCTTGAGGTTACATTGCTATTATACGCAGACCCAGAGTTGGAGCTCTGACTCGTTTTGCTATAGATTTTCATTGCCTCTTGGATTTGTTTTCCCAAGAGAGTGGTTTCAGCTCTGAGTACATACCTAACCCCCTTAATGACCCAGTCATCTGTCAGGCCTGTGAACATACATTTACCTCCCTTTCAGGACCATTTGCCCCCTCTCTGTGACCTCTTACACCTCCTTGTACCCTGACCATGTGGCACAGATGGTATGATCCTGTCAGGCTGAGGCAGGTGACAGTGTTATTCTGTGTTGAGCAATCATTGGCTATAATGAACCAGACTGGAGGCAGGCTCAGATAATAGGGCAGGGGGCCAGCTGCCTGTTACGGTCATGTGACTTTTCCTATGGATTGCGAAAGAGATGAAGGAGACCTGGGATAGGTGGAATTCATCCAGAAAAAGAGGCTACATTTTCCCTCGGTATTAAGTTTTAAGCCTAAAGTCGAAAGCACCTTCAGTGCTTCTGCTGTCTCTTGCTGAATGCAGCTGTTCAGCCAAAATACATCCCACAAATGGACAATGCAATGAAAAGGATGCTGGGTCTGGAGTAAGAGGACCCGGCTTCAGATGCTGGCTCCAATGTCTATTAAATGTATAACCTTGAACAAATTGCTTCCTCTCACTAGGCCTCAGTTAGCCATCTATCAAATAAGGATCAGGTGACCTCCACAGTCCCTTTTCAGCTCAAAATCCACGCTAGTAAGAGGCTGTTGTTAACTTATTTAAAGAGAGCGGGAGAAGAAACTGTCTTTCTTTATCATCATTCTAGCTCTAAAATCCAAGCGTATTAGTTTGAGAGAGTAGTCAACATGAAAGGTAATATTTATTTATTCTTTTTCTAGAGTGACAGCTCTAGGTAACCATGTCCATCCCAATTCACATTTTCAGGTTACTTACAAATTTCACCAGCCATACTTTTAAAAAAGCTTATTATTTTCCTTTTTGAATGGTAATCCTTTAATGGGTCATCTTTTGATCAGAATCCCTACAATACTTTTTGAGTTATGAAGAAAGTGTGCTCAAAACAAAAGGGAAAAATGAAAACTTGAAATTTAAAAAAAAAAGGGAAAAAAAGAAAAAAAGTATTCTTCATCAAAAAAAAAAAAAACAAGTTCCTGAAGGTCATGAGGGGGGCTGTGCTGGGTGGGAAGAGTGTTGGAACTAGAGTCAGAAGACCCAAGTTCCAGGTTTGACTGGCTCACTGGGGAAAATGACTTAATCTCTCTGAGTTCAGTTTACTCATTTGTAAAATGAGGTTAATTATATTTTTGCTACCTACTACTTAGGGCTATTGTGAGAACAGTCTTTTGTAACTGATAAAGTGCTAAATTTGCACTAATATAATTGGTGAGCTACACTGAGGATGATTCATTCAACATTTAAAAAGCCTTATTAAGGCTTGCCGATCGCAGAGTACTGTGTTAGGACCTGGGATAAGTACGAAGATTAGCTGAGATCAGTTCTTTCCCTCATGGAGGTTAAAAGTGAGAGGGATATCGAGTGAAGGAGAAACACAGGTCCGGCAGTTTGGTAGAGCAGAAAGAATGGGAAATTTGGAGAATCTACGTTTCAATTCTACCGTGGACATGATGCTTTCCTTTTCTGGGACTCAGTTTCCTCATTTGTCAAATAAAGGAAAAGGATCATAGATTCACAGCAAGAAGAGACCTTTTAGGTCATTGAGTCCATCCTTGTCATTTCACTGATGAGGAGAACTGAGGCAAAGAGAGGTAAAATGATTTGCCCAGATAATTAGGGTCTGAGGAGGGATTCTTGACAGCAAAGATTAACACCATACTGCCTCTAGATGATAAAAATAAGTATGGTGTAGTGGGAAAAGTACTAGGTCTGAAGACGGGAGATCTCACTTTGAAGACTGAGGACCTGGATTCTAATTCTAGCTTTGCCAATTCCTGCCTATGTGTTCTTGGGCAAGTCGTTTAACTTCCTTGGGTCTCAGTTTCTTCATTTGTAATGAAAAAAAAAAAGAGTGCATTGTAGTAGAGGGCTTCTAAAGTTCCTTTTAGCTCCAGATTGACGATCCCATGACACTATGATTTTGGAAAAGTCGCTTCTCTAGATCTTTTTATTCATCTGTAAAATAAGTTAGATGGCATGGACTTATACGACATACCTAGCTATTTACACACTATCTCCACCATTAAAAAGTTTGCTCCTTGAGAGCAGAGACTGTTCCCTCCTTTCTCTGTTTCCCCAGTATTTAGAATGCTGTGTGACACATAGTAGGTAGAGATTAATAAATGCTTCTTGACTGACTGACCACAGAAAATATTTACAAAAGGAAGAACCAAGATATAGTGGGATAATATAGTCACAAGGCTTTAGAATTATCCTGAAGAAACAACAAAGAGCCAAGAGCTTCCTGTTGTCTTAGAACTCAGTCTGATCTGATTCTTTCTGGGGCCCTTGGCTTGGCAACGCACAGACACCAAACCAATGCTTCCAGCAAATCAATGCGATATGGAAGAGCCCAACAGAAATCCTTCAAATCATATTTGGCTGGGAAATTTGACCTCTCACCTCGTTAGAAGGAAACTGTCTGTTCTAAACAGATGCTGTGTGCTGATGGTACATGGAATGAAAGAGGAAGTTATGGAGATATCTGGAGAGAAGAGGCTAAAATAATTCTTTTTGCAACTCATTGCTCTGAATTCTCCTTATTCTTATTTTTGCTCCCCAAAATGGCCCCAGAGGAAGGATAAAGAATAACAATTCCCATTTACACAGGGTTTAAAGATTGACCAAGCCCTTTCCCTTCCAATAACCCTGTGAGTAAGCTAGCAGAGGTATCATGACCCCCATTTAATGAGTAGGGAAACCGAGACTTGGGTGAGGTAGAGATTTCACACGGCTAGAATTTGAACCGGAATTCAAACCTGGCTCCCCTCAGCTCCAAGGCTAGTATTCCAGATTGTGATTTGTAAGCTGTTTGCAGACCACCAAGCGCTACATCAAGGTATTGCTGTTTCTATTGTCATTACTATGAGTATTACTACAACCACTATTACTACTAGACCATCCTCTGATGTCTATAGCTACAAAGTGCCATTTAACTATCATATGTCCGTCAGTCAAAACACATTTATTAATCATTTACTATGCATTTAGCATTGTTTTAATAGCTGTGGATACTGAGAAAGGCAAAAACACAGAAACAAAGATTTCACACACACACACACACACACATTCACGCTATTGCTTTCACAATGAGCCAACTTTACTTTTTCTATCATTTCATTTGTGTCCATGTGGCTTTTTTTTTTGGTGGGGTGTGGGGGATAGCAGACATCTGTAAAGAGCAGATACATTAATCTTTGGTAGGGTATGGAATAATTTCCATTTCCATGCATTTATGAAAAGGCGTTCTTAAATAGGCCACATAAAGAGATATTGCATCTATAAATAAATTACTAAGAGCTGGGAGCCAGGATGGGGTTACACATGACCACTGAGGCCCCATCCTGCAACGCCTTGCTGGCCTGGAGTGCAGCTGCTGTCTTTGTGATTGGGATTCTGCCTCCCCCATTGTTTCCCTGATTACACCATACAAGTCCAGGGTTGGGATGGGGGAAGGGGAGGGGAGTGAGAAGGATGGAGAGGACCTAGGGATGTCTGTGTATTGATAACATTTGGCACTATCTCTGATTGGAATGATAGGTTTTTTTTTTCAGCTGGGCAGAGGCAGGCCTTTTGAGTGAGTATCTCCTCCCTGAATCAGCTATTTCAAGGGACCTGAATGCTGTGCACCTTCTGCATGTGCCAGCTGGACCTTACCCAGACACACACTAGATTGTGTCAACAGATGGTGGGGGGGTGGGGGAGGACCAAGACAAAAAGAACAGTATTTTTTTAAAAAAACTGAATATATAATATTCAGCAGGAGGGGAGGGGGAGGGGGAAGCAATTATAATGAAGAATGCATTTTTCATTGATTTTGTGAACAGTGATATCCTCAGCTAGGACACTCTAGATTCAGTGTTTCCTTAAGCTTCTATCCTGCCCCTTAGCCTGGGCACATAGGACAAGAATACCCCTGTTCTCACAGTTTTTGTTTGCCAGGACACAGTGAAGGTAAACAGAGAGGCTTTGTAATGTAATGGAAAGAGAACTAGATCAGAAGTCAGGGGACTTGAGGTTCCAGCTCTGGCTTTGACACTTGCCAGCTATGGAAACCTTGGGAAATGCAATTCTCCAATTCTCCAAATATTTCTCAAGGGTCTACTGTGGGCTTTGGTGCTTTGTACATCTGGCCCTGGGGATCTGAAGGCAAAAAGCACAGCTGACAATCTGCCAGAGAGATAGGACAAATGCAGATTAAGTACAAGAGGAGGCTGAAGGTGCCAGGAGAGGTCTCATTGAAGTGGTGCTAAGGGAATTTGAGAAGCCAGACATCGCATCCAGCTGGAGGGATCAGGGAGGGCTTCATGGCAGAAGGGGCCCCCGAGCTAGGGCTTGAAGGGCCCCAGAAGCGTGGCATGAGGAGGAAAGTCATTCCACATGTGGCGGCATGCTGGGGCAAACGGGAAGAGGACCAGACCTAGAAACATAATATTGGGAGGCAGCCTAGTATGGTGGAAGCATCTGGAGTCAGAAGGGTTGATTCACTTCCTACCATTGACACCCACTACCTATGTGACCTTGGACAAGTCACTTAACTTCTCTGGCCCTCAATTTCCTCATCTGTAAAATGAAGGCTCTGGCCCTGGAGGTCTCCTCTATCATTATGATCCTCATTCCATTTCATGTGTAATACGTCAGATGAAGACATAGGGGACAGGTCTGGAGAGGGAGGCTTTGACTGGGTAAGAAGATCATATTTTATTGTTTAGGCATTAGAGAGTCACTGAAAGTTTTTGAGCCCCAAAGCATCATAGGCAGAAACGTACAGCAAGTGGCCTCTCCTTTCTGGGCCTTGGTTTCCTCATCTGTAGAAAAGTAGGTTGTAAAAGGTGATTTCTCAGCACTCTTCCCTGTCTGAATTACAGTCATTCTATGAGAAAGAGATAAAGCCTTAGGATGGGAGGGGCCTCTCTCTAGTCAGCCTGTGCCTTAGGAAAGCAGAACCTTGTGGGATTGGGTGGAGTGGTGAAAGAACTGGTTTAGGAGATCTGGATTCAAATCCCAGATCTGTTCCTCGATACCTTGATGACTTTGAATGTGTCTTTTTCTCTCTCCTGGACTCATTTTCCAGAATGAGTGGGAAGGGGGTGGGGGTGTCAGCATGGATATCTCTTAAGTTTTCTTCCAATCAATTAGTAATCATTTTAAGTGCCTATTGTATGTTTGCCACTATTCTAAGTACGAGAGAATATAAAAAGAGGTAAAAGACAGTCCCTGCCCTCAAGGAGCTTATAATCTAATGAGAGAGACGACATGAAAACATATACAGGTGTTTCCACAGTCCAGCTAGCAGCTTCTGTGGGGGTGCAAGATCCACCAACAAGCAGCACCCAGAAAGTTGCCAGCACCTGCCAAAGCACAGGTTCTTTTGATCAGCTTAACTAAGGAAAGCAAGGCGAAGGGGTTGACAAGCTTACTTTAATTCAGCATACAAATATCATTCACTTAGTTCAGGGGAAGAGACCAGCACACTGAACTTCAGAGCAAATTACAAACAAAGTACAAACATCAACAGACAGACCCAATACAATTCATAGTTACCAACATCTAGGTTCAGCCTGGGAGCTCAGAACAAGGGCTAGCCCGGAGTCATGCACGCCACCACTGCTTCGGGAATGAGCTCCAAGGAAGAGGAGGCCAACCCCCGGTTTTTATATCTTTTTCAGTGTCAGGGGTGAGTCACACATGTGACTCACCCACGTGACCTAAA
>CM053623.1:396669517-396715829 GCA_028646595.1 Phalanger gymnotis
AGAGAGAGAGAGAGAGAGAGAGAGAGAGAGAGAGAGAGAGAGAGAGAGAGAGAGAGAGAGAGAGAGAGAGATTTGGCAGGGTTGGGGGAGCGTTGAATGTCAGGCTGAGGCAAAGGCTTGATTTGTCTGTGTAAAGGCAGCACTAATTACAGCCATTTATGAGAACGGCTTACCCTTTATGACAAAATATCACATGCACAATAACTTACTCAGAGCTTTGAGAGATGTCAGCTTAATTTTGTTGTAAGTTTCATTTGATTATAGCATTGAACTTTTCATGTGTGTTCAGGCTTCTGCTGTTTATGTAGCATGGTCCTCTATTCACATCTTAAAAGGGATTAAAAGGCACATTGTCTGCACTTGGCAGGAATCTGGGGCTTAGCAAACATTTCTGTTTGATAAAACCCAAAGGGGACTGTTCCCAGAACTTCTCCATTAGAATCTTTGATTTGGTTCAGGGATACTTTAACTACCCTGCATCCTCAGAATTCTTTGGAATCCTGATCCTTTTTTTCTAGTATTAATTTATGTGAAACCCTGAACTCGAATAGGGAATTGACACAGCTCAGTTGTAGGACTTCAAACTTGGTTGGACCAGTGTTTCAGGTGTGGGGAACCTGTAGCCTCAAGGTCACACGTGTTCCCTTCAGGGCCACACTTGAGGACCTCAAGGGCCACGTAAAGCTTGGATTTAGTCAAAGGGTCACATGTGACCAGTTTCCCACCCCTAGTCTAGCTCATTCCAGTAAGAGCCTGTGCTCACATGACATGTCCTTGCTGCAACACACAAAATTCTTTGTCTCAGGGGGTACTTATTGAGTACTGTCGTTGTGCCTATGAAGGTGTTAGGAAACATAGAGAACAGAAGAGAAAAAAAAATGACATGTACCCCACCCTTATAAGCTCACAATCTTTCTAGGGAAACAAGATTTAGATACAAGAAATCCACCTTGAGGAAACAATAGAGAACTAGGAGGGCCATAGTTGGTCATGAAAGGGAGAGAAAAGTATTGATTGGAGCTATTAAATTTGAGATAGTCCTTGAAGGAATTAAGACAGAATGTTAGGACTGGAACAGAAAATAACAGTAAACAAAGATGGTGATCTAAGCACTTTGAATCAAGTAACAAATATTTATTAATCACTCAACAGGCATTTATTAGGTCTTGCCACGTGGTAGGCAGTGGACTAGGTGCTGGACATCCAAAGACCAAAAACAATCTTTGCCCTTAAGCAGCTTGAACTGCACCAGAGAGAAGCGAAATCTATACAGATAAATCTAACAGTCGTTGGTGATGTGGTTGGAGCATCAGGGGGTCTATGCTTTCCTTTGTTCTTCCTCCCAACCAGAAAGGGACAGTCTCCCCTGGTCTCTCTGAATTCTAGTACCTTCCTTCTGTTAATTATTTGCTATTTATTCTATATATAGCTTGTTTCTGCATAGTTATTTGCATGTTTTCTCCCTCTTAAGACTGTAAAATCTGAGAGCAGGAATTGTTTTTTGCCTTTTTTTTGTATCCCCAATACTTAGCACAGTGCCTGGCACATAATAGGCACTTAATAAACGCTTATTGATTGACAAGTTAACTCCCTAGTTCCCTTAGCAAAAAAGGAGCAGATTTTAGTCTCTGGGACCAGCTCTTCTAGCCTCAGTTGCACTATGTTTCCAATCAGCTCCTTCTATTAAGAGAAAGCTAAGTGAGTGACCAGTTCAAGTTCTAGGGTTCTGGGTGGGAGAGTTATAGGATCATGAATAAAACTAAATGATGGCTTTATAGCCCCCAGGGAGGTCTTTTAACTCCCTAAGTCAGAACTAGAGGATTCTAGCACAGAAAGTCATTCTAAAACATAGATATCCCTCTCAGCCCCCAGCCTCCCAGGGCAGAAGTAGATAGAGCACCAATATGGAGTCAGGAGAAACTAAGTTCAAGTCTGGCCTCAGAAGCTAGCTGTGTGACCCTGGACAAATCGCTTAACCCTGGTTGCCTCAAAAAATGAAACATAAAACAGAGACTCCTTCCCAGCTACTCTTTCTTGCTCTTGGGCATCAGTTAAAGGTATGCATGTGAATACATGGCTTGGCCAACCCCCATTCCTATAAAGGGAAGGGGAAAATTTGTACAAAGAAAATATCTTAACTCATAAAGAAAGAACACCTCACAATCAAACACTTGACTGGAAAGCTAAGGCGGACACGGGAGTTACAGCAAGACAATTCAGTTTCTCTATTCTTAGAACGTAATCTGTGTTGAGCCAAAGCTTCAGCCACATACACAATCATCCCCCATTGTCCTGACTTCTTCTCCCTATGGGCCTGGCAGGAAAAACCTGAATGCTGTCACTGCTATACCGTTCCCAATCACTTCTCTGCCATGGGGCATTCTCTGTCTGTCTGTCTCTGTCTCTGTTCTCTCTGTCTGTCTGTCTCTGTCTCTGTCTTTCTCTGTGTCTCTCTGTCTCTCCGTCTCTGTCTCTCTCTCTGCCTTTCATTTTCCCTCTCTTTCTTTTTCTTTTCGAGGGCTCACCCCTAGGCCTTCCCTGCTATTTACATCGGTAGATAATTTCTTGTCCAGGAAAATGAATAAAAACCCATGATCCCAGAAGTCTTAGGAGAGTCCAGGGAGACTCCCATACACACACGTATATACAAACACAAATACACATACACATGCACACGCATATGCACAATAAAAACACAAATAAACACATACACACCCTATTTATGTCAATAGATACATGTATAAGTATATATGTGTATACACATTCACATACATATACATCACAAAGTAATTCAAGGAATCGATGCTCTAACAACAGGGGGAAACAGGAATCCTCTTGTGGGAGATGCCACTTGAGTTGAGTCTTGATGAGAGCCTGGAGTCCCAAGAAGCAGAGGGTGGTGGGGAATGGGGGGGGCATTCCAGGGATGGGGAGCAGTCTGTGCAAAAGGCCTAGAGGTAGGAAGATGGAATATCCCATATAGAAACATTGAGTCATTTGATTGGTAATGGTTGAAAGAGAATTAGTCTTGGAGTCAGAAGAACTCTGTTCCATTTTAACTCAGATGCTTACCAGCTGTGTGACCTTGGACAGATCACTTAACCCCTGAGCCTCAGTTTCCTCATCTGTGAAACGAGGGTCATGAAACTTACATTGCCAACTTCAATGAGTTGTTGTTAGCCAACACCTTAAAGTGCTCCTTTAAATGAATCTAAGCCAGGATCCTAGATCTGGCTCTGGAAGGGGCCTTGGAGGTCATCTAGTCTAGGAGTGCTTAACTTTCCTTGTGTCACGGATGCCCTCTGACAGTCTGGTGAGGCCTGTGGACCCCCTCTCAGAATAACATCTTTAAATGTATAAAATTAAACACATAGGATGACAAAAGAAACCAATTCCATTGAAATAATTATCCAAATACTAAAAAAAGTAAGAACATGGATCCCAGGTCAAGAGCCCCTGATCTAGTAAAACCCCTTCATTTTACTGATGTGTAAACTTAGGCCAGGAGGTGAAACATAGGACCGGCACAGCAGAAAGGTCATTTACAACTGGGAAGATGGGGATGGTTTCATGGAGGAGATGGTAATGGAGCTAGGTCTCAAAGAAGGACTTCACTAGGTGGACATAGGAGACAAAGGCATTTCATACAAGTGATAAAAGCAGTAGAGGCAGGAAAGCTTTGTGGTTATGGGGAAAATGGTGAGAAATTCAGTGTGGCCCAGACTCAGAGGAATTTTTAAGGAGAATAAAAATTCAATTGTCTGCATAAACCAAATTAGGCAAATGAATAATAGTTTTTACAGGAAGACCACTAGCCTGGCATTGTGCTATTGGAATTCAAGCTGAAGAAATCATGGGAATTTCTAAAAATGGAGCGGCTGCTTAAATGAATATTCAGATCTGCAGGAGAGAGGATGAGAGATTGATTATCCTTGTTATATTTGCCCTGAGTTATTTGAATTGAGGATTCCAAAACCAAGCTGTGCTTCTTCTAAGAAAAGACTGAATTAACATAGGCTCTAAAGCTGGAAGAGAGCTTCGAGGTCTTCTAATCCTGCTCTTCCATTTTGCTAATGGGGAAACCAACATCCTATGTACTGAATATTGCTGAGGTAACAATTAGTGGAGCTGGGATTCAAACTCAGGTCTTTCACCTACAAAGCCAATATTCTTTACCCTATGTCCTATGGAGCTTTTCAAATGAAATCTATTAAAAAAATCAAAACCAAAGCTTTATCCTTTTGTCTTATGAATAAGCTCATACTGGATTCGAGGTCAGAGGATCTGGGTTCAAATCCTAGCATCCTCATGACCATCACATCAAACAAGAATGGAGGACTACTTGGGAGGGTATTCTTCTTCAAGTACATGTGAGACTCCCTGACTTTGGAGGTCTAGCCCACCTTATCCTTAGTGTGTTCCCTCTGAGATTACTCATTGTTTATCTTGTCTACGTTGTATTTGTACATAGTGGTTTGTATGTTGTCTCCTCCATTAAACTGAGAGCTCCTTGAGGGCAGGGACTGTTTATTTGTTTCTTTGATCTTTTTTTGTATCCCTACCCTTAGCACCATGCCTGACTCCATAGTAGGCCCTTAATAATTGCTATTTGACAGACCATCATCAATGAATATTTGTGATTTATTTGTGCATATCATAAAGCCCTTACAAGATTGTCAACTCCAATAAGGCAGGACTTGTGTCTTCTTTGTTGATTACAATACCTATTATTGAGTTCTGCACTTTTTTAGGGACCTTGAAAATGACAACTGAATGATTGATTCTTTCATGTAAAGGAATAACAGAACAGAGATTTAAGCCATAGGGCTCCCCAGTCTTGTAATTAATGAAATTTTCCAGATTTACATTTTTATGGGTTATAATTAAGAACAACTGTTGACGTGTACATTGGACTTTTTGGTTTACTAAAGGTTTTCCACCCATCATCTCATTTGATCTTCACAACAACCATATGATGTAGGTAGTATATCCTCATCTTTATTTTACAGATCAGAGAATCGAGTTTCAGAGATCAAGCAAGTTGTCTAAGGACACACAGGGAAGGGGCAAAGCAAAGAATCAACCCATTTCTTCTGCTAATATATAGTATTTTTTCCATGGCATTGTAGCCATTTCCTTTTGTCATTTCTTCCACAATAAAATAAGCTCAAAAATAGAATTTATTAAGGCAGCTTCTCTTACGTAAGCAAAGGGACTGAGATGGGGACTGAACCCATGATGTCACCGGAATAGAAAAATCCCAGAGGAGGAAACTACCTGTACTAATGCAAGTCAGCTTCTTCTCTGCCATTGAGAATGTTAGGAAGCTTCCTAAACAAACATCTGTGTCTAAATGTAATACCATAGTCTACATGGAAATATGCTAGTCACTGTACCTGATAATTTTTAGTGAAAATAAGCAGATGTGCAAGAAAAAAATAAAGATAGATGTCCATGGAAACAGACAAGGGTGGTCAGCCTTCTTAATATTGGCTCTTTACATCCATCCCCTGTTCTTTATTTACATGGTCATCTACCTACTAAAGGATTTCATTAACAACTACCTGGACCATGTCAATGGCCTTTCACAATTCTTCCTCCTTCTCCTCTCCCTTCCTTTAGACCACTGCCCAGCTGACCTTCCTTATACATGACCCTCATGATATCACTTCTCTGCTGAAAAACTTTAGCTTCTCCACTTTGAGTAAAGTTCACACTCCCTTGTTTGGGATTGGGGATCTCTACACTTGGGTGTAACCATACTATTCTGACTTCATCTTATTCCTCTACATACTCTGTGTATTGGCCAATTTGATTTTTTCTCTGTCCCCCAAACATGCCCTGAACTTATTCATTTGGTTCATTCTACCTGGAATGTCTATTCTTCACCTCCTTTTTTCTTTCAATTCCAAATGCCAGCTATTTTCACAAAACCTTCCCTGATTTTGCCCCCCCCCCGTTGGTACTGGTCCTCCCCTCCTCCTGCATAATTAACATATCACCTTGCTTTGTTAATACTCCAATGCATTTATTGTGCACATATGAGTCTATATTATAGCTCTCCTTCAGTAGAATGGGAGCTACTTTAAGATAGGGACAGTTTCATTTTGTCTTTAAATCCTCTTGTTGGCTGAATCAGAGTTTCCACTAAAGTCCAGTTGCCATGGATATGTCCCCCTGAGATTTCTCCAAGGCTAGAACAATGGGCAAGCTCTAGGAGGACCTCTCATGTTAGTGTACTTTTGAGTATCGATTTGTGTAGCATTTTATAACTGTGTATCAGGATCAGATTACCAACCAATAAATCAACAAGCATTCCCTAAGTACCTACTTTGTGGCAGACATTATGCTGGGCTCTGGGGATACAGAAACAAAAAATCAAGCATTACCTGCCCTCAAGGAGTTTGCATTCAGTAAGACAGAATGACTTGTGTACATATGTGTAAATACCAAATAGGTATTAAGCAAATACAAGGCATTTTTGGAGGTAGGGAGGGGAGAGGCACCAGCAATTAAGGTGATCAGGAAAGGTGAGCTTTGAAGGATGCTAGGGATTCTCAGGGGTGGAGATGAAGAAGGAGAACATTATAGGCCTGGGCAATGGCATATAATGGAAGATGTAATATATGTGAGGTATGACAAGTAGGTCAGTTTACCTTGACCATAGAGTGAATCAAGGAGACTAATTTAAAATAAGTTTGGAAAGATAGGCTGGAGTCATAATGTAAGGGAACCTGTGGCCTCAAGGCCACATGTGTTCCTCTGGATCCTCAAGTGCAGCCCTTTGAATGAATCTGTGAAGTGTGGATACAGTCAAAGGGCCACAGTTGAGGACCTAGAGGGCCACATGTGGCCTTGAGGCCACAGGCTCCCCACCCCTGATCCTAGTACAATACATGCTTAATAATCATTTGCTTCAGTGAATTGAATTGCATGGAATTAAGGAATAATGAACCATCATTTTTCTACTTAGAATGTTAAGCTTTCCAAAGCTGGCCTGAAGTGCTTTGTCTACTGTGTTGGCCCACTTTTGTCTTCATTGTCCAATGACTTTGATTAAAAGTTACTATGTAAATGACATTGTGACCATGCATTGTGCCTTAGCCTTCTGAGAGACAATATCCAAAGGAAAATGTCTCCCTCCATCTGGAAACATGCAGCAGCATGCCAGAAGAGATTACTTGTTCCTTAGTTCAAGTCAGGTCCAAGTTAGGAGTTAACCTCATTCCATTTGGATTCACCAACTGCCCATCTTGGGCTGAACTCCGACTCTATCAGAGCTCAGAAGAACTGCAAATCTTCACCTTCTCACTATTCAGATAACATCTCTGGCTTTCTAAACTGAGCCATGGTACAAGAATACCCATTTCATTCAACTATTTTGAATTCTGGGGACAGAGACTACTGTTTTCAGCTAACTACCAGCTTCTTCTCCACCTCCAACCTGGTACCACCAATATAAGAGCAACCCCTTCATTGGATGGTTTAGGATATGAAGATGCAGGCCAGTCAAATAACCTGCCTGAGGTTAAATCAATGGATCTGACTATAACACAATTCAGAAGTTTGGGACTTCAAGTCCTTTGTCAGTGGAACCTTATTTAAGAGTCCCGACAAGCAAGCTAATTTTCATTCAAATGGGATATTTCCTTACCGCTGAATCATCAGTCTAAATATACTATTTATCTGCCTCTCAAGCTACAAAGACAAGATATATTTAGCCAAGAATACTAACTCAATATTGGAGAAAAAATAAAGCAGCTTTCTATATCATAGCTAATTATAAGTCTCCTCTGTGAGGAGTGCACACTGTAGTGGAAAGAGAGCTGAATCTGGAGTTAGGAATGATGTGGGTTGGAATCCTGCCTCCAAAACTTAATCACTGACTGTCTTTGGGCAAGTTTCTTATCTATTCTGTACCTCAGTATCCTCATGAGTACAATAGAGATAATAATGCCTGAAGTACTTTCTCTATAGTGTCCTTGTGGGGATCAAATGTGATGATTGTGAAATGTTTTCCTTTGCAACAACCCTGTTAAGTAGGTTAGAGCAAGCATTATCATTAAACCCCATTTTACAGATAAAGAAACTGGGACTTAGAGAGTTGAAGCGGTTTGTCCACAGTCACAGGACTAACAATTGGTAAAGCTGGATTGCCGACCTAGCTCTTCTAACTACAAGCCCTATACTCTTCCTACCCCCTGATGGGTAGAATCTGCTAAGTCTGTCTCTTCAGAGCGTAAAATGAGCACTTGGTTATGTTCTAGTTTAATTGATTTGTGTAGCTTGTAGAAGAGATATTATTTCTGAAAACCTGGGTTCGAATTATACCTTTGGTACTTAGTAGTTGGTCAAGTTGCTTAACCTCTATAGACCCCAGTTTCCTTAACTGTAAGGTCAAAGGGTTGGGCTAAATGACCTCTGAGATCCTTTCCTGCTCTGACTCTATGATCGGGTTTAGCCTATCCCTTATTTATTTTGCAGATGAGGAAACTGAAGTCCAGAGAGATTTGTTATATGCCTAGAAAAGTATAGTAACAGATCAGAGTTCTGAATCCAGGGCCTCTGACCCCAGGCCCAGTGGTTTAGGTTGATTTTTTTTCCTACTCCACCAAGTTCCTATTGAATAGGGATCTTCTTTGCCCTATTTCCCTTTCTCTAACTCCCATCCTACATTTATAAGAGAATGTTTGCTTGCCTCCAACATGCCTCTCAGCTGTATTAATTAGGAGGAATAAAAGGATGTTAGTCTAGCTCATAAACCCCATATGTACCTTCCATTTTTAACTAAATTTTACAATTTTATGATTTATTGAGAAAGAAGGAAGAGAAAACAGCATAAGGGATGCCTGGGGAAGATATGATTGAGAACACAGGTCTTGAAATCTGAGAAAAACTTGGTAAGAGAAAAAAGCAAAGGAAATGGAGACTGAATGCCCAGATAAAATAATGATGGAGGGAGAAAGCTACTGGGAAGGGGGCGGTAGAGCCAGCGATGAACACTGACAGCTGGCAGGAAAATCAAATACAGGGAGAAAGATAAATGTTAGGGCTTTGGCACAGAACATGAGCTGTATGCAGGCAGAAGATTGAGATTGGAAAGGCAGGAAAATCAGACACCTGGAGGGGTGGGGGTAGAGGAAACAGTAAACAAAGGCTAACATAGAGGAGATTAAGAAAGAAACAAATATGAAGACAAGAGGAAAAAAAAGGCAAATACGGAGTGAAATGAACTCAAACAATATTGAGTAAATTGGCCTGGATTTTTGGTTGTTTTTTTCCTCTACATATTATTTTGACCAAGTTTTTCTATTTTGATTTTTGCTTCCAAGCAGAGAAGGCCTTTACCCCTAGGCCTGACTGTATATGTGATACCATTTAAGATCATCAGAATTTTTAGATTATATTTTATCATTAGATTTTTTTAGAGTAGGATATGTGATGTTGAACAATCTACTTCCCCTCTCTAGAATTCAATGTCCTCACACAAAAAGCAAGGGGCTTGGACTAGATTGTCATTAAGGCTCCTTCTATCTCTTACACAGTGCCTTGTATATAGCAGGAGCTAAATAAATGTTTGGTGAATTAAATGAATTGAAATCCGAGGTCTGCTCCAGCTTTATCACTCTCTGTCTTGTTTTCTCCTCTAGCTCTGACATTCTTTATGCTCTATCCTCTAAGATTTAGGAACAAGTGTAAAGTTTTACATGTGGGTCCAAAAATCAGCCTCAAGGAACAAGAAGGGGGAGGCATGGTTAGATAGTAACCTAAAACAAGAAAACAAAACATTGGGTAATTTAAGCTCAACATCAGTAAACAGTATAGTATTTTCAACAAAAAAGCTAATAGGGTTCTTAGGCTTCATCAAAAGGCATGGTAATATCTAAGACTGGGAAGGCGCTAGTCCTGCTGTATTTCATCCTAATCAGATTATAATTGGAATATTGTGTTCAATTCAATTCAATATCACATTTTAGAGAAGATATTGATAAGCTAGGGAGTATCCAAAGAGGGGGAAAGCAGACAGGACAGTGAAGGGCCTGGTGATCATATCAGCTGTGTAAGGATTAGTTGAAAAAACTAGGCATGATTTTATCCTGGAGGAGAGATTTTGGGAGGACATGGCAGACATCTTTAAGTATATGAAGGTCTGTTACATGCAAGATAGATTAGACTTTTTCTGCTTGACTCCACGGGACAAAACTAGCAACAATGGGTGGATATTTTTAAAAGGCCAATTTAGCTCTTTTTTTGTAAGAAAAATACTCCCTAATCACTAGAGCTATCCAAAAGCCAAATGGCTTGCCTTAAGAGGTAGTGAGCTCCTCCTCAATGGAGATCTTCTAGCAAAGACTGGATGACTACTTGTGAGATATGTTGTTGAGGTGGGAGTCTTTGGGGAATATTGGTTTGACTAGATGGTTTCTGTGGCACAGAGCTAAAATCAAGATGGCCTTTGATCCAGGTGCAATTGAATGTAAAGCACATACCCCGTGCTGGTGCTCCAGATTAGTCTGGCACCTGCTTTGTCAAATATGGAGCTGGCCCTGCTTTAGCATGCCATTGTATGTTAACCAGGGTATGAGGATATCTAGGTATCTTTGCTTCCTGTAGACCTAGCAGGGCACCAATACCCTGGCCCCCAGGCACTCCCATCTAAGCAGAGGCAAGAAATAGGGAACAGGGATGGGGATGGCAGGTGGCCTTTGAATCTTTAGCCCTCTGTGCTTGGGAGGCACAGGGAAAGGAGGGAAATGTGGGGTTACTGCTTGACCAAGTGCAAAAATTCCTAGTTATGTCTCTGCAGAGGTCTCTTCCTTCTCAGTTTCTGTGATTCTCTCTAGCTCTAACATTATATATTCTGTGTTCTCAAGCCTCTTCCAGCTCTAACCTTCTAAGCCTTTCTGAATTAAGCTTTGCCTTCTCCCCTTTTACAAAGGCCAATGCTCCTAACAAGGGAAACACTTTGAGCCCCAAGTGCGAATAAATCCAAATGAAACTATCAAAAGTGGAGTGAGTTTGGAGAGTTAAAGTAGTAGGAGAATCCTGGGCACCTAGGAAAGGAGGGGAGCTGGAAAGAGGGAAAGGGCCCAGAAAGAACAGGGGTGTGTGTGTTGAAGAAGTCTTTACTTACTTTCCATTTTTTACCTAGGGCTAGCCCTGTAGCTGTGCTTCTGCTAAGCTGGTTAAATGACATATCTTAACCTGAAACCTCACCTAGCATTTAGAATAGACTAGCAAGAGGGTGAGAGTCTTTACTCACCCATCCATTAATTCTCTGACCTCTGCTTATGTCTGCCTCGGTTTTTCCACCTGTGAAAGGGGAATAATAAAAGCTGCTATTTCTCCCTCAGGGAGAGTAGCTTGGATTAAGGGTTTATGTCTGTAAAGTGCTTTAAGATCCTTGGATGAAAGACACTGGTTTTTCTGATTTTAGCCACACCTTCAAAGCTGGCTGCCAATTTAGACTGTCCTTTATACAATGCCTTTCATCCTGAAAGGATATTCAAATATTTTACTGTCTCTGCAAACCAAGTATTCAGAGGTTGCCTCATGCTCAGCTTCCCAAAGCACCTTTTAAAATCAAGGACGGTCTTCATTTAAATGTTAGGTACTGCTGTGTCTTTAAAAGCCAGGCTCTGCTGAAGGAGAGGCTGTGAATGCAGGAATGAAGAACTTTATTTCAATTCAAAAAGCTTCAATTTTGACAAACACTTATGAAGCTCCTACTGTGTGCCTCCTCCCATTTTTGTAGCACGTGGTGGTTTAAAGGGCACCTATGAGGAAGTAAGTAGTGAAAATGTTGTGATCCCCATTCTACAGATGAGAAAATGAAGCTAAGAAAGAGCATATATATGGCTTGCTTCACTATCACAGAACAGGGACTCGGCCCAATGTCTTTTACTTGGCTAGACCTTTGGTGGTGGAGTGGGAAGATCTGAGTTTGAATCTAGCCTCAGACATTTAGTAACTATATGACCTGAGGCAAGTCATTTATGTCTGCCTCAGTTTCCTGTGAAATGAAGACAATAGCATCTACCTCAAAGGGCTGTTGTGGGATAAAATGAAATGACATTCGTAAAGCACTTTGCAACCTTAAAATGCTATCCAAACACTAGCTATTGTCATCATTGTCATTATCATTTTAAATCCAGAACTTTTATTATACCACACAGGAGTAGACCGTGTCACTCGGGTTGGAATTTGACCAAGATTTCAGTGATAACATCCATATTGAAATGTGAACCATGAAAAACAATGAAGAAATTTCTTTGTAGAGATATCTGGATTGTCGTATCTCATTGGGAAGTTCTTTTTGCTCACGCTATCCCTTCTGGAATGAAATAAATCTTTGTCCTCCTTCCTTTTTCTCCCAAGCTTCTTCCTGTCGAATATTACATCATCTATTTCAAACTGATCACTTTAAATATTGCCTAGCACATTACCTGTGTTATCCTCTTAATCCTCACAACTAACCTATGAGAAAGAAGCTATCATTATCTCTATTTTGCAGATGAGAAAACTGAGTTTGAGAGAGCTCAAGTGACTTTCCCAGTGTCCCACAACTAGTAAATAGATAAGGAAAATTTGAACTCAGATCTTTCCGATTGCAAGCTTTAACATTCTTCTAACTTTGCCTTCAAGTCCAATCAAAGTCTTCTTCTTCCATTGGTGAGTTCTTTCTGCAACCACCATTTTGGGAACAGGCCTAGGACTGCTAGGTTTCATTCCCCTTTGGGCTGAGTTTCCTGACTGGGGTTGCAGCATTTGTATTACTTACTTCCTTGTAGGACTTTGCCATCATGACTTAACTGCTTTCACACCCTGGAATCTCCCTCAGCTCCTGCATGCTTTCTCACCTTAGAACATTTACCTGACTCTCCAGGCTTCCCTTCTTTCCATGTGCTATCTCCCTCTGAGGTCAGAGATTGACTTTTTGCTTGTATTTTCATTCCTGTCATGCTTTGACGAGTTCCTGCTCCCCAAATATTTCCTTTACTGCCCTGCCAAAGTATTTGAAATTTCTAGGGCTAGACTTCACTCCTTTGGATTAAGGCATCATCTCCAAAAGTACTCTTTTAAAATGCAAATATGTTATCTGGGAGGAGGATGATAGTATTAACCCACAAATACCCATTATCACAGACTAGTTTATCTCATTAACTGTCAACTAGTGCAGGATCAAAAAAGCTGTAGGAATAGTACATAGGGTAGAGAAACCCAGATGAAGAAAAAGAGGAGAATGTCCTGAGAATTAGGAACATGGTGGGGGGGAGGGGAGTGAGGTTAATGGCAATGCCCTGTGGTGGGTCAAGTAGCAGAGATCATGAGTAGTTGCTGGGAAGGAAGGACATCAATTGGGGAGAAGATAATGGAGAGGCACCCCAAAGAAATCTTGTCTCCTGAAGTCCTAGGTGACAGTACCCTGTAGTGGAAAAAACGTTGGATTTGGAGCCACAACAATTACATGGAGATCCTGCTTTACTCCTCCTTCCCTGTGTGGCCTTGGGCAGCTCTTCCTCTCTTTCCCCCTTAGTTAAGAAATTGTAAAATGAAGGGCTTGGATTAGATGATGCCTAAGGTAAATTCTAATTTCTAAAGCCTGAGATTTTTTTTTTTATGGAATGCTTTTCTTTAAGTGATTTCAATTGCGTGGAGGTTTCAGGTTCCAAGTTCTAGGTTCCTAACAATTTCTGACTTAGTTTTGTGGTGAGTGCCTATGAAAGGTAGAGTCATGATCTGGAATTCTGGGAATTTTGTAGCTCAGTATGAGAAAGACATCTTAACAATGAGTGCTGCCCAATAACGCAATGGGGTGTCTCACTAGACAGTCTTGAAGTGGAAATTGGAAGACCATGTGGGAGAGAAGATGTAGAGGGGATTCTTGTTCAGGTAAGGGTTGTACCCAATGGTCCTAACTCTATGAGTCTACCTGATAGAGTTGTTTGTGAGGGGTGGGACAAAGGACAAAGGATGAATCCTTTTTCTTTTGGTCTTACACTGTGAAGGAGAGAAACTCCATGGGTTGAGTCTGAGGCATTTTGTGAAATTTACTAGGTCAAATGAAAGTCTGATGTATTTAGATTCAGGGTTGGGCTGTTTGATCTCACAGAAGGGCTTTTCATCTCTCTTTGATCAAGTTTTTAAGTTTTGACTAAGGTGCTGTTTGAGACCAGGGCACCATTTATTAGTGCTGCTGTCATGTTGCATACTTAAATGATGAATGGTTTATTAAAATAGAAAATGCTCTAACACTCTAGTCCAGGACTGGCTCTGGGCAATAAATTGTCAAGATGAAGTTTTTCTTTGCATCAATCCGCTTCAGTCTTTCCTCTTGCCTCTTCATTGCCTATATCCTGTCCCCTGCCCCCCAGTAGTCAATGTTTTTACGATGCCTACTTCTTTCAGAGAATCATTTTCATATTCAACTGAATAAACATTTACTAAGCACCAACTGTATTCATTGCACTCTGTTAAACTTTTGGGAATACAAAGACAAAAAGCCCTCAAAATTGTTCCCTGTCTTCAAGGAATTTCTTTTTACTTTCTTTTTTTGGGAGTAGGGTGGGGAGGGAATACAACATGTCAACAGATAAGTAAATAAAAGATAATTTCAGGAGTTACATGTCACTATGTCTTATAATGCTTAGGAAAGGCATATAAGGTGTCATTGGAGCCAGCCTTGTAGGAAGATACAGAGATGATTAGGAGTGCATTCCAGGCATGCAGGACAGCCTGTCCATAGTCACAGAGGTGATCGAGAAATGTTCCAGTTTGGCTGGAACAGGACCAATTTGGCCAAGTTTGGCTGGAACCCAGAAAGTATAAAGGGGAGTAATATAAACTAAGCTGAAAAAGATAAGCAAGAGCCAGTTTGTGAAGGGCTTTAAATGTCAACCGAAGGCATTTGAATTTTATTCTAGAGTCAGTGGGGAGCCACTGAGGCTTCTTGCTCCTGAGGGAATGGCCTAGTCAGAGCTAGGCTTTAGGAGCAGTAGTTTGGTAGCTGCATAAAGAAGGGAGAATCTGGGAGCAGTGAGACCAGTTAGGAGGCTGTTATAAGACGGATTCTTATCCTTTTTATGTTGTGGACCCCTAAAGCAGTCTTGTGAAACCCCCTCAGGATAAAGTTTTTAAATATATTAAATATACTTCAGAGGAAACTGATTATATTGAACTACAGTTATCAAAATTAAAAACACACACATGTTCACAGACCCCACGTTAAATATTCCTGCTCTAAGTGAAAAGTTTGGAGAATTTGAACCAGAGTGAAAGCTATGTAAATGGAGAGAAGGGGACAGAAGAGAGTTATATTGTAGAAGTGGAAAGGACAAAACTTGGTAAATGATTAGGTATGGGTGAGTGAAGGATAACCTTTACAAAACATTTCACATTCCTTAGAATTGAGGATAACTTGGAGAGTGTGAACCTAAGTGACTTTATCCTCGAGAGACATGAGGAGATTTGGGGGGTAGAGGATTGGGGAGGAAGATCATGGGTTCCATTTTGGATGTTTTGAGCTAGCATACCTATAGAATTCATTCTATGGAGTGAGTCTTAGAACATAAAATATTAGAGCTAATTGAATCTTTGAAATAAAGAACTTACACTTTTAGAGCTGGACAGAGTCTTGGAGCCATCTAGGCCAATTTATTAAAACAAAGGTGTTTGAGGGTTAAGCTATTGTCCCCTGTAGTAATGTTCTCATTTTACAAAAGGACCAGTAAGAGAGAATCATGCTTGATGCGGGCCTGAATAGTGGAATTTTGGTCATCAGTGGAGATAACCTTGGAAGGGAGTATCTTCTCAGCACTCCTAAAATCATCCCAGTAGGAAGCCACCCACTTTGTCCATATTCTTGCTTCAGTTTGGAAGAGTCCCTGATTTACTAGGAAATAAGTCATATTGTACTTTTCTAGGTAAAGGCTCTCACGTTTACAAGCATTGTCGAGAAATTAAATATCGAAGGCTGGAGCTGGAGTGGACCTTTGAGTCAAGCCCTGCTTTGTGTTGGAGACCAGGTTCTCTAGAGCCCATTGCTAAGTTTTCAATGAGAACATTTACTTCTCAGAAACTAGCAAACACTAAACATCAGGGATTGATTAGTTATTTTGTTGATTTCCTAGACTTAAGAAAGCATTGGCAAAAATGTTAGTGTTAAAGAGTAAACTCAAAAGTATGTCATCAGTGCTTTTTTTTTTTTTCTGGAGGCAGATGTTTAATACTTATGAGCATTTACATCATCTAATCTACCCCTTCATTTTACAGATGAGGAAACTGAAGACCAGAGAAGTTAAGCAATTTCCCCAGTACACACAGGTAATGAAGGCAGAACCATAATATAGTAGTTTATATTTAGGGTATATACCAGTCTAACCTTCACCACATAATACAAGCTAGGTAATATGGCCAAAATGAAGGAAAGTCAGTGTGAATTGGCAGGAAAAATGAATTATAGAATATTTTTAAATTGTAGAATATTTTAAAAGAGGTGAGATTTTCCTGCCTTCAGTATATTATGGTAACGTGAACTATGTTAATGAAATGCTACCCCATAGAGTTCCATAGGAGTCCTACTTTAATTAATAGGATAATTAACATAGGAATGTCTCAAACCTAGGTGCCCTGACTCCAAGGAGCACTGGATTTGGGATCAGGCAGGTCTAGGTTTGAGCCCTGACTCTGTCACTTGCTACCTATGTGACCTTGATCAAGTGACCTTCCTGCTTTGATCTTCATTTTCCTCATCTGTGAAATGAGAGGGTTAAGATCAATGCGTTTGATTAAAAAGAATGCTGGATTTGGAGTCAGAAGACAGGAGTTGGAAGCCCAGTTTGCATGGCCCTGGATTGGTTCCAACCCTAGATATCTGATTAGAGCTATCCTAAGGTCTCTTCCAACCCTAAGTTCTCTATCTACTCCAATGTGAATTATGCTTCTGAAGGGTTTCTTCCTCACAATACACACCCAGAGAGTTGGTAGGTAGGTATTCCTAATTCCTGGGGGAAGAAAGTGAGATTCAGAGGTAAATGTCATGCTGAAGTTCCCCAAACCTAGGTCTTCTCAATCTAAGGTCAAAGCTTAATACACTATACCAGGGCTGTTCGTTATCTTAGGGCCGCATTAAAATAAAATAATTATTCAAGGGCCACACCCAGAACAAAAAATACAGTACACTAATAGAAAGTGAGAGAACACTTGTCATCAATACAATAGGCAAAGGCACAAAGCGCAAAAGCAAACACAAAACAACAAAGCGACAACACAACAGTATAAAGGTAGGTGCATACTGACTGAATGCATCCCACAGATTGATTGAAAATTCCTTGTGATATGTTCCGTCCTCAATACTGCTTAAAAACACCAAAGAAAATTAACATCAATGAGATTATTTATTAGTGATGGAATTAAAAAATCTAATATGCATTCCATGCAAATTATTATCTTATTTCCTTGCTCGTGAAAATTAAAACCCACAGGCTGGCCCCATAAAATCGCACTGTAGGCTGCATGCAGCCCGTGGGCTGTATTTTGGACAGCCCTGCACTATACTATTAATTTCTCTTTCTCATTCTTCAGTTATCTTCTAAGACTTGGGAATGTTCTAAATAAGGTCAGAGGGAAAATAAACAAATAGATAGATAGATGGATAGATAGATAGATACATAGATAGATAGATGAATTAATGAATAAATGAATTAATGAATGTATGAATAAATGAATGAATGAATGAATAAATAAATAAATATATGAATGAATGAATAAATGAATAAATAAATAAATAAGGTCAGAGGAACCAGACGTATTAGTTCCTTAACAGTACTTGGACTTGCTCTCAGGGTTTTTTTTTTTTAATTTTTTAATTTCTGTCCACTGCCTTAATATCTTGTGTCATGAACAGAGGGCAAGCCTTGGAGTAAGGAAGACTTTGGTTCAAGCCAAACCTCCGGCTGAGTGATCTTAAACTGGTCATTTGACCTCTCAGTGCCCCAGACAACTCTCAGGACTACTGTAAGTTGTAGAGTAGGTACCCATCTGCACTAGTGGAGGGCGTTTCCCCACAGGGAGTTCCCTATACCAAGGAAATCACAGGAACACATAGACCAGCATATCTATAGCTTTGTCAAGACAAAAAATAAAGCATGATTTATTGTAGTTGGCACTTCTCTATGGTACCTTTAGAGGAAAAACCAGTCTTGCCAGTCGGGCCACTGGAAAATGAGCAACTCCCATGTGGTTTCAGCAGAACTTGCCTGCTCAGAGAGGTTGCATCCAAATATTGCCTGTGGGTGTGTGGGCAATGACATGTCGTCCCTCCCCCCTCCTCCCTAGGCACTTCCCCATGCCTGGATTTGATACCTTTTTACTTCAGGACGCTGCTCTCTTACCACTGCCCTTTGACATATTTAGGATCTTAACCTCTGTTGGAAAGTGGCCCAACCACTATTATTATGGTTTCTCAGGATTCCTGCCCAATCCTTTCCTGGATGCAGAAAGCCTATTTAGATCAGAGGACTTAAAATTAGAGGGAATCTTTGGGATCCTCAAGTCTGACCAGCTCATTTTATAGATAAGGCAGTTGGAGGGAATGCCCTCCTTAGTGGAATCATAGGTCTTTGCAATAAACTATCAAGTACTGGAGATATATGTATATATGTATATATATATATGTGTATATATATACGTATATATGTATGTATGTATGTATGTATGTGTATACATATATATCAAACTGGGAGAGGAAGACTTTCAGGCTTCCTGGTCAAAAGAGAAATAGTTACTATTTAGTATTTATATTCACTCTGTGCTGGGAGGGCAACAGTCTGTGAGCTCCAGAGTGAATTGGGTTTAAGGCTTGGTTTTTGAGAAAGAAATCTAACCAGTAAACCTAAAGTTAAGGAGGCAGCCTTCAGCCATCAAAATGTACCTTCTTTTGGGCAGAATATGGAGGCAGAGAGGAAGAGGCTACTCACAAGATGTGTTTGTCTTTCATTACAGAAGAGGACCATGACATCAGGGAAATGATGACATGACATGCAGTTTCATTTTTTTTTTCCTGAGTTTTGATTAAAGGGGCCGTCCCTTGATTAACTTCTTAAAGAGGCCTATTCACTGAATGGGCATTACCTCACTCAAAGTGAGAACCTGAAAAGACCTTAGGCTGAAAGGACCAGGGTCTCTCAATGCATCCTGGGCCATCTCTAATCCTCCTGGTGAATATCCAGTCACTGGATCCAGATGACTCTGGAGGAGAAAGTGAGGCTGGTGACCTTGCACAGCTCTCCCTCACTCGAATCAAAGTCAACTGCAAGTCATGTCATCATTTCCCTCATGTCATGGTCCGATTTGAGAATGAACAACAAACACAATACATGTATATTTTATGTATACACACATCTACATATATATATACACAGATACATTACATATGTATACGGATATATAAGTACATAGGTCTCCTCATGAAGTACAGGCATACTTCAGAGATATGGAGGATTTGGTTCTAGGTCACCACAATAAAGGGACACATGAATTTTTTGGTCTCCTAGTATATATGAAAGTTATACTTACACGATACTATAATCTATTAAATATACAATGGCATTATGTCTAAAAATGTATGTATCTTAATTGAAAAATGCTTTATTACTAAAAAATGCTAACCATTGACTGAGCCTTCAGTGAGTCCTGATCCCTTTGCTTATGGGGAGTCTGGCCTCAATATTGATAGCTTCTGACTGATCGGGGTGGTTGCGGCTGCTTGGGTTGTCTGTGGCAATTTCTTCAAGTAAGACAACAATGAAATTTGCCACTTCCTTTGAAGTTTGACTCTTCCTTTCACTAGAACACTTAGTGGCCTTTATAGGGTTATTAATTGGCCTGATTTCAATATTGCTGTGTCTGAGGAGATGGAGAGAGGTAGAGAATGGATCAATTAGAAGGCACACAAAATTTGACTGTTAAGTTCACTGTCTTGTATGGGTGTGGTGCCCCCAAACAGTCACAATTAGTAAGATCAAAGATCACTGGTCTCGGATCATAAGAGATATAATAATAGTGAAAAAGTTTGAAATATTGCAACAATTACCAAAATGTGACACAGAGACACGATGGGAACTCATGCTGGTGGAAAAAACGGGGCTGATAGAAAAAAAACAAACAAACCCAAAACCACAATAACCTCCTCCCTTGCCCAGCTCACTTTCCCCAGTGTCTGCGAAGTGCAACAGAGCCATGCACAGTACAACCAGGTATGCCTGTAGAGGGTTAAGGTAGTTAGAAGAATTGTTTCATTCTATGTTTCTGCATCTCTAGTACCCAGCACAGTGCTTTGGCATATAGTGGGCACTTAGCAAATGTTTGTGGATTGATTGATTAACTAAGTTCAAAAGATCATCTTTGCCTGAAGTAGACAATTAATGGGGGCAAGAATGGTGTTTTGTGGGCATCTATCTTAGTAATGGCTTTCATTCTCCCTTCTCTTTTATTCTCAGAGATGCTGCCTGGCCATTTGTATTTGTAACGACAATATTTAAATTGTGCTGTGAGTGTTCCATTGTCTGGACATTTGACTTTTAGATGTCAACAGTGCCCCATCTCTTGCCTTCCTGGACTTCACCCCACTCACCTCCCACAGATGTCTAGAGCTAGGTTCTAGGCCTACAAAGTCAACATCTTTGCCTTTAAAGTCTGGCCTTTAATAATTATGTTTATCCAAAACTTTGTTGTTTTTAAAGGCTGGACCCACAAATAAAAGAAGTACTAAATGTATTTGAAACTTGCTGATGCTGATATTTAAAACAAGGAAATCCATGGGCCATCATATCCTCCTCCCTCCCCCCCTCTCCCTTCCCAGTGTAAATCGATTGAGAACAATAAAACCTCAGAAGTCTGAAAGCTAGGAACAAAAGGGAACTTTTATTCATGTCTTGTTGGGAACTCTGAGAAAGGTCAGATTGTTTCCCCTTCATCTACCTCCTCCATCAAAAGAACGCATTGCAGATACTCTTGTTTTTCTGGTCTAAGCCTTAGCTTGGACAGGCCTTCTCTAATGACCAGGTGAGATTGTTAAGCAATGCTAAGGCCTCCAGTTTTTCTCTTTTTCAGGCACTATTAGCTCTTTGTGTTTATCCGGCTTCTCTAGGGCTGGGTGAGTTACACTGTCTCCTCCTTTCTCCTCATCCTTCCTCCTATCCACCCCCCAAAGGAAAAAAAAAAGCCAATAACAAACCAAAACAAATAAACAAACAAACATTTATATCAGCTGCTCTTAATCTTTTTTGTTTCATGAACCTGTCGGAGAGTCTTGTGAGCCTATGGACCTTCTCAAAACAAAACAAACAAAAAATTGTTTGTTGCTTATATTTATATTTGAAGACATGCTAAATTTTAGCCAGAGGTTGGTGAAAATAAAGTTCTATATTTTTTTCCCACCGAAGTTCATGGACACCTTAAAATCCATCCATGAACCAGGTTAAGAACCCCTGCTATGGACTTTCAGATTAAGGGCAGCCTTGAAGCAGTACCTACAATCAGAGAAAGGAAGATGAGTGTGTAGGGGAGGTGATATGGGAGGACAAGGGGCAGCCCCATCCCTTTCCCTGGGTGATGACGGTTAGAATATTTTTGTGTTGATTATAAGCATTTACACTTGTGGGTCTTTCTTTCCTTTCTCTCTCTCTCTCTCTCTCTCTCTCTCTCTCTCTCTCTTTCTTTCTTTCTTTCTTTCCTCCTTTCTTTCTTTTTCTTTCTTTCTGTCTTTTTCTTTCTCTCTTTCTGTCTTTTTTCATCTTTCTCTTTCTTTCTCTCCCTCCCTTCCTCCCTTCCTTCCTTCCTTCCTTTCTTCCTTCCTTTCTTCCTTTCTTCCCTCCCTTCTTTCTTTCTCTCTCTCTCTCTCTCTCCTCCTTCCTTCCTTCTTTCCTTCCTGTCTTTCTTTCTTTCCCTTGCCATATACTGCTGTATAACTATGGAAGGTAAGACAGGAGTTGCAACGGTGAGCCTCACTTTCTTCTCCAGAGCCATCTGGGTCCAATGCCCAGATACAGATTAGGACAAACTGGAGATGGTCCAGCATGTCAAGTTAGATATGACCTGAAAGGCTGTCTATTCCAACTTCCTCATTTTATAGCTGAGGAAACTGAGGGACCTTTAGATGTCATGTAGTAAAATCATCTCATTTTACATATGAGAAAACATAGTTAGCAAGCATCAGAGGTCCTCTGACTCCAGAATCAGTAAATGTCAAGGGAGGAGTTAAGAAGGTGATGGAGACACAGAATACCTGGCCCATTGGGATGACAGGGTCTTGCCCATCACGCCCATGGGGCATCCACCCACTAGCTCTCTATATCTATAAGTATTCAGGGTAAACTTTTGGTGGGTCTGCATTTTTCTAGATAGTTCTTAAAGGTAGCAGCCCTGGCCTGGGGTCACGTTCCTGCTTCTCATTTAGCCTTGAGGCCCCTAGGCAGATTGAACCGCAATCCCAAGTCTGTAAAACGAGGCAATGATACCAGACCTACCCACTACCTAGGATGGTTGCGAGAATTCTCCCAGTTAATATGTGAGAAAATCCTTTATAAAGTGATTTTATTTGCTCCTTTCTACTCCCCCTAGAAGTGGAGGACCAGGAGAAATTACTCTTTTTCCCTTCCCTCAGCATTTTTATACCTGGTAAAATGAAGTTAAAACACTCAAGTCAGTCCTGAAGGAGAAAGGAAAGCACAGAAGCGCTGCCTGGGAGGGTGAGAGTGAACAGAAGTGGAGGGAGTGGCAGGGATACTTCTACCCCTTTGGCTTAGTGCCCAGAGGGGTGCTCTGAATTTGTAAGTGAGAATGCTGATGACTCTTGTGGGAGGATTTAGAGCTGGCTGGAACCTTAGAGATTACTTAGTTCAGCCTTCTTTTTCAGATAAATAAACTTCGGCCCAGAGAAGGGAAAGGATTTGCCCAAGGCCTCACACTCACACTCACACTCACACAGTTAATAGGAGAGCTGGGATTCAAACACACGTTCTCTGTCTCCCAAGTCTGTGTTCTTTCAACTCTACCATGCTCTTTCCAAAAAGGAAAAAAGGTTTTACTGATGCCATCTGTTTTTATTTCATAATCATTTCTGGATATGGTTCCATAGACACTGTACCAGTGTGGTGGCAGTCACAGAGGAAGGTGATCTCTCTCCCTCCCTCCCTCTATCTCTGTCTCTCTGTTTCTGTCTCTCTCTTCTCTCTTCTCTCTCTCTCTCTCTCTCTCCTCTTCCCCTCCTTCTCCCTTTCCTAATCCCTCTCTCTCTTCATCAATCCATCCATCCATCTATCTATCTATCTATCTATCTATCTATCTATCTATCTATCTATCTATCTATCTATCTGTCTGTCTAGGTATCATCAATATAAAATAGATGGAAATTGGCATTAGACTGAAGGAAAGTTGTTAGCATCTTGGATATCTAAAAGAGCCTTCTGTAAAAGGTGGCTACTTGAGCTGAGTCCTAAAAGAAGCTGAAGACTGACTTACATTGATTTGATTTTGATCCAGAAAGAACCTTTAGGAATTGGAACATAGTAATTGGAATAGTAGAAGAAGGGAGCTTAGAGATCATTTAGTCTAACCCCACTTTGGTAACCAATATCATCATTGCTTAAAATACCTAATTACCAATTCATAAAAAAATGTAAAAGTTTAAATGACTGGAGAGTTGATAGTTCTGATAAGCCAAAGAGAATCTAGTCAATGGGTATTATTTGGATCACCAGATCTACAAAACTGGAATGGTACTGATTGATGGACCTTTCAATCGGGTTGGTCTTCTAACTATACTCTGTTTCCCCTTCCCTTTTCCTCCTTCCTTTTTCCTCCTTCCTTCTTTGCTCTTTCCTTTTCCTCCTTCCTTTTTCCCTCTTCCTTCTTTGCTCTTCCATCTTCCTTCTCCCTTTCCTCTTCTGTTCCTCTCTTATACCCTTCTTCCTACACCTCCTCCCCCCAATGCCACCTGGAATATCTTTTCCCCTATTTTAACCCCAACATCCCAAATCCTGCTGTTCTTCCAAGGCCTAACTCCATTCCTTCTTGACATGAAGTCTTTCTCTGATCACTCCGCATGCATTCCAGGATACATAGAGATCTCACCCACGAAATTCCAAGAACCCAGACTCACAGGCTAGCACTGTCTTAGTCTATTAATGTTCTGACCTGAGACTGGGAAGGCAAGAAGTGTCTACCAGTACCCCAAAGAGATCATAAAAAGGGAAAAGGACCCCTACATACAAAAATATTCATAGCAACTCTTTTTGTGGTGGCAAAGAACTGGAAATTGAAGGGATGCCCCTCAATTGGGGTATAGCTGAACAAGCTGTGGTATATGAATGTAATGGAAGATTATTGTGCTGTAAGAAATGATGAGTGAGTGGATTTCAGAAAAACCTGGAAAGACTTATATGAACTGATGCTGAGTGAAGCGGGCAGAACCAGGAAAACATTATGCACAATAATAGCAACATTGTGTGATGATCAATTTTGATAGACTTAGCTCTTCTCAACAATGCAATGATCCAAGACAACTCTAAAATGCTCATGATGGAAAATGCTAACCACATCCAGAGAAAGAACTGATATAGTCAGATGGAAGAATACTATTTTCCCTTTTTTTGTTTTTTTTCTTTCTTGTAGTTTTTCCCTTTCGTTCTGATTCTTCTTTTACAACATGACTAATTGGAAATATGTTTAATTTAATTGTACATGTATAACCTGCTTGCTGTATTGGAGAGGGGATAGGGGAAGGGGGAAGAGAGGCAGAAAATTTTGGAACTCAAAATTTTATAAAAGTGAATGTTGAAAACTATCTTTACACAATTAAAAAAAAGTAATATTAAGAGAGAAAAAATGTGTCTATCTGTGGGAGGGCAAACATTAACCAGAGTTCTTTAAATTCCTTTGTCTTTGACCTTGAATTCCCAGATGGATGACAGGTTCTCCAATGCAGAATGTACTTTCAATTGCTATAGTTTCCTGAAGGTGACAAATAGTTAAAAATTCATTGGTTGAGCTCTCAGAATACCAGTCCCAAGCACTACACTTAAGGAAAATATCATAAACACAACATACCTGTTTCCATTGGCCCTTAGATTGCTTCTACAAGGGATATTTTTTTAATCAAATAAATCATAGGATCATAGAAATATGGACATATCTTTATGTATGTATAGACATAGATCATGGAGCTGGAAGGGACCTCAGATGCCATCTAGTCTAGCTCCTTCATTTGATCATAATAATCTAACATCTATACAGTGCTTACTACATACCAGGTACTACGCTATACACTTTACAATTACTATCTCATTGAGCCTTACAGTAACCCTGGGTGGTAGGTGCTACTCCTATATTATTATATTCCTATTTTACAGGAAACTAAAGCAAACAGAATGAGTTGTGACTTGCTGAGGGTTACACTGCTAGTAAATATCTGAGGTGGGATTTGAACCCTGGTCTTCTTGACTCTAGTCCCAGCACACTATCTCCTGAGCTACCCAGCTGCCTCTATAGATGATAAATCAATAACTAGAGCCCTGGTAATCCCACACAGCATAAAAATAGTCCCCTCTTCTCTTAGAGCCCCAGAATTATAGAATTGGAAGAGACTTTAGCATACAGTTGATCCTCTAACCTTAAATCCTCCCTCTCCCACCTCCCCATGTATTCTCTGCATCAACCCAAATTGGACTCTTGCTATTTACCAAACACATCTCATACTTTTCCACCTCTTTGCTTTTGCCTGGAACTTCCCCGTTACCCCTAACTCATTTCTATACTCGCCACATTCCATTTTATATTTTATTTTTGTGTGTTTATATCCCTTTGCTAAAGTCCTCTGCCAATGCCTCTAACTGTTGCAGTGTGGGTGACTCTGCATCTCAAAGGCCCTGCCAGCAAAGAACATGCTCTGGTTGGTCCCTCCCAGCTGAGATAGCTTTGAATTTGGGGGTGCGATGATCAAAGCAAGAATAAGTAGGACAATTGAGACTTTGTTCTAGAATGCTGGTATCTGTCCAGGAGGGGCCATACTTCTTGGACCCTGTGGTAATCTGCAGACCGCTATGTCTCACAGCTCAGTCCTCCTGGTCTTCTGCTTCTAAGACTTCATTGCCCACACCTGCCCAAGGCTGCTTCTCTCACCCTAGTTCTGGGGCAGTTGCTATGAAACCTCTTTCCTAGGGCCTGCGTTTCTCCCCCAGTCCCCACACAGCCAAGCCCAAGACTGGGAGATGTCATCACTGTACCTTGGGATGGACCGTCCTTTTCTTCACTTTGAAGATTCTCCTTCTGGACATTCCTTGCGCCTAGATCTCTAGCATTTAGTGCAGTGCTCTGCACACAGTAGGTGCTTAACATAGGTGCTTGTTGATTGACTTTTGATGGATTGACAAAAAAAATTTTCTTTTTTTGATGTGTAATTTTATCTTATCTTGAATTATAAAATATTTTATTAGGATCAAACTTTACAGTTAACTATTTTTAATCTTAAAATTATCTCAAACATATGAATATAAATGTGTATATATTTATATAGTGTGTATATTATTGCTAGCTACATATATATGTATATATGTACATATGTATATACATATACATATACATACACATATGTATGTATATATATATATATATATCAATCAAAGACAGGAATGGCTTAGGAGGAATCAATTGGTCAGTACAACTCCTCATAACTGGCCCCTTCTTTTAAATTTTTTTAAAAAAAATGTATTTATTTATTTTTAGTTTTCAACAGTCACTTCCATAAGATTTTGAGTTCTAAATTTTCTCCCTCTCCCTCACCTCCTCCTTTCCCAAGATGGTGTGCAATCTAAGGTAAGCTCTACATATATATTCATATTAAACATATTTTCACATTAATCATGTTGTAAAGAAGAATTAGAACCAATGGGAGGAGCCACAAGAAAGAAGAAACAAACAAACAAAAAAAGAGAGCAAATAGTATGTTTCGTTCTACATTCAGACTCCATAGTTCTTTTTCTGTCTGTGGATAGCATTTCCATCATGAGTCTGACAAAAAATATTTTCAAAACAAGAAAAGTCTTCAAAGAAGGAATATTTAGCCTGTCTTGTGGTTTGTGTTTCATTCTTGAAGAGGGCTATGACATCGGGAAGGTGATGCCATGACTCTCAAGTGAGTTGGATTGAAGGGACGGAGGGCCTTGCAAAATCACCAGCCTCACTTCCTCCTCTGGAGCCATCTGGGTCCGGTGGGCAGATATAGATCTCTGGGTCCGGTGGGCAGATATAGATCAGGATGCCCGGAGATGGCCGGCACAAGTGGCCAATATAATTGAGATGAGGCCTCAGAATTTAAGATATTATCTGCAATAAGGATAACTATTTTTCCATCTAATGCTTGAAACATTTAGCTGGAGAAGTTCCCCACTTCAGATCTAAAGGCGGTAATAATACAAGCCCAAGAGCAACTCAAATGCCATCACATGGGTGGAGCCCAATCCTTTCTACTGTAATGTAGGACCTTGTGCAATCAAGCAGGTGGTGATGGCCCAGAGACAAGGACCCCTGTTTGTTTGTTTTTTAAAGGTCATCTTATGATAAGCAGCAAGATCAGTTGATGTCCAGCCATTAGCCTTCAGGTTGCAGAGAAAAATAGTCAGTCTGTAGGGAGTGGCTTGGGGTCAGAGCTGTCAGTGGGATGTGGTCAATAGCCCCATGTCTGAGTCATATGTTAGGTCCTTGTGCTACCCATAGCTGGGCAGTGACTCAGGGAAGCAGCTGAGAGGTGGGTGACTCTGCTGCTAAAAAGGACCCAAGTCTCGCAGTCATATAAGCAAGCCATAATGATATTTCCCTTCTATCTCATCAGCAAGGCCCGGGACTGGGAGAGTGCCTGTCCCACCTGCTTATAGACACACATACATCAGGCTGCATTTGGGGAACTTCTTCCCCTCTTTTTGGCTGCAAGACAGAACATTTGTTTACCTTTGGCCAGATCTGAAAACTGTATCCTCTGTGGGTTACTATCTCATGGAGCCTCAGAAAGTCTCTGGAATTTGACTTTATCATGGTGACTCACATTTTGTGGTATGGTAAAAAATATACTGGCTAATAGGTTTAGAACTAGAAGGGTAGGTCTTACAGGTAGAATCACTAATCTAACTCCATCATTATATTCATGAGGAAGCTGAGGCCCAGAGTAGCTCAATTGTTCCAGTCATGTCTAACTTTTCATGACCCCTAATGGTGTTTTCTTGGCAAAGATCCTGGAGTGGTTTGCCATTTCTTTCTCCAGCCCATTTAACAGATGAGGAAACTGAGGCAAACAAGGTTAAGTGACTTTCTCCCTACCTCTCTCCTTCACAAAAAAAAAAAAGAAAATAAGTTCCTTTTAACAGTCGAGCACAACCAATTTCCATACTAGCCATGTCCAAAAATGATTCTGTCTCATTGGGCATCTTGAGTCCACTGCTTTTTTATCAGGAGATGTGCTCCTGCTTTGAATGCACTCACCTCTTATCACAAGGCCCCAGAATCCCTACTTTCTTTCAAATCTCAGTTCAGACACAGATGAAGTCTTTGGTGATTTTCCCAGCTACCAGGTCATCCTCCAGGAATTATGTTGTATTTGTCTTATATGTACTTTAAATGTCTATGTTGTCTTCTCTGACTGAATTCTTAGTTCCTCAGTGGCAAAGGTGATTTCATTTTTGTTTATGTATGTCTGCCAGAATGGCCAACACCATGGTGGGCCCTTTAGAGATGCTTGTAATTGAATGACTGAAGTCTTGTGTCTTTTTTCCCCACTGTGTCAGTCTGTCTTACAACCTAAATAGCAACATACCACAGAGAGTGGAATTTTCTGGCATTAAAAATATATGAAATCATAAAAATGGATATTACAAAGAATTCATTCTTGCATATTGTGCCGTAGGCAGCTGCATACCTTGCTTATCCTTCCTTCCTTTTGTCCTGGATGCTTATTTGAACTAGATTTCATCTGAATGAAAATGTCTGTATGTGTGGGGTGGGAGGATGCATAGGACAGTCTCCCCTATCTAGCCCCTAGCCCACTAAGGACGGCCCCAGGCCACGAAGCTGCCTGAGGGTGACCCTGGGTAGAGGCAAGGGAAAGGATATAGATACTTCAGGAGGCATCTCAGAGAGGACATTAAAGTCAGGTACAGAGAGCTACAGGCCTGGGGGGCTAGGATTGGAGAAAAGTAGAGAACACGGCAAATTCCCCACTGTCAGGAATGAGGACAGCTACAGTGGGAAAGGTCTGGTCCTGGGGGGCAGGAGACTGAGGTTTGAATCTTGATACTATTCTTTCTGACCTGTATACCCTTCAGCATGCAGCGCCTCAGTTTCCAACTTTGTAAAATGAGAGGTTAACGCTAAAGGATTTCTAAATTCATAGAAATTAGATTTAGAAGTGACCTTTAAGATCTAGTCCTATCCTTTCATTTTAGAGAGGAAGAAATTAAAGCCGAGAGAGCCTGGTACATGGTATCAGAACCAGGATTCAGACTCAGTTTTTGTGATCCTGGGATCACAGATCTTTTCATGATACCACACTATACTGTGTGTGTGTGTGTTTCCCTGTCCCTTTAAACCTGTGCTGAGGACACAGCAGGTGACATTTGCAACCTGGCCAGCAGTAGGTGCCAAATGGTATTGTCTAAATGCAGATATTCTGCAGCCCGGCCAGCCTTGCTGTCTGCCTCCATGATAGGGTTGCCATTGTCTCATTCCTATTATGTGGTGAGCAGTTCTCTTGATGGTTCCATGGAAGGGGCTGGACAGTCATTTAGGAGCCCATGTAGTTAGTACCTACTTCTAGGACGAATAAAAAGCCGGGAATATTGGCACAGGAAAAATGTCAGGAAAGAAAAAAAAAAGTCCTGCCATTTTAACATTTTCTTCCAGGCAAGGAATGGAAGTCTAGCAGCAATGATGGCCTTGGCTTGTCCTGACTGAGAGAAGGGATGTGGTATTTAGAATTCTGGGAATCATGATGATTAAAGGGCCCATAGCCCCTTTTGGGGGAAAAAGGCCATGATTGGTTAGGATACTTTACTGTTTCTGATTTTCTTTCTCTTGCATTCTTTATGACAAGGGAAGGATCTCTGGCCAAGGGCAGCTAGAGGGATAGATTCAGAAAAGAGATTGACCTCTATAAAAACCTTTAAAAACTCACAGGTCTTGGTGTCCCGGCCAAATTGTAATCTGGGGATTACAATTGGGGAACACAGTGAACTCACGCCTGTGCATTCAGCTCCATGATGTGGGCCACTTACATAAGCGTCTATGTAAGCATCTATGGCTGGATCGGATACGTCTGGTCTTCATGACTCCAGGTCCTATTGCGCTCTGCCTCTAGGTAGGCAGGCTGTAGTCTATTGTTAGTGGGAGCTTGAGATGGAGATCTGATATCAAGGACATGTATAGCTGGAAAAGAGAGTAGGTCAGTCATATTGTGAGAGTCTGAGATAGCAGATGGACAGACAGCCTGAGCGCTCTGTATGTATCCGCAAATTATTAAAAGAGTGGGAGTGATAACAAAAGGTTTCTATAACCTTTTCAGCATCACTAAAGATTTCTCTTTTATCTCCTTATAAGTAGAATAACGTAAGGGAGATTATTCCTGTCTTTCTAATGAGGAAACAGGTTAAAGAATGTTAAGTGAGTGGCTTTAGATCCCTCAGCTAGGATGTGTACGGCAGAGCCAGGATTCAAACTCAGGCCTTCTAACTCCATGTTCAGTGACCTTCCACAACACTCCACTGCCTTGTCTTTGGCCCTCCTCTCCTTCTGCCCTCTTGCCACACCCACCTCCCACCTGTTTGATAGATCCTTTGTCTGGGATTTATGCAAGAAACCTACAGGAAGATATGACCAGGCTGCCCTGGTGGGAGAATGGGCCCACACTGATGAGATCATTGATTCATCAAAGTATCAAGTACTCCACCCAGAAGCAACTACATTTTAGTCACTGGGCACTCATGTCTCCCTGTTAAAACCTGATGATGATCAAAAAAGCAGAAGATCGTAGAGCTAGTACTGAAGCGGCACTTAATTATCTATTAGAACTCCTCATTTTACAGAGGAAGAAACCAAAGATCAGAGAGGTGAGCGATTTGCAAAATTTGGTATTCGACGTACAGTAGAACCTTGTAAAAGGTTCTATGTTTAGTAAGCTACAAACCTGATATTTGAACTCAGAGCTCATGACTTGTGTTTCTGAACACTTTCTGTTGTGCCATGCATGCTTTCAAGGTGGGAAATCATACTTAATGGCTATGGAACAGCTGAGAAATGGAGTTCTTTCCCCTAAACATCACAGGATAATAGAAATCCCAAATAAGAAAGCTCTTAACTTGGAGTCTGGAATTTTAAAAAGCCCAACTCTCTCTCTCTCTCTCTCTCTCTCTCTTCTTATATATATATATATATATATATACATATATACATATATATATATTCACACACATACATATATACACACATATATACACATAAATACACACATATGTATATATGTATATACACATATATACATACACACAGATATATACATACATATACACATATACACACATATATACACATATAATAAAATATGTGGAATTGTAAAGGAAATCAATTATATTGAAATATATGTATATTTCTATACATATACATATACAATTCTATATATTTCATTTTACTTATTTTAAAAACATCTCTAGGGTAGGACGTAAAGGTAATAAAAAAAGGGAAAGAAAGAAAAAATAAATTTACATGATCACTTTATTATATATTTTAAAAGAATAGCAAGTCGTACCAATGGATTTGCAGTTTCATGAGCAATCATCTTTTGTATTGTACTATGTTATGGAAATGCTTGTTTTATTCCATAAATTAAAAATAAAATAAACAAATGTGAAAAACAAACAAACAAACAAACATTATCCTGATGAAGGGTTTGTAGGCTTCATCAGGCAGCCAAAGGCCTCCAGGACACAAGAAAAGGTTAAGGACTCCTGGTCTAATGCATACTAGGCATGTGTAATCTGTGTAACTGGGGACATGGACAAAAATGAAATCTCTGTGAATTAGACACATAGTCAAGATGGGCAGATTCTTTGTGAGTTAAGCAAGTCATACCTCAAGGAAACATCATAAAAGCATGACTGAGTCTGATCTGTAGAGATCACAGGCTTTACAAGTGGCGTGAGCCTAGTAGACACCAGCCTAGGGGCCAGGAGCCATGGGTGCTACGCCACACCATGACTCGTGATGGAATAGGAGATGAGCCACTTGATCCCCCTGTACCATCTCAGTTTCACTGCTTATAAAACAGGGCTCATGATGCCCTCCTTACTTAATCTCCCAGAATCGTGAGTCACAAACGTGCCTGTCGTAGACCTCAAATATCCATCGCTCTGTGGTGTTTATAAAGCACTCTCCCTTGCATTAGTTCTTCACAACAACTCCATAGATAGGGCAGAGAAGATGTTATTATCTCACTTTTATAGATATCAGCTAAGGAAATATTGGAAGTGGCATTTGAACATAGCTGACTCCAAGGCCAGGGATCATTCCCCTTCAGAATGCTGTTTCTTAAGACGGCTTTCTGTAATTGCTAGCACTGTAGATTTTCTGAGTTGGGAGGGGCTTTAGAATTCAGTCCTCCAAGATTTCTAGTCAATAAATCTGAGCACCTTTATTAAGCACCTGCTGTGTACCAGGCACTATGCTAACTGTTGGAAAAAAAAAAACAAGCTGAAATAAAGTTAATGCCCGCCCTCAATGAGCTTACTTTATAATGTAGAAAGGTAAAATATATGGGAGTTGGGGGAAATGAAGGTAGCTGGTGTACGGTAGAAAAAGTCTGAAGAGTCGGGGTTACAGCCTGGGAAGGAATGAAGACATGCTTGTCAAGGGCATTTTCCTTAAAATAAAGGTTCTAGCAGGGGTAGGGAATCTGTGGCCTTGAGGCCATATGTGGCCCTCTAGGTCCTTTGATCGACTCCAAAGGGCTGGGAAGTTTGGATTCAACCAAAGGGCCACACTTGAGGACCTAGAGGGCCACACGTGGCCTCAAGGCCACAGGTTCCCCACCCTCCGTAGGCAACCAGAAATCACAGAGGACCATAGCATTACTGAGAGGGGGTAAGGAAGGGGGGCATCATTAATTGTCTGTTTGAGCCCTTCCAGTGACTAGGAGCTTACTAGCTCAAAAGGAAGCCTACTTTACTCTTGGACAACCCTTAAGTATTATGAAGCTCTTCCTGATAATGAGACAAAAACTTCTATCTATTGGTCCTTGATTTCTCCTCTGGGGCCACGTAAGATAATTTTAATCCCTCCCACACCTTCAATGTCATCCAAAAGGAACATTTAAAAAAATAATGTTTTTGCTTTTCCATCACCTTCATTTCCAGACATGCCCTACCCCCATTCCTTGCCAGAGAGCCGTGCCCAGTAACAAAGAATAAAAAAGAGAGAAGGGGGTGGGAAGCAATTCTGCAAAACTAACCAACATATTGAATAAACCTTACAGTGGCGTATGCATTGTTCCCTCTGCAAAGAAGGAAAGAATGGGGAACATTCTCTTCTCTTTGGGGGGCCCACCTTGATCAATATAATTACACAGCGCTCAGGTTCATTTTTGAAAGCTCACATTTTTGAAGCATTTATTGTGCACTAGGCCCACTGTTACCCACCGGGAATGCGCAGATGAAAAATGACACTTTTCCTTCTCTCAAGTACCTTAGAATTTAACAGGACAAAGGAGGGGTGATAGCATGTATGGAAACATGTGCGATGTGATTTAGAACGTGGTCAAGGCAAAGAGAGATCCTAACAAAGTCCTCTTAGGAAAATTTGAGGAAGAGCTCCTCGTTCACTGCCAAGAACAGGGAAGGTTTCATGAAGCCAGAGGCCCCTGACCGGGGCTTTGAATACAGGAGTGTCCAACAGGCCCCAGATGTGGAAGGAGTGTGTTCCAGGCTTGGTAAATGATCTGGGAGAATGCACAGAAGTGAGCATACAGGATTAGAATGAGAAAGGGGCGATGAGGGCATTGATAAGTTGGAGCCAGATTGCAGAGTGTCTTTGAATGAATGAAAGAGCATTTATTAAGCTCTTACTATGTGCCCACTACTAGAGGCCCAAATTGAAAAGTGAGACAGATTCTGCTCACAAGAAGCTCATACTCTAAAAGGGGAGAGCACACCCAGAGGAGGTTTCAGCAGCAAATTAGATGGCAATGCATCTTTAGCGTAATTTTTATTGATAAAACCACACCTTTTTGTAAAGTTGAACCACTCTTCAGTGCCAAGGACTTTGGTATCAAGTTTTATTTTCAGACCTTCAGTGGCTTCAGAGGAGTCTGGAGCTGCCATACCTTCAGAGGTAACTAAAAGTCATGTCTCCACAGGGCTTACCCTGCAGATGATAGATGGTCTGGGGGGGTTAGAATAGGAGGATCAGCCTGGAAGCAGGACTCTTGGGCAGAGGGTCCTGAGCTGCCTACGGTGGGGTGAGAGGGGAAGTGGTTTTTGAGGTGGCCTTGGCTAGACGGCACAGTAGATAGAGCTCTAGGCCTGGAATTGGGAAGACTCATCTTTCTGACTTCAAATCTGGCCTCAGACACTTACTAGCTGTGTGACCCTGGGCAAGTCCTCATGCTGTGTCCTCATCTGTGAAATGAGCTGGAGAAGGAAATGGCAAACCACTCCAGTATCTTTGCCAACAAAACCCCAAATGCGGTGATGAAGAGTAGGACATGACTGAAATGACTAAACAAACACAGCAGTGGTGTAATCTGGCCACCCTATTACATATACCCCTCTGTGTCCTCCTCAGGGCATTTTGTGTGCCCTCCCCCCGCCAGCCCCATTCTGTTCAGTGCAATGAGACTCTTATTCTCTAGGATAAACGTCTTCATTTTCCTCATGCATTATGGGTTCTAGGCCCCTTGTCATCCTGATTACCCTCTCCCGGATGCACTCCTCAGCTTGTCAATGACCCTTCCTTTTAGAATTGAGTGCACTACTGTTAGACACCGGCTGTTAGGACAGAGGAGGGAGAGAAGGAGAGACAGACAGACAGAGACAGACACAGAGCACTGAAGTAGGGAAAGGGGGTGCTCATCAGCTGGGAAATGACTGAACAAATTGTGGCACGCTATCATAATGCCATATTATCGTGCTAAAAGAAGTAAAAAAAAATTAGGAATTTCAAGAAACTTGGGAAGGTTTTTAGGAATTGATGTAGAATGAAGTAGAACCCAGAACATAATACACACACACAAAGACTACAGCAATGTTAATAAAAAGAATGATAAGAAAAAGCTCAATACTATATAATTATAGTAATTGATGATGACTTTGAAGAAGAACTGAAGAAATGTACCGATTCCATTACAGAGATGGGGAACTGAGTGCAGAATGTTGCAAACACTGTTACATGCATTGGTATGTTCCTTGGTTTTTACTGAACTGCTTTTCTTTGTTTCCAAGCAAAGTTCAGGAGGTGGGGTGGTGATGGTGACACCTCTGGAAATGATTGTAATGTAAAAATAAAAGGAATCCATAACATTTAAAAAAAATCCTTGTTTTTGTCCATTGTTCCAACTTCTTGAAGTATTTTTGTACCCCGATTCTATCATATTAAAGGTTGCTTATTTATTGCTTCCTGCTATATGTAATTCTCAGGTTTGATTATTTAAACTAATTCATTTTAAAAATCAATTTATTGAACTCTAAATTTATCCAAAATATTGTGGTTGGCCCTGGTGATGCCAGGGTGAAAAATTACTATTCCTACCATCAGGGAATTTACACTCAAATAGCATGGTAAGCAGATCATCTATGTCTTTATCCAAGAGTGGGAGATTAATAAATGCTTACTGAACTGAAATGAATTGAAAGAAAAAAGCTGAACTTAACATGATTCAAGGCAGAATCCTAGAGAATTCCATTAGTGACCTCCTCGTAAGTTTTTTGATCCAGTGGTTCAACCAATTTCAAATCCAGCTAAGTACTCTATCGTTCATCCTGAATTCTTTCCATCTTGAAAGATATTATAAAAACCTTTATCCAGTGCCTCACTGAAATTCAGGCATGCTATGTCTACAGCGTTCTTCTGAGTTACTAACTTAATAATCCCAATTTGAAAGGAAATCAGGTTAGTCTGTCATGACTTGTACTTGATGAAACCACGCTGACTTGTGGTGGTCGTTGCTTCCTTTACCATATTATTTTATCTCAGTTGATTTACTCTTTTTGAAAGGAGCAGGCCATATTTCTTCCTTGACAGGAGTTGTATTTTGGTTTATTCTCAGAGAAACAAAGTCAGTCTGATGTGACGTTTCCTTAATGAACCCATGTTGGTTCATGATGATCACCGTTTCCCCTTCCAATTGCTCACAAAACACCCGTTTTTGTGTACATCATATTGTTAGTTGGGCTTTCTTCATGACCACATAACCCTTTTAGCTCTAGCTAGTGGCTCTATCCTTGCCTTCATCTCGTCCATGCTTGGGACATATATAAAAACACCTTATCATTGTCTTTGGTATTATTATTCTTGCCACCATCTTAGCACATCTTGCCTTCCATTCAAAAACATTTATTAAATGATTGCTACTGTTAGGGCATCTCTGTTCCAAGGGGGTTTTTTGGGCTATTAGTGCTTAACTTGTGGTAGAGTGTTCTGAGTTCAAATTGGTTTGATCAGCCACAGTCAGACACACTGTCCCTTGACCCCAACATAGTAATATCATTTTGATCCTCTTTGAGAATGAAGGACAGCAACCATTGCCATTGCTAGGGCAGCTAGGAGGCATAGTGGCTAGAATACCAGGCCTGAAGTCAGGACGACTCATCTCCCTGAGTTCAAATACAGCTTCAGACACTGGCTATGTGACCCTGGGTAAGTCACTTAATCCTGCCTGCCTCAATTTCCCCATCTGTAAAATGAGCTGGAGAAGAAAATGGTGAACTACTCCAGTATCTTTGCTAAGAAAACCCCCCAAAAGGGTCACAAAGAGTTGGACATGACTGGAATGACTCAACAGCAACAACAACATTAGGGTCTATTATTACTAGAGATAGTAGATAGAGATCGAGTCTCAAAGTCAGGAATACCTGAGTTCAAATCCCACCTGTGATGGCTATTGGCTATGTAACACCGAGCAAGTCCTCTCAGTGTCCTAGGCTGCAGCACCATATAAACTGATATAACTGTGAGTTATAAAGAAAGTGCTAATCTGCGTTGGTGGAGAGAGCTTCCTGGGTCAATGAAATCATAGAGCCAGTCCGATCCCTGTCCTGCTAGGTGCAAGGCTCTGTTTTTGGTGCTGAGGGACCCCACTTGGTGCTATCATGGCATTTAGAATTTACTGGAATTTACTGGATTAGACATGGAAACATAACATCTTAGAGGTTTCAGAAAGTTTAAGTGACTCTGCTCCCCATCCCCCCATTCATAAAGCCAGCTCATGGCAGAGGAAGGACTAGAAAAGAATGCAGGTCTCTTTATTTCTAATTCAGAGAAGTTCTTGCCACTCAATCCAACCCCCTCCCCCGCCCAGGGACATTTCTCCAGTTGCTAAATATTCATTTTTCTTTTTTGTACAATTTCCCCTTTCATATGCACCTGTGCCATATTGAAAGAAAAAAAAATAGCCTTCTCTTCCTGATTTACACCTTTCAAATATTTGTGGACTGTTATGCTTCTCATTTTTTTTGTCACTTAGCCAAGTTATACATTTTAGCTCCTTTAATCTTTCCTCTTAAGTAAATCTCTTCATTCTCTTAATCACTTTGGACTTGGTTCAGTTTGCCTTAAGTGAAATTTACTTCTACTTTTTCCCCTCTCTTACTTCAATTTAACCTCACCCCCCCACCAAAAAAAAATCCAACAACATTATTTTGATCAGCCCCAGTAAAGTGGCAGAGAATAATACCTTACCTCCTTACTGTGTTTTTCCTATTGCTGTAGTAAAAAATATTGACACCCTTACTCGCCTATTTTATAACTTTAAATGGCTCCCCATTGCCTAACAAAATCCAAATTCTTTAACCTGGCATTCAATTTCAACCTGTCTTTTCCATCTTTTCTCACAAGCTTCTCCCCACTCCCCACCCTAACCTATTTATTTTGCAATTTACTTAGTAAAGGACTATCGGCTGAACAAGTAAAGTCAATTCATAGAGGCACAGATTTTGAGAATTTGAAAGGACCTCAGTGACCATCTATTTCAAGCCAGAGCTGCCACTGAATATAATAATCTGTGTGTGGTTTGGTCAGGGCTAAATATATGAGACGATCACCTCCTTACTCAATTTAATTCAATTCAATAATCTTATAGTAAGTGCCTAAGTACAAGGACCTACCCTAGATACCAAGGATATAAGCGTGAAAAACAATACAGGTCCTGGTCTCAGGGAGCTTTGTGCTTAGTAGGGGATATACAAAACACCTTGAAATAATACATATTGTTCAGTTTTGGGCAGCTCAAACAAGATGTCCCAAAGGCATCTCAAACTCAACATGTTCAAAATAGTAAATAGCTCTTTACCTTTCTCCTATACCCTCCTCTATTCCCAACTTTGCTGTTACTGTCAAGGGTACTATCTTCCTCCCAGTTAACCAGGCTCACCACCCTGGTGTTATCTTAAACTGCTCACTCGTGCTCATCCCCTACATCCAATTCCTTGCCAAATCTTACTCCTTCCGTCTTTATAACGGTCCTCTTCTAAGTCCTTTTCTCTCCACTCTGAGCATAAGGACCTAGAGGGCCTTGAGCCCGCAGATTCCCCACCCGGTAATCTAGAATAATGCCTTGCATATATGGTTTCCCTTATTGTAGACAATCTATTGAATCTTACTTTAACTAGAAGGCGCATGAATTTGAATCTGGCTTCTGACACTTATCGATCAGCTGTGGGATCCCTGGCAAGTCTCTTGGTTTTCAAATCGGAATGATAATACTTGTACGACCTACCTCACAGCGTGGCCGTTGTTGACTGCTTTGTTAACCTTACAGGCACTGTCTAAGTGAGAGTTTTTATTAAGGGGCTTAGATTCTCAATAGATCCTTATGTATTAGATGATTTGCTAACGGGACAAGAAGAATGCAACCTAGACAACATGTTACTAATGGTGGGAATTCAGAGTCGGGGTTGGGGAGGAGGAAACGGAACATTGGCAGGTCAGGGGGTGACCTATTTTGGGGCTGGTGGGGTTTCGAGGCGTCTCTCCGATCGTATTATCATTAATGCCTACATCGTTTAGCACTTGCTCCTCCTTTGAGGATAGTCCCTCCTACCACCAGCGTCTGCTCCTGGTACTGCCGTGTGACCTGTCTGCACATCCTTTTCCAGACCTTTCCCTTCCCAAAGATCATGAGATCATGGCATTTGTCCCCGCCCTTTATCTAAACAAAAACCACCACTTTGGGTAGAGTGGGCCTCATGAGTAGGCAGCAGAGGTGGTTGCTTACACAGCTGGGTCGGAGGCTGTGTTGGGCAGGGCCTTCTCCAAGGAATAATGTAACAACTCATAATTACATAGCATTTTACAGTTTATAAAATGATTTCCTCACAGTAAACTGTATTGTAAGTAATAGAAGTATTCTGGTGGCCATTTTACAGATGAGGAAAGCAGACTCAGGAAGCTAATGTAATTTGCTCAGTTACACAATTGGTAAGTGTTGGAGATAACATTTGAAATCCAGGTGTCTTGATTTCATATCCACCACCGCTTCCATGAACTGTTCAGGCTCGTTTCCTGTTGGTCTGCCATTTTGATTTCATGCCTTTTGGGTTGGGATTTTATACAGTCTACCTCTGTACAATCTCAGAAGTAAGTCAGATACCCTTGGGACCGGTCCTCAAAAGTGAATGCCTTCATTATCAATGGAACACCTTGGAAGAGATTAGTTGGCAACAGCCGGAGAGCGTGACCTTATGGGGTGGGAATAAGTGGGGCCTGGAGGAAGAAAGGCCACTGATAAGGGAGGTACACGTTCTATATGTGTGTATATGGGGGGTGGTGTCTTTGTGTACACCTATACATGTATATTTGTGTGTATATTTGTGTATGTGTTTATGTCTGTGTGTACGTATGGGGGGGTGGTGTCTTTGTGTACATGTATACATGTATATTTGTGTGTATATTCGTGTATGTGTTTATGTCTGTATGTGCATATGGGGGTGTCTTTGTGTACACGTATACATATATATTTGTGTGTATATTTGTGTATGTGTTTATGTCTGTGTGTACGTATGGGGGGGTGTCTTTGTGTACACGTATACATTTATATTTGTGTGTATATCTGTGTGTGTGTTTATGTCTGTGTGTGCGTGTGGTTATGTGATTTCCTCGTTGTAAACAACTCCCAATGAAGGATATCACTACACCAATGCAAATCAGCCCATTTTCTACCATTACAGGCCCAAGAAGACTGAGACGCTGAGAATTAAAGGGACTTTTGGCCAGAGCCATGCGGCCGATATGTCTAAGAGATGGGACTTGTCTTTGGGTGTCCCTGACTGGGGGGCAGATCTGATGCCATAGGGTAAATCTCTACTCTTTTCTGCCCCATAGCATCATGCCTGGCACATGGTAGGTGATTAATAAATGCTTATTGTTTATTGACCCCTTGTTGTCCCATTGAACTGGGACTACCTAAGAGAATCTTAGCACTGCCCTGAGAAAACCGAGGCCTTGTTTACATTCTCTTGGGCAGCTGGGTGACGCAGTAGGTAAGGATGCTGGATTTGGAGTCAGGAAGACCTGAGTTCAAATCCAACCTCAGACACTTAGAAATTGCATCATTTAACCTCTGCCCTCCGAAGTTTCTCCAACTCTAAACTGGTGACGATAATAAATAGCATCTACTTCACATTGCTGTCATGAGGATCAAATAAGACAATATTTCAAAAGTGCCTGGCATATGGCAGATGCTTAATTAATGTGATTTCCTTCTTTTTTTCTTTCTTCCAGATAGCTCTCCTCTTCACTGTGGGTGATAATCTCAAGAAATACTTTGTCAAGCACTTAGGGTAGTTTGAGGCCAGAAGTTTTCTTAATAACTTAAAAGTTATCTAATAACGAAACTTAAAAATTACGTTACTTAGCAACTCCGATCAATACGATAACCCGAGAGAATTGCAAAGGACTCATGATAAAAAAAACACTGTCTCCTTCCAGAGAGAGAACTGATAGACTCTGAGTGCAGATTGAGGCTTATTTTTTTCTCCTACTTTATTTTTCTTTTTTTCTCCCAAACACGGACAATGTAGAAACATGTTTTGCGTGACTTCATACATATAACGGGTATCGTATTTATTACTTTCTCAATGGGTAGAGGAGGGGTGGAGAGGGAGAGAATTTGAAACTGAAACAAAATAAAATGTTAAAAAGTTAAGTCCCTGGGGCCACTGACAGGATTTTTTCCCTGAAATTGTTCTATATTTCCGATTTTTTTTTTACTCCATGATATTCTTTTTTTTTCTTTTTTTGGGGGTGGGGAGGAGTTGGAAGGTCTTTCTTTGTTTCTACCATTTTAGAACATTCGATGACATATTCTTCCACCCCACCCCCTCCATGTCTGGTTTGTATAAAACCTCAGAGTGGCTTACAGTTGTGTTCTTGGTTTCAGTCATGTTTACCTTCCCTGTTTTCCCCCACCCAGGGCTTCCTCCGGCGAGGTGGAGAGAGGAACAAGAATCACCCATGACACGAGGGCAAGGAAGGGCTGCATGCATCATTCCTATTTATTCTCATTTCAAAATTTGCAAAGTTCAACGATCTCAAAGCAACCCTGTGAGTTCAGTGGTACTGGGGTTATTCTCACACTCATTTTGCAGAAGACGAAAACAGAAGCTGGGGAGAATGACCCATCCTTGATTGCACAGCTGGGAAGTGTCTGAGGCTGGGTTCTAATCCAGCTCTCCTGACTTCCGGTCCAGGGATCTATCTATACATCCCATTGCCACACTGCTTCGCAAGTGGCCCAATCATAGATCCACTGAGGTATCCAAGAAGAACCTATGACCAAGCTGATGTTTCCAAAGCTAAACAATGTCTTATTGTTTTAGATGGACCATTGGGGGAGGGGATGAAGAAGAGGAACCTCTTCGTGACTTCTTAAAACAGGAAGTACAGCAGTCTGGGAAGGTTCTCACAAGATGCTGTTGGAAAGCTTTAAGAAGATACTTGGTGGAGGGGGGTAAGGAAAGGGGCGGGAACTCACCCCCAAAACGCTCACGATTTTAAGGGAAGCTGCCAAGGATGCATAAATAGCAGTTGCAAAAATGTCAAGTCTAAAGCCTTATTTAAGGAGAGACAAACAATTGTGAATTAGGAGTTAATTGCTTTTTGGAAATGCTAAAACCCTTTCATGAGGAGAGAGCTTGCTGATCATACAAATTAGCACCTTCTTTCACCTGCTTTGTGCATTTGGAATCCTGACAATAGAGGTAAGGAAAAATCAGCTGTTCTGTGACCACAGTAAGAGCCCCAGCTCCAGCTAGGCATGAGATAAGGAAGGCCAATGGTCACGAGGAGGACTTGGGAGAGCCTTCTGAAAAACAGACAACTTGGGGAGCAGGGTGTTTTCCTGGTTGCTTTCCAGGTTGTTTTCTTCTTGTAAATAAGTGCCTGTATCTTCTGCTCCTACCTCTGGATTTCACGTCTAGAAGTGAAAGCCATGGAGCGGTCAAAGCCAAAATCATCCCTAGGGAATATAGGTGGGGCCAATTGTGTCTACTATTACACCCTCTTCCTTATATTTACTTCTTTTTTTTTTTCTAACAGACAAATTTAGGTTCAATGGAAGGGAGCAAGGTTAAAGAAGGAGATTGGAAGAGAAAATGTTTTCTAAAAGGCCAGAGGGAGGAGTGTATAGAGCAGAGGAAGGACTGGCCAGAATGGAAGTGGAGGAGGGGCTAGAGCTTTGTCTTATCTAGGGAAGTTGCGATTATGTTTGAGGTTTTTGTGAACAGATTTTGTTTCCGTGAGGCATGGGTTTCCTGAGTCACTAGATGTCATGATCCCCTTTTGGATTATCTGCAAGGGTGTGTTGGTGCCAGTACCACCACTGCTACTAGCTAGCCAGCATTTATATGATATCTGCTACGTACCAATATGATCTCATTTGATTTTCACAACAACCCTGGGAGGTCAGGTTATCATTGTCCACATTTTACAGTTGAGAAACCTAGTCAGACAGCGTGACTTGTGCAGTGTCACCCAGCTAATAAATAGTAGAGGCTGGATTTGAATTCAGGCCTTCCTGACTCCAGGCTCAGCGCCGTTCAGCTGTGTGACTTACCAGCCTTAAGCAAGCCTTTCCATCTCTCTACTCAACCTTCACCTCCTGTTCTGTAAAATGAGGACACAGAGCTACACGATATTGGGCGTTTCTTTCAGCTCTAACCTCCTATGATCTAAGCCCTTTCTAGGCCTAACATTCTGATTCTCAGAGTTAAATTGTGCATTCTCCTTAACGTCTTCCTATGCTGAAATTTGACCCATCCATTCACTTGATGTTGCCTTATCCTTGTTGCTTTACTTTCCTATTTGACAGTTCCCACTCATGTTCAAACAGACGCATAGGGAGGCTTTGACTTCTACTGTTTTAAGATGCTTTTCCCACTGTACATAAAAGTGAGACCTGCCTGTACAAACTCTAAGAGCTGCAGGGGTTCAAAAGAAAGGGAGATCAATGAGGACCAGAGTATTCTTCCTGGTATCCCACCAGTCCTTATTCCAAAACTTTTATTAGCTTATCACCTCCCTACAGAATAGTTTAACTTCCTGACCCAGGCATTCAAAACCCTTCACAATCTGCCTCCACCTACTTGTCCAGTCTCCACCAACTGTTCCCTATCATGTATTTTCAATTCTAACCATTATCTTGGTTCCCAGTTCTCATCCTGCCCAGTGCTATTCTGATGGCTTTGTTCATACCAGTTCCCATTTTGAGACTGGAGATCTCTCTCCCTATCCTCTTCCTCCCATCTTTGACTATTGCAATCCTTCCCTTTCTTCAAGGCATGCCCTCCTCAGGTGACACCTCCTATACAAAACCTTCCTTAACTTCCTCATGATTCCTCTCCTCCTCACCCCAATTACACATGTAAGCACCACCTCTCTTTCAAATTTCTCCACACTTTGGTTTTCTTAGATCTTACTGGCGTATGCTTCATGCCATCCCTGCCCACCTCCCCACTCACATTCTGCTGCATGGCAATGTCCCCCCCCCCCACCATTTACAGCAAGGACTGTGTTATTTATCACTTCTGCACCCCCACTGCCTAGAGCAATACCCTTTCATGTACTTTGATGGGTCTCTGATCTAACTGCTGCGGGTGCTCCCTTCAAAGGTGCACAATCCACCCATGCGTTCTCATCCCATGAGACCCTTGTCTACATCTTCCTGCATGTCTGCAAACAGGGTCTGCTCACTGTGCTGACACCCTTGTCATTTCACGGACACTGATGGAGTATGTACGCCAGCTGTCATGTATTTCTTGCTCTTGCTTACCTCCTTTTCTCGTTACACAGGTATGATGATGTGTGGGGCTGTATCTCTGGGGCAATTTTTCTTTGGGAAAATGCTGTAGCCTATTTGTGTACCCCTGCATTGCCCATTCTTAACATACAACTTTCAATCTTCAGAGACCATGGTATTCCATGACTTGCAGTCAAATAGCTATAGCTGAAAGAATATTTACGTTTTTAAAAGATGGACCACTGAGAGCCCTGTGTCATTTTCAGAATGTAATCCACTTAACTCTCCTTCTCTTTTCTAAATCTTGGCCCAGTTCATTGTTCATTCGCAGTGTCTGTCTAAGATGTGGACACTTGTGAACTAACTCTATGGGATGTCCTCCCACATGTATATCATAGTCTGGACAATAGATCTTCTTAGTTCCCTTTCTCCTCTGTAAATTGTGAGGCTGAAATCTTTCAGGTGATTAGAGGTTTCATTTAGGAGGCTCTGCAATATCCCAGACAGCTAGGTGGCCCAGGGGTTAGAGTTTCAGCTAGCTGGTTGGGAAGACCTGAATTAAAATCTTGCTTCTGTTACTTACTCATTGTGTGACCCTGGGCAAGTCACTAATTTGTTTAGGCCTCAATTTCCAAGTGAAGATTAAACTCAATAGTCTCTCAGGTCTCTGTGAATTCTAAATCTATCATTTTATGACCAACCAGCACAGTGTCACCCTCAGAGGATTCTCTTTTTGTTTTATATTTAATATATTTTTAGGATATTATATTTAATATATTTTAATATATTATACTCAATATATTTTAATATATTATTTTCCTCCAATTACATGTCCCTCCCACCCCTACCCCAATGGTAACAATCCAATATAAGTTATAATATGCAATCATGTAAAACGTTTCCATGTTAGTCATTTTGTACAAGAAGACTTGAATAAAAAGAGAATGAAAGAAAGAAAGTTAAAACCAGCATGCTTTGGTCTGTATTCAGAGAGTATCAGTTCTTTCTCTGGAGGCAGATAGCATGCTTCATCTTGAATCTCTTGGGATTGTTTTGGATCATTGTATTGCTGAGAATAAGCCATTTGTTGCACAATATTGCTGTTACTGTGTACAGTGTTCTCTTGGTTCTGCTCGCTTCATTTTGCATCAGTTCATGTAAATCTTTCAGGCTTTTCTGAAGAAATACTGCTCATTATTTGTTATAGCACAATAATATTCCACCACAATCATGTACCACAACTTATTCAGCCATTCCCCAATTGATAGGCATCTTCTCTATATCCAATTCTTAGACACCAAAAAAGAGCTGCTATAAATAATTTTGTACAAATAGATCCTTTCACCATTGTTTTTTAATCTCTTTGGGATTCAGACCTAGGAGTGGTATTGCTAGATCAAAGGGTATGCACAATTTTGTTGCCCTTTGGGCATAGTTCCAAGTTGCTCTCCAGAATGGTTGGATCAGTCCACAATTCCACCAACAGTGCATTAATGTCCCAGTTTTCCCGCATCCCTTCCAACACTTATCATTTTCCTTTTTTGCCATATTAGCCAATCTGATAGTTGTGAGGTGGTACCTCAAAGTTGTTTTAATTTCAATTTCCCTAAGAAATAGTGATATAGAGCATTTTAAAATTTATTTAATATTTTTAGTTTTTGGCATTGATTTTCACAAGAGTTTGAATTACAAATTTTCTCCCCATTTCTACCCTCCTCCCATTCCAAGATGGCATATATTCTGATTGCTCCATTCCCCAGTCAGCCCTCCCTTCTG
>CM053623.1:396716329-396732295 GCA_028646595.1 Phalanger gymnotis
ATATGTATATTCCTTTCAACTACCCTAATACTGAGATCTCATGAATTATATACATCATCTTTCCATGTAGGCATGTAAACAAAACAGTTCAACTTTAGTAAGTCCCTTATGATTTCTCTTTCTTGTTCACCTTTTCATGTTTCTCTTGATTCTTGTGTTTGAAAATCAAATTTTCTATTCAGCTCTGGTCTTTTCACTGAGAAAGTTTGAAAGACCTCTATTTTATTGAAAATCCATATTTTGCCTTGGAGCATGATACTCAGTTTTGCTGGGTGGAGATTCTTTAATCCTAGCTCCATTGACCTCTGGAATATCATATTCCAAGACCTTTGATCCCTTAAGGTAGAAGCTGCTAGATCTTGTGTTATCCTGATTATGATTCCACAATTGTTTCTTTCTGGCTGCTTGCAGTATTTTCTCCTTGATCTGGGAGCTCTGGAATTTGGCAACAATATTCCTAGGAGTCTTCTTTTCGGGACCTTTTTCAGGAGGCAATTGGTGGATTCTTTCAATTTCTATTTTACCCTGTGGTTCTAGAATATTAGGGCAGTTATCCTTGATAATTTCTTGAAAGATGATATCCAAGCTCTTTTTTTTTTGATCATGCCTTTCAGGTAGTCCAATAATTTTTAAAGTATCTCTCCTGGATCTATTTTCCAGGTCAGTGGTTTTTCCAATGAGATATTTCACAGTCTTCCATTTTTTCATTCCTTTGGTTCTGTTTTATAATATCTTGATTTCTCATCAAGTCACTAGCTTCCACTTGCTCCAATCTAATTTTTAAGGTGGTATTTTCTTCAGTGGTCTTTTGGACCTCCTTTTCCATTGGGCTTATTCTGCCTTTCAAGGCATTCTTCTCCTCATTGGCTTTTTGGAGCTCTTTTGCCATTTGAGCTAGTCTATTTTTTAAGGTGTTATTTTCTTCAGTATTTTTTGGGTCTCTTTTAACCAGTCATTAACTTGTTTTTCATGGTTTTTCTGCATCACTCTTATTTCTCTTCCCAATTTTTCCTCTACTTCTCAAACTTGCTTTTCCAAATCCTTTTTGAGCTCTTCCATGGTCTGAGATCAGTTCATGTTTTTCTTGGAGGCTTTTGATGTAGGCTCTTTGACTTCATTGACTTCTTCTGGCTGTATGTTTTGATCTTCTTTGTCACCAAAGTAAGATTCCAAAGTCTGAGTCTGAATCTGAATCCGTTTTTGCTACCTGGCCATATTGCCAGCCAACTATTTGACCTTTGAGTTTTTTTTCAGAGTATGACTGCTTGTAGAGTATACAGTACTTTGTCTCAAGCTTGAGGGGCTGTGCTGTTGTTTTCAGAGCTTTTTCTACACAGCGAGCTCTGCCACACCAGTGCTTCTCCCCCAAGAACTGCCAACCTGGACTGGACTCAGATCTGAGCAGGCTCTGCATTCCTGCTCTGATCCACCATTTAATTCCTCCCACCAAGTGGGCCTAGGGCCAGAAGCAACTGCAGCTGTAGTTCTGTAGCTGCACCACCTCTGCTTGCTGCCCCCAGGGTGGTGGCCAAACTGTGAATTCCTTTCACGCTGTCCCCCGCAGTTTTGTCCCACTAACCTTCTCTGTTGTCTTTGGTGTTTGTGGGTTGAGAAGTCTGGCAACTGCCACAGCTCACTGATTCAGGGCGCTAGGGCCTGTTTTACCCATCTCCCTGTCTGGTTGGTCAGGGTGCAACCCATGCTGGGCTCTGCTCTGCTCCCAGCTCAGTACAATAGACCTTACCCAGCGACCATCCAAGGTGTCCTGGGCCGGAGCCCTGCTTCCCTCTGCTATTTCGTGGGTTCTGCAGTTCTAGAATTTATTCAGAGCCATTTTTAATAGGTATTTGGAGGGTCCTGAAGGAGAACTTTAGGCATGTCCCTGCTTTCTAGCTGTCATCTTCAAGCATTTTTTCATATAACTATAAATAGCTTTGATTTCTTTGTCTGAAAACTGCCTCAAACAGGGGACTCTCAGAGGCCTTATCATCTGTTAGGATAGTATAGAAGACACTCCAACTAGGTACTTAACACATAGTAGCTGAATTGAAAGCTTCAGGAAGAAGGTGAGATCTGAACTACAGTTGGAGGATGGAAAGTGAAAAGAAAGAGAAGAAATTGTGCTCCAGGAATACATATGACCAAAGGGTGGTGAATGGGTATATACAGTTAAGTGTGATTTAGGTCACAAAGTTTTCAAGTCTGGAAATTTTACTTGGGCACTTAGTATTTGACTCTTAATCAATCAGTCAACATTTATTAAGCATCTGTTATGTGTTAGGCACTGTGTTTAGTGATGGGGATACAAAAGTAGGGAAAAGACAGTTCCTGCTCTGAGGAAACTCATAATTTATTTATTTATTTATTTTACTTAACCAAAAAATTTTTACTGTAAGAATTCTTGACTTGAGGTCTGTGAACTTTTTAAAAAACATATTTTGATCACTGTGTTTTGATATAATTGGTTTCCTTTGTATTCCTATGTATTTTATTTTATGAGTTTAAAAACATAATTCTGAGAAGGGTTCATAGTCTTGACCAACTGCCCAAGGGGCATATGACACAAATTTAAGAAGCCCTGCTTTACTTATCTAACCAGTATTTCATAAGAGATAAAGGTTTTATTCTTTCTCTGTCTTCCTTTAACTCCTTCACCCCATTCCCTATATGCATATGTACATGTAAATATATATATATATACATACATATATGTATACATACATATATATAAATATATATACATATATATATATATATATAATTGCTGTTTTTGTTCTGTTGTTTCATTCATGTCTGGCTCTTCATGACCCCATTTGGGGTTTCCCTGGAAAAGATATTGGAGCAGTTTTGCCATTTCCTTCTTGAGCTCATTTTACAGATATGGAAACTGAGGCAAGCCAGATTTAATGACTTGCCCAAGGCCACAGTAAGTATCTGAATAAGTGTCTGGGCCAGATTTGAACAAAGGAAGAGTCTTCCTGACCCCAGACCCCACACTCTATTCACTGCATCCCCTAGCTGGCCCACCCTACCCACTCAAGTACCATATCGAAAGTCCTGTGTGATCTCAACCGATATTAACTCAAGATTTTGCCTTTTGGGCCCAGCTTCCTAGAGAGAACCTTGTGGATGAATGTTCTTTTCTCAGCTTTGTTGTGCAAAATCATTTTTTTTTATGAAAAAAAAGCATGCATCTAATTTTGAAATGAAATAAATGCATGAAAAATTCATCTCTCAGCCCAGACCTGGCATGTTAAATTCAGCCTGGAGCAAAATTTCATGGCTGAGTTACAGCCCCGAAAATAACATCCTGCATTTGAAGTTCTGAACCAGCCTTCACATTCCATCCCTGTTTAAAGTAACACTTCTAGTCTACCATGCAGTAACACTCTTTGCAAAGGGAGTTTTTGCCTGAGAAGAAAAAGAGGAAAAGAGACATGTAGATTTGTTTTCTAAGCAGTGACACATCCAGGTTACCTTTTATTAAACATTAGAGATCAGAATAAAATCCAAGAGAAAAACCTAGTGGGATTGTTCACTCGGAGAGGACCTTGGTCCTCGGCTTCAACTTCTGTCAAATATTTTGGAACCTATGAGTTATAAAGTCACTTCTCTCAACTGCTTTCTTTAGGAATAAGCAAGACATTCCTGACATTACAAGGTGGCTCCTCCCCAGCTGGACTCTGAGCTTCATGCCAGTCACTTCCCATGTGCCAATACTTGGATTATAATAAACAGGACTGGGCATGTTTGAGGTCATTTAATCTTCAAATTGATCTATGTTTCCCTTTTGGAAAGAGTTAATTGTCCCAGAATCAAAAGAGACTGAACAGGGATCAAACTTGAAAACCAAAAAGCAGGTAACACAATATATCCTAAATCAACAAGCTCGCTAGGACACAGTATACAAGAAAGGACAGCCAGATTCAATTATTCAGGCATTTCTCTTGATGTTTTATTTATTGAAGCAGTTTGGTTTATAGGTTAGTCTTCTTTGTTCACCATTTACTGCTGTTTCATCTGGCTCAAAGTGGAAAACGTAGGCAAAACTGAACTGGAAATGTTACTATAACACTTGCTGTTTTTCTTAAAAAGAGAGAAAAACCTGGAAACAGAGAGTTTGTTTGGTTAGGCTCAGAGGAGCTTAGCTACTAGTTGGATGCTAAAGGGGAAATATGGTTTAGTTTTTCAGAACCACAGTTTTGTAGTGAACATCAGAAATTTTCTTTCTTTTTTTTTCTTTAAAATTTTGTCTAAACCTGTGATTTCATTGGGGTAGGGATGTTCTGGTGTAGAAATTCCCTCCTCTAACAGTCCAGCAATTCTACTATAATTTAAAAGTGCTAGAGAGTTACCTGGCTATGCACAGAGGTTAAGGGTCTCACATATTGCTAGGATGTGTCAGGGGCAGGATGAATTTTATAGCCATTATTTTATTTATGTTTCATAAAAATTCAGGAGTGTTAGCATCTTACGGATGATAAAAATAAAGCCAAAAGCTGAGTGATTTGTTCAAGGTCATAACACAAGTAAGGGTCATAGCTGGGATTTGAATTGGTCTTCTTAGTCTGAAAGGACTACGTTACACACCCTTGGTTCTTGTCCTGCATAGCCCAATTAGCCAATCTCCCCAAACCATTGTGTTAATAAAGCAAAGGCCACAGATTCTATTACTGTAATAACCTTACACCCTACTAATGGAAGAAAAATGACGAGCCTGATGATCTTAGAAAAAAATGGAAAGACTTGCACAACATAATGAAGAGCTAAATGAGCAGAACCAAGAGCACATGCCATATAGCAACAACAACATTGTTTTAAGAATGGCTTTGAGCAACTACGTCCTTTTGAGTATTTATAAATACCCAGATTAACTATAAAGGACTTCTGAAGAAAGACACTCTCTGTATCCAAAGAACTGATAAACAGAAATATGTACACAATAATTTTACACGCATACACACTAGACCTATTTGTGTCTAATGGTAGCCATCTCTAGGGCAGGGGTGGGGGAAGGGAAAAAAAAGAAAGGAAAAGGAAAAAAAAGAAATTTACATGATTTTTTATTATATATTTAAAAAGAATAGTAAGTTGTACATAATAGATTGTCAGTTTCATGTGCAATCTTCTTTTTTATTATATCATATTATGGAAATGCTTGTTTTATTCCACAAATTAAAAGCAAAATATAAAAAAATTTAAAAAGGAAAATTTTGTTTTTATATGCACTGACTGTATTCACACAATTTGGCATTTGACAAATGTATTCTTTGCAATAGGTCACTGTGAAGATTCAGTGTAGGGAGTGGGGATGCCTCAGTGCAATCTATCACTACCATAACTGGAAAAAGTGATTTATAATGTTAGAGTTAAATGGGGTATGTGGTATAGTACCAGCCTTTAGGTTAATTTAAAAAAAATTATTGATGTGTTGTTTTTAACACCATAGACATTTCCCACTATTTCTATCCTTTTTCCTACCTTGAACCCTCATTTGCTAGACATTCTCCTACATCACCCCAGTGTGCTCAGTCTTTACCTTTTGTGGGGTGGGGTATATGATTTTTGAAGATAATTCAGTGAAATTTGTAGCCATGTCTGGTGAGTGAAAAGGAAAGCCCCAGAATTGAGTTCTACATATTTCATTTACTAGCTGTGTGACTCTGGACAATTTTTTTTACCTTTATACTCTTTAGTTCCTCCTACTTTAAAGTAGGGAGCTTGGACTACATGGTGTCTAATGGTCCCTTCCAGCTCTAATGTTCTATTTTTATCTGAACTCATTTTATTCTCTTTGAGTGTCAATTTTCTCATCTGTAAAATGGGAATAGTAATATCTGTAGGTCCTACCTTTTAGGATTATTGAGAAGACTCAAATGAGATAATGCGTGTCAGACATTGAGTCATCCTGAAAGCACCATATAATCATTGGTTTATCCTATCACTTATTATAGTACTGGTTTATCGTATCACTTATTGTAGTACATTAAAAAGTACTTTGAAAACTATAAAAACAAATGAGGTCTTGCTACAAAGGAATAAAAATAAATTTCTTTTTTGTCTATGAAGTGACTTGGATGGTAATATGCAATAATATTCATAGTCGCCTAGCCTGGAACAGAGATCTAGGGTCAGAAGACATTATAGAGATCATCTAATCTAATCTCTTTTATTTTATATTTAAAGAAACTCAAGCCCAGAGTCAGATTCTTTATGTTACACAGGTAGTCTAGGAAAAGGTGGGAATTGAACCCAGGCCCTCTGATTTGAAATCTAGTGCTTTTCCCAACACTTCACATTGCTCCATCCTGCCACACCCATTTTACAGATGACAACACTGAGGCATTGAGGGATTTAATACTTGCACAAGGTCATACAGCTCGTTAGCAGAGGAGCTAGGATTAAAACTAAGATTTTCTGATTATAAGTCTGATGATCATCCTTCCCTGTGCTGCCTTCATGAAACATTAAATTTTACACCACTGAAAGTGGCTCTGCTCCCTGTCCTTGAAGTCTTTCAGCTAAGAGAGGAATGATAAAACAGGTTACAGACCTTAGAAGCAGGCCAATTATATTGAAGTAGATTGAAGGATAGCAGTGCAATGGAAAAACCTGACAGATCAACACTGATTTACAGCATGAAGAGCTGGGCACCACATTTAAAGAAGGGCATAGACAAGCTTGTGTCTATCTAGAGGAAGCCTAGGGTGATAGGACTGAGAGGATCGGTTGAAGGCATGGGGCAACTTCAGGGACAGATAGGGATTTTATCAGTAGAAATAGCATTATTATGTGACTAACATGATGGAGAACTAGATATTTTCTCCAGTCCTCTCTGAGTCTCAAAAACCCAAAAGCAACATCCAGCCAAAAAGGAGTTATGTACCCAAGGTAGAGAAATTCTGGCTGTATTCACAAGACAAGAAGCCTAGCAATAAGACCTAATTAATTAATAGTGGAGAATGCCAGTACAGAGTTCACTCACTCAGCAAACCTCCACCATTAGTTTTAATGCTCTCATCGTACACACGAACAGACTTACCTTTCTGAGTCTCAGGGATTTCTCTCCTTCTGCAAAGATCCTGCTGAAGAAATCCCAACCAAGCCTACTCTTCTCTCATTATCTTATAGTGACTCGATCCAGTCAAATAAGGAATAGGAAGTATAAAAGTAGTGAAATCAATTTCCCACTGCCTGGGTTGGCTCCTAGATTAGGGAGCCCCAAGGCTTTAGAGGCCATCTTTCCCTACCTCGCAAAAATACAAGATGCTGATTAAGCCCTGTCAGAGATTTTAAAAATGAAGAAAATTGGGGCAGGAGTGTAATATGTATGGGCATGCTGGACATGAAGGAAAGGGGATTGCAATACAGTTGAGCTCTGTTTTCTCTTCCAGAAGCTGTTTGGAGTGTGGCTTGGAGCTGGTGAAAAGTAAGTTCCCCAAAGTGGGAGGAGGTGGTGACAGCTTTGTAGTTCAGTCCTGATTGTATATATACCTTCCAGGAAAAAGTGAATAGATAAGGAAAATTAGAACAAAGGCCCAAACCACCAAGTTCTCAAGAGAAATAAAAATCTATTTAAAACCCAGAGCAGGTAAATCAAAAGAAAATATCAAAATGAGATGGGAGAATGAGTGTCAAAATATACAAAATATGACAAACCTGTCTAAATAAGCATTGCAAGATGAAGGGAATTGAACTGGTATAACACAGAACCCCATGGATTCCCAAGAGAGGATGAAACCACAACAAGGGGTTCTGGAAAGGTTCAAAAGAGAAATAAAAATCTTGAGAGAAGTTTAAAGGGAAGAAATGGTAGAATCCATGACCTTCAAGAGACAAATAATTAGCAGATAGAAAAACTTGAATCCTCAGTGGCAAATTTCTCTAAAGAAGCTAAAGAGAGCAACAGATTGGGAATTCTGAAGTCAAAGATGATCTAGAAGAAGAAAAACAAAAGGCAGTTATGTCACATGAACACATGGTCTTTATACAAAAATCATTGATCCTGAGGACAGGTTGAGTAGAGACAACTTAAGAATCATAGGCCTCCCAGAAGAGCATGACGAATTGAAAAACTTGAATACCATAGTGTAGGAAATAAGGAAGAAAATTACCCCAGAATTTCTGAATACAGAAGACAAAACATTAATTAAAAGAACACACATATCACCTCTGGAAGAACAAAAAACAAAACAAAAAACAACTATGCTTCAAATTTCAAGACATAGAGTGGCTAAATTAAAAAATGTAATGAACAACAGACCTGACAAATGGTCAAGAAAAAGACTTTCAAATGTAAAAGGAAGGAAATTTGAAAATTACAAGACCATTCTGCATCCATCAGAAAGCCCATTCAGAAATGGAATAATATGTTCCAAATAATAAAGGAGCTGCAGGTGCAAATGCAAATGAGACACCTTCCAAGCCTGAGTCTAATCATCAATTAGAAATGACAATCAACAAATAAGGGTTTTTGAAGGATCCTGTAGAACAAAATAAACAACCCCCCCAACCATATATGAGCAGATTGTTCAACTTTCAAATACCTCAAACATCAGAAATACAAGAAAGAAAAATAAGTACAATTACAAGGAAGAGAGTAAGTAATGAAATAAATTTCAAAATCTTCAGAGAAAGATATATCAAGTTTTTTTTTTAAAAGGACAATTGATTTTTTTAAGCACACAAGGGAATAAAAGTGAAAGCAGAATTTAAAGAAATAGGAAAAAAGATGGTGGAGGAGTAAGCCTGAAACACCATGGACCTGTCTTTTCCAGGTGAATCAATTTATTTTGCAGGACTGAAATTCAGAAAGGGAGGGTGCACAAAGGGAGAGACTAGAGGTTGAGGACTGAGGGAAATTAGAAATAAACACTAACTAAACTCATGGGTGGGGGGCAATTAGATAGCACAGTGGATAGAGTGAAGGGTCTGAAGTCAGGAAGATTCTTCCTGAGTTAAAATCTGGTCTCAGAAACTTACTAGCTGTGTGACCCTGGGCAAGTCACTTGACCCTGCCTTAGTTTCCTCATCTCTAAAATGAGCTGGAGAAAGAAAGGGCAAGCAATCCTACTGTCTTTGCCAAAAAAAAACCCAGACGGGGTCACAAAGAATTAGGCATGACTGAAATGACTGAACAACAACAACAAAACTCATGAGTGATCAATCAAGCCATGATAACTCTTATAGTCTCTCAGTAAGATAACAGAGTATTGGTAGGGGGTAGCATTGGAATGCACAACTGGGGACACACAGAATTCTCCACCATGGTGCAATGTCTCTATCCTCATTACTTGCCTCATGAAATGGTAGTTCTGTTATTGAGATACAACAGAAAAAAATGAGTGAAGTGATAAGAGATAAAAAGGCAATAATAGAAATTGGCCAGAAGAGGGTAGTTGAACTTGCTATTTCAGGCATTTTAATTCCAGGGGAAGACAAAGAGATTTAAAGAAGGAATGAATAAGTATAAAGACTATGAAACAAAGTAAAAAAGTTCAAAACGGAAAAGGAGCAGAATTAAGACAAAATAAAATTATTTAAAAGAAGGAGACAATAAAAAACCTACTAGTTTAGAAAAAGAATTACTAGAGATACACATTTAGGAAAACATAAATCTTTCATAACATTAAATATGAATGGATTAAACACTCCAATAAGACAAAAGAGAGTGACAGAGTAGATAATGAAAAGCCCCACAATCTGTTGCTTATAGAAAACAGCTATAAAAAAGACAAAGGCAGGATAAAAATGAAAGTCTAGATAGAACATCAAGTGAAACCAAAAAAGCACACATCATAATCATGCTCCAAATGGCATATCATTGAATTTAACAAAGGAAAAAACTGGCTGAATTTCAAAAAGATATAGATAGCAACACAATGGTAGTTATTATTCAGTTGTTTGAGTCATGTTCAAATCTTTTGGGGGTTTTCTTGGCAAAGATACTGGAGTGGTTTGCCATTTCTTCCTCTATTTTCTTCCTCCATTTTGCAGATGAAGAAACTGAGGCAAACAAGGTTAAGTGCCTATGGTTACACTTGCCTATGGTTAATAAGTGTCTGAAGTTGGTTTGAAGTCAGATCTTCCTGTTTCTAGGCTCAGAACTCTATATACTGTGCCACCTCGCTGCCCCACAAAGCTAGTAAGAAAGTTTAGTGTTCCCTTCTCAGGACTGGACAAATCTTATAAAAGGTAAACCAAAAGGAAAATACAAAATTAAAGAAATTGTTTGAAAAATTGGAGCTAAAAAACTTATGTGACTTCTGAATGGGATCACTAAATAATACACAAATTGCTTAGTATCTTATGAAACTTTTACAAAAATTGACCTTGTTCTAGGGAACAAATTGCAAATAAATGCAAGAAGGCAGAAGTACTAAACATATGCTTCACTAATCATAATACATAAAATGATAACGAATTCATAGAGTTCAAACAAAAGATGGAGATTTAAAAATGAAATCCTAAATAGTGAGTATTCCTGTGTTGGATTTCTGTATTTCTTTTTTGAAGCGTGGAAGGAAGCAGAATGCTCTTATTTCATGTTTTAGGCTTTATTGATGCCTTCTGTTTTTATATTACAATGATTTCTTGTCATGCCCACACTCTGTTGAATAATCTTTTTATAAAAGAAAAGAGTTATGAAAAAAACAACCAACAAAATTAACATCTGACCCCATATGCAAAATTGCACATTCTCCATGTTATGTCTCTCTTCTAGGTAGAAGGAAGTATATTTCATCATCTGTTCTCTGGGGCCAGGATAGGTCATTACAATTATCCAGAATTTGGATGACTTTTAGAGTTGTTTCTGTTCACATTATCGTAGTCATTGTTTGTCATTCATTCTGCTCACTTCATTCTTTGTCAGATTACACAGGTCTTCCCATGCTACTGAGCAAATTTCACGTCATTTCTTATGAACTGCCTTTTAAAATATATATGCATAAAAGATTTCATTTTCTAGCTCCCCCTCATCTCCCACCTTCATACCTAGTTTACTATTCATTTATATTTTACTTCTGGCAATGCAATATGTGACTCAAATGTTACTAAATAGTCGGGAGTGCCCTGCCCCACTGAACCCCTGAGTCAGCAGGTGAATGAAACCTCAAAGAGCCAAGAGTTGTTAAATACTGAGCTTCCTCACCCTTTATCTTAATTAAGCATTTTCTCTACTACCAAAATTGTTTGGGATTTATTCTATAATGCAAGCCTACTTTTACATGCAGTACATGTAATAAATCCAGCCTCTGATGCTCCATTATAATGCTACATTCTCAAGGGATGTATCAAAGGAGCACATGCTTTAGCAGGTCTTACCAAACTGGAAAAGCTTTGATATCTGCCCAGGGTTGAGTGATTAACTAAGGACCAGCCTGGCTAAGGCTTGTAAGGCCCATCACCAGAAGTTTGGCCACATTGTTATGAATTTTATGGGGCATGGCAAAGGATCTCCTAAGGTGCAAAAGAGCTGAAATATGCATGCATATGTAGGACTGACCACACTGACAACACTACAGAGTTTGGGAAGTATTGAGGCACAGCAACCTTAGACAATGTGCAAGTTACAATAAGAAAAAACCAAATATTCTTAGGCTCAGAGCCTAAATAATAAATTACTTATAATTATTAATTTATTATCATTTATTTAATCTAATCAGCTCAATTAAATCAACTTAATTATTGCTATTTAATTATTTTTATTTATGATAATTAGTTAATATTTAATACATTTAATTTATGCAAAACAAAGGCAAGGGAATAGAGCATACTCTAGGCAAAAGTGTAAAAGGCAAAGATGGCTTTATGTTTCCATAGAATCTTGGAATTGTAGAATCTCAGAGTTAGAAACAATCTCAGAGGTCATCTCCTCCAACTTCTTACCCAATACACAAATCTCTTTTAAAACATCCTGAGTGGTTGTTTAGTTTGTGCCTGAATATCTCTGGTAACTGGGAATTCAACTCTCCTAACTTCTTCACTAATACAGAATCTCCTTCACACACACACACAGATACAGACACAGACACAGACACAGACACAGACACAGACACAGACACAGACACAGACACACACACATTCCCTGTGCTCCCATAATCTCTTTCAATTCTTAATCACACCAAGGTATGACATATCCTTCCTAAGGATTTATATTGACTGGAAATAAAATATAGTTGGATGATACCTCAGATTTCAGACATCAGTCAGTAGCTAGGGCAGAATTCAGGGTATATGTAAGGGACCCTTTGCAGTATCCCTGAAATTGTCTTACCCCACGTTAGCTATCCCACCTTTTAAGGAGATGGCAAGAAGGTTGCTGTGATGGTCAGTATGATGTGTGTGGTCTTGTAATAATGATAATAACAATAATGTTGTTCACAGAGTGAAAGACACAATTAGGGAGAAAAAGAGTCCACGTGGTGTTGTTCTGTTCTCAGTAGAGGCGAAATATAAAATGACTAACTAGTAACTCTTGAAAAAAAAATTGCTTGGAAACATCTCAATTAAGTTCCTGAGGGAAGGGTGTCCAGGAGGTGGGATTGTTCAACAGTATTTAATGCTGCTGAGAGGTCAAAGAAGATGTGGACTGAGGAAAGACCATCAGATAAGGTGGCAAAGAGATCACTGATAACTTTGGAAAGAGCAACTTCAAGGGCATTGAGAGCAGAAGCCAGATATCAAGGAGTTGGGAAGTCAGTAGAGGCAACTAGTGTGTGCCAATTTTTCTGGGAGTTTGTCAAAGGAGAAGAAACATAGGACGATAGCTTGAAGGCATGGAAAGTCAAGAAAGAGTCGCTGAAGACTGAAGTAGATTATTATTGAGGGGAAAAACCATTGTGGAGAAGGGATCCACCTTCCTTATCATCACCAGAAGCAATTGCTGACCAGCTGCTATCAGCAGGTAGTTGAACCCAAGACCTCTGGAAATGGCATCCTACTCACTCTCTCTCCATCCCCTAGAATACCACTACTGCTTCCATTCTATCCCTCACAGCCATCATCGAGGAAGGCAATTGCTGTGGGGGGAGGAGGGACAGCCATTTCTACCAGTTGCCACTCACAGGGTAGGCAAGTCAGCCTAGCTGAAGCAGCAAGGTATACTGAGGTACAGACAGGATGTAGCATGTGGCAAGCAAGGCAGACCACTACTACCTCCTTGACCACCATCTCACCTCAGATTCTGATGGAAACAGCTCAGTACCATGAAACGAAAGAGCCTTGGGAATATAAATGCTTCCAGCCCAGCGTCTGTGTACTATTCTGGGAAACAATTTCTGTGGAGGTACAGCTGCTCCTACATATGCTGTAGCATCTTTGAAGACCTAGAAAAGAAAATTCCTGTCATTAAAACCCATGTCACTGTCAAATGGTTGAATATCAGAAACTGATACGATTTTTAGCAGTGAAAGTGACATTAAGAAAGAATTGCCCTCTATTTTGCTACTGCATCCATCCGATGGACTATGGGACCTTTCCATCTGACTTGTTTCTGAAACCTTCCATATGTGTTATCTCCCTCATTAGAATGTGAATTCCTTGAGAACAGGGAGTGTCTCACTTTTCTATTTGTGTCACCAGTGCTTATCACAGTGCTTTATACAGAAGCACTTAGGAAAAGCTTCATTCATTCATTCACCCAAGATATATATGTAGGCTGTAGGGAAAGATCCAGTCACTGGAGAGATTGAAAGCCAAAGTACCATACTCCTTTCTCAGCCCACGGGTATAAAGGGTGAGACCTTCATCTAGGGGGCCGTTATTTTGGGTGTCCCCCAATTGTGCTTTAGTCCTCAGCCCTTACTCTTACCAGCTATCTTGTTAGAGCCATACCTTTTAGGATCTGGGACTCAAGGCACACATGAAGAACTACCTAGAAAACTATTTGGACCCAGAAATTGGGAGCTAAGCATACAGATCAGATAGGTTCTGAAATTAACCCAATCATGGGATACCAGTTAATACCTAGACAAAGCCAGACTGCAAGCGGTTGAAAAATGAATGAGTAGAGCAAGCTTGCATGGCTTTTTCTTGGACTCTAACTATGAAAGTGGAGAGAAATATTGAGGGCATGCAGAATTAAGAGATAGTTTAGACCTAAGCATTTTTTTTTTTAGAAAATTGGCAGAGTCAGTAGAAAGGGAGAGATTGAAAATGAGAGCATGATATTGGATGATAGTTGATGTTGGCAGCTTACTTTCTGGTGGTGGTGGACAAGGCTTGTAGGTATGGGCTTTTTCCTGGAGTGATACAGGGTTCTCGGGCTGCTGCTGACTGCTGAATCATGAAGAGTTCTAACAGAGGGCATATAACTGTCTGCAACTGTATTTTGAGATGAACAAAAGCTTTGTTCTTCCTTTAAATGCCTTAAAGCACAAAGTACATTCTGCTAAGTATTCTCCCCTTAATATTTAAAATCACATTTTAAGTTATTTCCACTTACCTAAATTTCTCAGATTACTGCAATATTATTTGAGTCAGTTGGTGTCCAATAAGGCTTTCTGCCTTATTTAATGGCTTTTAAACATTCTTCTTTTCTACAATTGAAATTATATGAATTTTTCAAATAGCAAAAGATTCAGTCTTAGTCCTGAACTCTAGAATCATGAATTCTGAATGGAACTGAAACTTGACAAAAAAAGTCTGCAAATCAGAAAAAAAATTAAATGTTAAATTTTAAAAAAATGATAGAAAAAGAAACTGGAGGATCCTTAGGGATCATCCACATCAACCTTTCCATTTTATAAATAAGGAAGCTGAGTCCAAGAGAGGAAAAAGTGACTTGCCCAAGTTCATGGGCAATCTCCCCAAGTCTCTCTTGACTTTTTAAAGGTCAACGCCCATCGATGGGCTGTGAGAATGTCTAAAGCCCCTAAGGGAGTCATTATCCTTTGTTCTCTCAATACGGAATACTTAGGAAGAAATTGATAAGTATTTTTTTCTTCAGAACATGTAGGAATGACCTCTAAGGTCCCTCGTGGCTCTAAATCTACAATCCTATAATCCTATGTAGAGAGGAATGTTCTCCTATGCAGGCATAGCAATGTGGAGAATAACTTTCATGGAGCAGGAGTGACATGCACTAGGTGGCGCAATGCACAGGGTGCTACACATGGAGTCAGGAAGACCTGAATTCAAATCTGACCTTGGACACTTAACAGCTGTGTGACCCTGGCTAAGTCATTTTACCTCCCATTGTCTCAATTTCCTCAACTTAAAAACGGGGAAAATAATGGCATGTATCTCCTGGGGTTGTTGAGATGATCAAATAAGATAATACTTATAAAGGGCTTAGCACAGTGCCTGGCACATAGTAGGTACTTGACAGATGCTTGTTCCCTTATCTTCCCTCTTCTTTCCCTTTTCCTCCCTCCTTTTTACTTTAAGCCATGGAATCTGTCTCTGACTAGAGAAGAGAAGAATTCAAATATAATTTCTCATAGAAATAATGTTATAACTGTCTCTTAGCAGTTGTAGTAATAATAACCATTACCACAAGCTAACATATAGTACTTGTGTATAACATACTTTACATAGCTTATCTCATTTGATTTTTGCAACATCCTGGTGAGGTGGATGCTACAATGCAGATTTTATTATACCCATTTGACAAATGAAAGTTAAATGACTTATGGTCACATATTTTGTAGTGTCAGAATTTGAACCCAGGTCCTTCCAATATACCAGACTGACTCCTTGTTGTACAAAGAATTAGCTAGCCTTCCTAGTTTTGTCCCATCTTCAAATTTGATAAACAAGTCTTCAATGCTTGGCAGAAGTTCAGTGGAAAGAGTGCTGGCATCAGGAGACTTGGGTTCTAATGTTGACTAACTTCCTTAAATTTCGACCTTTTTTGTTGTAGTTCACGTGTAAAATAGAGAAAATGATACTTGCAGCATCCACCTCATGGATTTATTGTGTGGAAAGTTCTTGGCACATTTACTAGTCTCCCTTCCCTTCCCC
>CM053623.1:396732795-396752454 GCA_028646595.1 Phalanger gymnotis
GTGGTTTTTTTTTTCATTTTTTTCCATTTTTTCTTTTACCTCCCTAATTTGGTTTTTAAAACCCTCCTTCAGCTCTTCCAGTAATGCTTTTTGGGCTTGAGACCAGTTCACATTTCCTTTTGAGGTATCAGATGTGGTTATAGTGTCAATGCTACCCTCTTCTGAATTGGTATTTTGATCAGCCCTGTCTCCACACACACAAAAAAAAAAATCAATGATCCTCAGCTTTTTCGTGTTCTTCTTCATGTTGGTTAGTTTTTCCTGGCTTTACAGTGAATTTCTGCTTTTGGGGCTCAGGGATCTCTGTCCCAGGTTTCTTGTTCTGGGGATTGTGGGTCTAGTTAATGGCTTTGTGTATTATAGCCTTCAGTTTCCTGAGGTATGGGGGGAGGGATCTGGCTCTCCTTTTCCCCTGGGGCTGCTCTCCAGCAGTGTTGCTCTTTAGCAATGGTCTCAGCTGTTTGTTGTCTGTCCTGGTGTCTGCCACTTCCCCTGGCTGTGCAAAGGTACCTCTGGGCTCCTGGTGTTGACCCCTGATGGCTCTGTCCTTCTGGGACTCAGGAACTCCCACTGCTCGGCCACTGAAGCCCCACTTCTGTCTCCTCTATTCCAGAGTTTTTCCCAAGGAATTCTCTGGGTCAGGGAGGGAGGGATTAGAGCCATTTACCTGGATGTTACGTCTCCTGGAAGTTCACAAGTTGTGTTATAAGCCTTTGGGCTGCAAGCCTCATGAGTAGATGTCTCACAGCCGGAGGCATTGTGCTGCTGCGTCTTGTTGCTGCAACAGACTCCCATCCGGTGTTGAGAGGCCTGGGGATCTCTGCTGGTTTCTGGTGCCCAGATTTCTCCCAGCCTGGATTACTGACTGGTTTCTGCAACTGCTTCCACTTTGGTGCTGTCTGGTGCAGCTGCGCACACTGAGCACTCTCCCAGCCTACAGATCCGTCCCATCGACCTTTCGGACTCTCCTGGCTCTGGAAATTTGCCCCCAGCAGCTTCTAACTCTCTCAAATCTGCTCAGATTCACTTTTTTAGGGGTATCTGACAGAACTTGTGAGAGAACTCTGGTAGGATGCTGCTTTCACACGGCCATCTTGGCCCTGCCTTTCTCTCTCTTCCCATTAAATCTGTTAAAGACATGTTATACTCCAGAGTGACAAAGGGTAGAGCAAAAAAAATAAATAAATAAAATAAAAACCACTAAGATCTCACTCTGGGTGGTGGCATGATGAAAGTGCATACTTTCAAGTGGGCCAGTTACACCAACATTAGGCATCTGTTTGTGATTACATTGCTTAGTGGGCTCCACCAAAGACCCTCTAGGTCCTTCCCCTCTCTGGAAACACAGTCAGAGCATTTTTTTAGAAACCACACCCTAGCTTTAAAACCTCTTTGAGAATGTGAATGAACAAATGCTGCTTAATATTCTCAAAAGGGAAACATCACCTGCTAATAGGTTTTGAAATGAGGATGGGGAAAGCCAGCTGGAATGGCGTGATGAGAGAAACCTTTAATATCCTTAATATGGGCATTATTGTCAGTGAATATTGCTTTGGGCAAGTCATTTTACCTCTCTGAAACTCAATTTCTTTGTAAAATGGTAATGAGAGGCAGTTGAGTAAGGTGAAAAAAAATCACTGGTTATAGAGTAAGAGGACCTGAATTCAAATCCCAACTCTTAGGTTTACTACTCATGGAACTTTGAGCAAATACCCTGATTTCAGTTTTCCTCATCTGTAAAATTAAAGGTTTGAGCTAGAAACCTTCTTAGAGCTCTAGATCTATGATCCTGTAATACTCAAGTTAGGTGACCTTAGGTGGGTCACTTAACCTCTATTTGGCTCAAGTTATATATAACTCATACAGTTATTGGGATGAAAATGCATTGCAACCATTTCAATCCTATAGAAGTGAAAATAATTATTATTCAGCTGTACTATTTCTTCCCTATATGGAAGGATGCTATATAAAAATCTTGGTAATAAAGAGAAGACAAATTACCCTGAATGACCATTGTATCTCTTGTGCCACTGATCTCCCCTTTCACCTTTATTCTTTTCTCCCAGCCAAGTTATGCCATCATTTTCCTTTTTTTCTGTTCTCTCCCATCACTTTCACTGTTCCCTCCCTTAATCAAGATACATCTTCCCCTCTTCCCCAACTCCCACCTTTCCACCTCTTTTCTTCATTCACTTTCTATTCTCTAGGAAAGATCATTCTTCTTTAAGGCTATATCTCAGGTCCTAATACGCCATTCAGGAATCACAGAAGGCTTCCCAGAGAAGAACAAATTTGAGTTGGCCTTCGATGATGGGGAAAATATCAACAGCTAGAGATAAACTCAGTGTGGAGGAGGAAGAACACATTCTAGGAATTGGGGATAGCATGGTTAAAGTTGCTGTTGAATCATTTTAGTCATATCTGACTCTTTGTGACCCTATTGGTTTTTTTTTTTTTGGCAAAGATACTGGAGTGGTTTGCCATTTCCTTCTCCAGCTCTTTTTACAGATGAGGAAATTGAGGCAAACTGAGACAAATAACCTGCCCAGGGTCACACAGCTAGTAAGTGTCTGAGGCTAGATTTGAACTCAGAAAGATGAGGATTCTTGACTCTAGGTGCAGCACCCTGATCCACTAAACCACCATGGGTAAAGTTGCATTGATGGAAAAGGCATATTCACCTGTTCAATGCTGAAAGTTTCTTGTTAGATTAATTGAATTTATGGAATTTCACCATTGGAAGAGACTTCAGATGTCCTATTGTCCAACACACAAGAGAATGTCTTCTATAACATTTCTGCAATCACTCATTACATTGTGCCGAAATCAATTTCCTTGTAACTTTCCTTGTAACAATCATTGGCCCAAGTTATGCCTTCTCAGACTACAGAGGAGACTAGGTAGCTCGGTGGATACGGTGGTGGACCAGAAGCCAGGAAGACCTGAATTTGAATCTGGCCTCAGACCCTTACTAGTCATATGACCCTGAGGAAGTCACTTCTCTTGTTTGCATCAGTTTCCTCATCTGAAAAATGAGGTAAAACAATGGCATCTACTTCCCAGGGTTGTTATGAGGATTAAATGAGATAAAATTTGTAAAGTACCTTGCCAACCTTAAGGTATTATATAAATGTTATCTATTATTATACAGAATAAGCCTAGTAGTTTCTTTTACACATAATACCTCACACTCTTGTTCTAGAGATCATATGACAACACTTCCCTTTTTTTGAAGCCAGCTATCATTTCTATTTTTCCTTCAACCATGACTCATACAATATGGCTTCTGGTCCTTTTTAGCATTCTAGTCATCCTTCTCTGGAAGCCTTCTAGTTTGTCATTTTTATTTTAAACCAGACTTATGATTTCACTAGTATGGTGAGGAACTTCTATCAATGCAGAGTAGCACTTTTCCTGCATTCTTAGAGAATGACTTGGGGACACTGAAAGGTTAGGTGACTTGGCCCAAGTCACATAGCCAGTATATCTATCTATCTATCTATCTATCTATCTATCTATCTATCTATCTATCTATCTATCTACCTATCTATCTATCTATCTTTTTATATCTATATATTTATATATCTGTATCTATATATAGATGTATACATATATAGATGTAGACGTATATGTAGATATATATATGTATACACACACACACACACACACACACACGTATATATATCAGAGCTGGGACTTGAACCCAGGTCTTCCTTGACACCAAGGCCTTCTCTCTATCCACCATGATCTTTAGTTTGCTTATGCCCTTTTAAATATGGTACCCAGACGCAAACATGGTACTCTAGATGTGGTCTGACCAGGCAAAAGATTGTAGATGATTACTTCCCATGAAGAGGACAGTGAGCTTTGCCAGACTGTAAAGTGGTACCTCAGAAGCAGAGCATCCCATGGTGATGCCAAGGCAGATTGCCTTCAGATAGACTATTTCTGAGTATCAAGCCACATTGGAGTGGTTATAATCTGGCCTCTTATGACAAAGCTCAATTCACTCTTTTCAGTTATTGCTGGCTTTCAGGAGAGAATAAGGCATCATAACACTAAACGGGCAACATTTTGTTCTGACCTCAGCCCCTTCTATGTCAACAACCCATTCACTGGTGAATAGTAGTTCACTAAAAAGCAGCTTGGTCATCAGAAGATCCTGTTTCCTGCAGAGGATTTTCTTTTGGGGTCTCAATAAGGGACGCTTATGCCTGGATTTTTGGTGGTTTAGAATCAGTATAATTTTGGCTCTTCATTCTACCCACACTGGTGGTATGCCCACATATGGTTTTCCTTTGAGTGTCTTCCCTTGAACATGGCAGCTAGATTAACACAACAGACAGAACACTGGATTTGGATTCGAGAAGACCCAGATTTAAATCCAAACTCAGTCATTTGCTAGCTTTGACCTAGTTTGACCTTGAGCAAGTCACTTAATCTCTATTTGCCACCGTTTCCTTAACTGTAAAGATGATAATAATACCCGTCTCTCAGGATTGTTGTGAGGATCCAATGAGATATTTGTAAAGCCCTTAACCCAGCGCCTGGCATGTAGTAGGCACTATATAAATGTAGTTGTTTCTATTCTTACTGAGTATTCTCTACTCAGTACCAATGTTTCTTCTACTCAGAAAAGGAATCTTTCCAAAAATAGGGTTGTCCTACAAGTTCCAGTAAGCAATGAACAGTAAATGGATTTAATCCCATTGAGGGGCTAGGTTTATCACTTAGCCTTAATTTTATAGATGGAAATTAGCATATCAATAAAAATTCACTTGTGAGCTGAGTCATATAAAGCACTAGCCAATAAAAAAGACAACCCAGACAACAATAATGCCTTCTACAACTTATTAGGCATGTTTTCATTTGTTGTTGTTGTTCAGTCATTTTCAGTCATGGTCGAGTCTTTGGGACTCCATTTGGGGTTTTCTTAGGAAAGATACTAGAGTGGTTTGCCATTTACTACTCCAGTTTATTTTACAGAGGAGGAAACTGAGGCAAACAGGGTTAAGTGACTTGCCCAGGGTCACACAGTTTGTAAGTATCTAAGATCAGATTTGAACTCAGGAAGATGAGTCTTCCTGAATTCAGGCCTGGGACTCTATCCACTGAGTCACCTAGTTGACCCAAGTTATCATTTAGCCTTTACTTAAAGACTTCCTGTGAAGGCAAGACTACTCCCTCTCGAAGTACCAAACTCCCCTTATCAAATGCTCTAAGTTTTGGTAAGTTTTTTCCCCTACATAAAACTGAAATCTGCCTCTTTACAACCTGAACTGATTGTTCCTAGTTCTACCCTATAAAGTCACGCAGAATGTCTATTCTTTTTTCCACATGACAACCCTCAAATGCTTGAAGACAACGAACATATTTCTCCCAGTTCTCCTTAAGTAGTCTATTAATACCTAATACCTCCAAATGATCCTCATATGGCAAGATCTTGAGGCATTCCTCTACCCTGGTTAGATGTTCTCCAATTTACCAATAAACTTCCTAAAATGTTCACTTTAGTGTGGAGTCACTTCACTGGAAGGGGGAGGAAGGGAATCTGTGATAATACTACAATTCAGATTCAGCTTAGGCTGCACATCTGGGTAAGTTCTGAGATTCCCTCTGCCCCCAGGAGTATGTGTGTTGCTTTCTAATTTCTTAAGTGAGTTTCCTCATTTAAAAACAAAATTAAGAGGATGCAGAAGTTTGGGGATAGGTATTTATAAATTCATCACAGTACTCAGATTCTACTTATTTTGCTCTATCATCCCTTCATTTCCATTTTTTTTTTTTTTTTTTGCGCCAGAGTAGTTCTGAAGTGACCGAGTAAAACAACCTTCCTGATGAGGGATCAGCAAACTATGGAGATGGTCATTTTCTCATTCCTGTTCCAATGTGTATTCTGAGAGAGAAGGCAACTCCTTAAGATTTTCTACACACAGAAGGAGTTTCCCTCCATTTTTTCTCCCCCAGTGGGTGGTTACAGATTACTGATCCTATGGCCACAGAGACCTCCCTCATCAGACAGTTGATACCCTAATTCCGGTTCCTTGATCTTCATCTTTTTCACTGAAAGGTTTCATCCCTGTTGAAAAGCTTATCACTCTGGAAAGCGAGTGGGTGACGCTTTAAGATATCATCAGTCATTTAAAATGAATACTGCAAAAGTGATGATATAGCATGGTGATAAAGGGAGTGTCCATATTGATGAAACCACATGTGCATTGAAGTATTGGAAGCCAAGGTAGTCATTTTCACTTAAGCAACGGTCTGTGTGGCACTATGGATAATATTTCTTTTGCTTTGGATTTATGCAATGGCTCCCATGATAGTAAACTCCATTGCATAAGGATAACTTGTAAATGGGAACCATTAAAAGCAGTTTAAATAGGATTGACAGGCAAGATCATAGGAGAAAAAACAGAAAATAAAAAAAAAAAGACTTTGGACAGTTCATCATTGACCACTGATACTGAGTGGGGAGGAGGAATCGTAGCTTACTCCAAAAAATAAGATTAATTCTCTGAGGCCACCAATAGTGAGCAATTTAAACTTTAGTTTCTTGTTAATAAAAATTAAGAAGACTTCGGCAAATGTTAGGATAGAAACAACAATACTCCACCACCCAGATTTAAGAAGATATAAGCATGAAAACAAAGTGATCTAATGGCTATATAATTATCTACAGATAATTTTCACAATTGAAAATCCCTCTTGAGTAGGCTTAAACCCAGGGTGGAGGAGGAGAAAAGATTGATTCATAATTGATGTGAATAAGAGTCTCCCATGACTACTTTTGATGAGTGGACATGTGATGCTCATGGGTCAACACCATCGCTATGCAACGATGAGTGATGTAAGAGAGCAAAAGTGTTGTGGGCAGAAGACAAAAGATCAGGTCAGCCTGCTTCAGTACCAGCTCAATTCCAAAGACAGAAATTCTGAAAACACATCTGGAGGCTAAGGAAGATTATGAAGTCTGTTTCTCCATTCTTTTCCTAACTCTTGCTAGGTTAAGAACATCATAAGGTTATAGACCTAGGGCCAAAAGGAAAGAGGCCATTTAGTCCAATGACTTTATTTCTTAGAGGAGGACTTCTGAGGCCCAAGGTAGTAAACAGACTTGCCCAAAGGAACACAAATATTAAGCATAACATTGATTGAGGGCCTACTGGGTACTAGGCCCTGTTTGAAGCACTGAGGATACTGAGAAAGGCAAAAGACAGTTAATGCCTTCCAGGAGCTCACTATATAATCAGGAGGTAAAAGGACGAGGAGGTAAATATGGACCTATAAGCTGTGTGCATGACAAAAAGGAAATAATTAATGGAGGGAAGGCACTAGAATTAAGAGGCATTTGAACCCACGTCCTTTTATTCCACTGCTCTTTCCAGTATATCATGAATAGGGAAACATTCAAGGACTGAGGACTGAATCTGAGATTAGATCAGACTGGCCTCAAGGAAAGAGAAGAAAGATGCTTTGAAAAAAGGGTGATAAGAAAAGAGAATCACACCTACTGAAGACTTAACAGCACTATGTAAGTGTCTGCTATTACTATTACTGCTACGAGGTAAAGAGATCGGGCTTCAGAGGGAGGAGGAGTGGTCACAAAATGCACTGCAGTAACCTTCAAATTTAATGAGCATGTATGGTAAGAGGGTCTTCCCCCTCCCCCGGGTTGTGGTATGGGTCTAGGGGCAGAGGCCTTTTTTTTAAAGCAGAATGCAGGGTTTGAATGTAAATAGAAGCATGCCTGTGTGTTTTTGATATCTATAGACCATCCCTCTACCCCTTTTCCCTCAGGGAATTAATTTACTCAGCTCTGGAGCTACACCTTGGCTTATGAGCTATCCTATTTGGAGAGGGAGTTAGTGTTAACTCACATAAACCACTATATTTAACTAACTCCCGATCACACTTCACATCCCATTCAGGTAGCAATCATTTACTACGTATCACCATCGTGTATTAGTCTCTAAGTCTATAAAGACAAAAATAAAACAAAGATAAAAATTAGACAATGAAATTAAACCCTGCCTGGGCCCCAGAGCAGATTTGACTTCTGCTGGAAAGACAATTGAATCTAAAGTCAATGAAGCAATTGTCCTGATTAACCACCAGAGTCATGTGGAAACACCCCTCCTTGTCCTTAAGTGACCTAGCTGATGCTGCCTCTGCTCACGGTTGGTCAGCGATGCCACTGATTACAATATATTTCATGCAGAACCCGTATCTCTCTGGGGTTTTAAAAATTGTGCCACAGAACATTCAAGAATGAATGCATGAAAGACTCTCAGATTGATCCAAGAAATGTACTGCCAGTATCATCACTAACCAATCAAATGAAATAACTTTTTAAGCGAAGGTAGGATGATGCCACATTATCCAGGACTCCTAACCTCTAAGATACACAGGGGCACAGCTGGTACAATGCTATGGCATCTGTTCCCTTCCTTTCTCTCCCCAACCCCGAATATAAACTCTATGAGATCAGGGCTTATTTCCCTTGTGTGTTTATATCTCCAATGACTAGAGCAATGTCTTAAATACTTAAGAGTGGTTGTTAGTTGAGTGACTGTGACTGGAAGTTAGAGCTAGGTGCCATTAAAGACGAGCAAGGGCAGATAGGTAGCACCAAGCCTGAAGTCAAGAAGACTCCTCTTCCTGAATTCAAATCTGGCCTCAGACACTTTCTAGCTGTGTGACCCTGGGTAAGTCACTTAACCCTGTTCGCCTCAGTTTCCTCCTCTGTAAAATGAGCTGGAGAAGGAAATGGCAAACCACTCCAGTATCTTTGCCAAGAAAACCTCAAATGGGATCATGAAGAGTAGGGCACAACTGAAACAACTGAATAACAAAGACCAGCAATCCCAATTAAAGTGACCAGTGAGGGAAAAGTAAGCGCAGGCCTTTTATATAATAAGGCACACTTTGTCATTAATACAAAGCTATCCAGCGATAAGTTCACAGCACCGAATATGGCCCAGTGGAGATCAAGCACTAAGCAGGATCCATTAGGGGTAAGCATTAAGGCTTATCAGAGCTGAGCAATGAGGATTAAAGAGGAGGACATTTGAATTATGCAAAAACCCAGAAGAAATAAGTCCAGGGATATAAGATCTGACAAAGTGGCAAATGAATATTTCAGTCATGGAACAGACTCAGTCTTTCCAAGTTGCATAGGCTTCCAAAGGTCTAACTAGCTCTGTCCTCTGGACGGCTACGGATTGCATGAACTGTTTCCTAGCTGTCATCCTTCAATCACCAGGCCAGGCCAGAATGTTAGTTGCAGCCTCCAGAGTTTTAGTACTCTTTGAGGATATAGCTGGCTAACATACATTCTTCTAAGTGAGCTTAAGGAAAGCAAATGTCAACCCTATCAATCAAATATCCACGGGAGACCTTCAATTTGCTTCTGGATAAGGATCAATAGCCATTGTTACGGTGTAAGAGACACACCTTTGACATGGCTAATCTCAGTCTAAATATCAAAGTTCATTGAAACAAGACAATCAGAAGTACAGGCAAGTTAATTAATAATCCATTCCACCAGCAACATTTGCTGATTCTAATTACTGAAAAATCTAATTAGGTCTGGTCCAAAGGCGAGTATCCCAGCTGGTTTTTCTGGTGACTGAAGTACACAGCCTTTGAAGCCCCTAAACAAAATGCAAGAATTGCTTTTAGGTAGTTGGGAGGCTTTTTTGAACCTTAAGGCACATCTGTAAATGTGAATAATTTTAATGTCATTATTTTATGCTTAACTTTGGCTATGAGTGTTCCAGGCCATTGGATTTGGGCTCCAGCCACTGTAATAGCTGTGATGGAAGACAAAGAAAGAGCTCTGAAAGATAAGCGATAGACGTGGGCTTGAATCCTGCTTCAGAATATCCTAGCTGTGTGACCATGGGCAAGTAACTTAACTTTTCTGAATCGAGGTCCCCTTATGTATAAAAAGAGGATAAGAGCATTTAACGCTGCCTCCCTTACATGTGGTGATAGTTTCTTTCCATGCAAATGTTTCTTTCACTTGAGGAATCATATCCAGAATAAATCCACAGCTCTCTGGGCATCATATACACAGAAACGATTTCATATGTCCCTTAGAATGCATTTTACTTCCAAATAGAAGAGCCAGATCCAGGATCAGGTCCTCTCTGTATAAAATCTAGCTTAATATGATTCTCTGTACATCTGGTGAGAGCCCTTACATTCTTACATTATTCAGGGTCTCAGAGAGCTCATTCCTGAAGCAGATTGCAAATTATTCCTGAGCCTTTTTCATTTTTTTTCATCATATGCTATCTTTCGATGAAGAACTGCTTATAATCTTTTGGGGAAAAAAAAGTTATGAAAAGTATGTGTGAAGGTCAGAACCAGGCTGGGAGGCAGAAAGACCCAGTTTGAAGTCCTGTCGCTTACACTTGCTGGCTGTGTGAACCTTGGCAAGTCCCTTTCAATTGTTTCTAGCCCAAATCTCTAAAGCTGTATATGAAGGTGCAGCCCTACCCTCTTCAATCAACCGCACTGGCTCCCTATTGCATCTATGATAAAACATAAACTTTCTTTTTTTAGGTCTTAAAGTGCTTTGAAACCTGGCCCTATCTATTTAGCCTCATTGAAGATAACCCCTCTACCCACCTCTGCATTTGCAGGCCCCCAAATTTCCCCTTTTTTTCCTGCTCTCCTCAGTCAACATTCCATTTCTCATTTTGTGTCTTTGTAATGGCCGTAAGCCATTTCTGGAGTTCACTACTTTCTCATAGAATCAATTATTCCATCAACAGACATTTATTAAGCACCTACTATGTGTGTGTGCTGTGCTAAGAGCTGGGGATACAGAAAGTGGCAACAGAGAATCCATGCCCTTTTCTTGTTGTTAGTCATTTCAGGTTCAACTCTTTCTGACCTCCCTCCCCTCTAGGAGCTTACAATCTAATGGAAAAGACAACATGCAAACAAATACATCCCCCCTTCCTTTAAAATGTAACACACTCCACACATTCACATTAAGTGAATCCTTTTCTGATCTACTCAACTGCTAATCCCTTTCCCCCCACCCATCTCCAACTGGCTGATTTTGTATCTGTATAGTATCTTGTATTTATTCTCTTTATATACTTATTCTACATGTACTTGTAGATGTATTTGTTTCCTTCCCCATCAGAATATTGTCTCTTTGTGGGTAGATTGTTTCATTTATTGTATTTGTATCTCTATGATCCACCACATAATGGGTTCTTAATAAATATTTGTCGATTGGTTTCTAAAGCATTATCAATCCAACCCTGTAACTTCCTTGCTTACAAACCTTTCTCCTACTCCTCGTTACCTTGTTAGCTCGGTATTTAATTTCTTCCATAATTCTCCAGTATTCCTTTTCATGTCCTATTGTCTCAATCCAAAGTGTGCTATTAAATGTTCCCCAAATTCCACATACTAGCCCCCTCTATGCATTGGGATCAGCTGTCCTCCATGTCTAGAATGCACTTATGAAATGACTGAGTGGCCAGTACTACTCTAGTGAAGAGAACACTGGCCTTGGAATAAGAAGACCTGGATTTTAGTCTCAGTTCTGACACTTTAATAAGGTGGGTGCCCTTGGGTAACTTTAGTTCTCTCATCTGTGTAATGGGGATAATAGCACACACACTCCTCACTCCAGAGAATAAGGAGAGCGCTTTGAAACACTAAAGCTAAACTCTAACTCTCTAGGGTAAGATGTTACCTTTGGTTGGCTGTTTGAGAACTTGGAGACCCAAACTCATTTAGACTTCAGGGCGAGTGAAGGAGAGTTGATAAATGTTAGACACATGCCTATGCCTCCAGTGTCTGATGCTTTTTAACAGCACCTTCTCTTTCCCTCTCCTAACCATGATTCATCTCATATAAGCCAGAGGCAAAATCTATATATTGGCATAAATTGTGAATGTACCTATTAACATTTTTTTCCAGTAAAACGCAATGCTTTTGGAATGGTCTCAGAAGTTTGGCCAGGTCACTGGGTCAGCACATTCTAGGAGGTTGCGGAAAAAGGCAAACTTGTAATATTTACAGCCACATAGAAATGGACCATAAAAATGCATAAGGCTATGCTAATAAGCTGAATGATGACTCTGATGAGAAATTCAATGTTTACACACTGTTACACTAAAAATATTCACACCTAATCAAATTGTCAGCGTTGTTTCTTTGGCAACAATAGGATTTTTCCCCCTTAAACTGAAATGGTTCACAGACTTTCTATACATTATGTCTCATTAATTCTTACCAGATCCCAGCAAGGTGGGTGGCAAATATTATGATTCTCATTTTATTGAAAAAGAAAGGAGATTGCTTCCTGCCCTCTCCATCCACTACATCCAAGTTCCTTGCCTACATAAGGAAAATGGTAATGTTCTCTTTTGTGAAACCTTTAGAGACCACTCCTGCTCACAGAGACCTCTCTTTTTTCTGACTTTATGGGCTTCATTGGTTATATCACTCATGTAACAATTAGAATTATAAAATTCTAGAGATCAGAGGGACTGAGGCAACCATGTATCTCATCCTACCCTACCTCCACCCTCACTATTTTATGCATGAGAAAACTGAGTCTCAGAGAGGCAAAATGCATGATCTACAAGAACAGAGTTGATTGTTATAGTCAGAAGAACCAAGAATAGCACCCCCAGGGGCCTGATTTCCAGTCCAAGGCTTCCTCTTCCTGTTAGGCCATGCTGTTTTCACCAGCCTGTTCCTTCTTTTCTATTGTGGCATTACCTTTTAGTGTCCTGGAGAGGTGTGGGGCGATGGAAAGAACTACTGCCTTGGCAGAGATGAGGTCTGCTTCAAGACCTGCCAAAAGCCTCAGAGAAGTCATGCCATCTCTGTAGACTTCAGTTTCCTCTTCTGCAAAATGGAAAAGCTGGACTAAATGACCTCTTCTAGCTCTAATGGTCAATAATTTATGGTCTATATGTTTTTCTCTCTAATAAGGCTTTAAATTGTCCGAGGTCAGGGGTATCTCTAACTTCTCTTGTTTCCTGCACAGACACCTGGAGCCCTGTGCATTTGATACATGTTCATGGATTTGCTGACTGAAGATAATCTGAAAATGATGTTGGATAATGCCAGCCTTGTAACTTCTGTTCTTCTTAAGCTTCCTTGTCTGTCTCTTTACATCCTTAAGGAAGGAGTACTGGGAATGGAATCAGAGGACCCAACTGTTACTGTCCGGGGGATGATGGACAAGTAACTTCACTTTTTGGAAGCCCAGTTTCCCTATAAGTAGAATTAGGACCTGGGATGAATGATCTGTAAGATTCTTGATATATTATGTTTATTAACCTACCTTCTGATCCCAATAACTGGCCCATCTTATTATTAATAACAACAGCTAACATTTCCACAGTGCTTACTATGTGCCAAGCACTTTACAGATATCATCTCATTAGATCCTCACAACACCCCTGTGATATGTGCTATTATTATCCTGATTTTACAGATGAAGAAACTGAGACAAATAGAAGTGACATGACTTACCCAGGGACACACAGCTAGTAAGTATCTAAGGCCAGACTTAAAATCAGGTCCTTCTGACACCAGGCCCAGCTCTCTATCTCTTGCATCCCTAGTTACCCATATAATAACAGCACGTACTTAAATGGCAATGTGCAGCTTACAGGAACTGCTATTCTCACAGCAATCCTGTCAGGTAGTCATGAAAATACTGTTAATTTCATTTTACTAGTAAAACAATGCACAGCCAGTAAGTGGCTGACCTGGGATTTAAACCAAGTGCTAGTCACCGGAGCACATTGCTTCTCTTTCTTGGGCAACTCCGCCTGGCTTAAAGTCTGTATGCCCAAGTCCATCCCCAAGCTGTAACATTGTTTTAGGGGCTCCAGGGGGAACTTGGATGATAAATATAATATAGGCCTTGCTCTCAGGAAGCTTATCCTCTAATTGGAGTAAGGAGAAGAAATGCACAGATGACGCTAAGGAAAATTAGATAAGTTCAACGAAGAAATCTAGGAAAGAAGAGTTAGGAGAAATTTAAGGGGAGAGAGAGAGATCACTTTTACTGGGGCGAGAAAGGGAAGGTGAATTTCAGGACAGGATGTTTTGGTGGAAGGGGAGTCAGGAAAGATTCAGGGCCCAAGAAAGGCAAGCCCAGAAACCCTGCATGAGAGGCAGCGTGGTGCGTGATAAGCACCTAGACGGTGAATCAGAAGGTCTGGGTTCTAGTGAGAATTGTATTATTAACTAAGCTGGGTTATCTTGCCTAAGTCAGTTCATCCTTCTGAGTCTCAGTTTACTCATCTACAATAATTATGCCTGGGAATAACTATACCTGTCCTTCCTATCTCGCAGAACCAAAAAGAGTTAAAGACAGTCCTAGGATTGTAAATGAAAGGGGTGATAGGACCCACCCCCTAAGGGGAGGAGACCGCCTGGCAGTTGCTGTCCAGTAGATGGCAGCAGAATGTAGCTGGAGACCAGCCCCTGGCAGCCGATAGTTAGAGAGAGCAGCTCAGTGGAGATACCCAGCAGCGAACATTGTGGAAGAGAGGATATTATAGCAGAGGACCCTGACTTAGCTGATAAAATGTGCATCTCCATTGCATCACCATAGGATATCAGCAGCTGTGCAGAGGATGAGTTGCTCTGGTTCATGATTGTCTCTTCATGTGTGCCCCAGGCAACCTCTGAGACAACATTCTGCTATTTGCATTGTGAGTGAATCTTCCACATTACCTCTTTTGCTATTCTGTTTGATTAAATCTCTTTTACACTGAACGCAGTTGTCTTCTGGTTGGCTGAGTGAAGTAAACTCATCAGTAGGGACCTACTTATGCCACAAAATGCCTTGAATTTGTGCTGGCTCTATGGCAGAGGGGAGCCCATATGTGAGGGGTCTTTGGCTGCTAAATGGATTTATTCTGGTTTTGTGCTATAGATACTTTCCAATAAACAACTTCCTTATATAGTATATTTCCTGCCATCAGTTTATCAATTATTTTTGGCCATTGTATTTGACTAGAGTTTTGTTGTCTTTCCATCTGACTTTATTTACCTTATTGTGGTCTTTATGATTCACTGATTTAATTAAATCCATTCCACATTGCAACCAAACTGTGTTGATAACACTTGCTGATCTTGTCTGGAATTATCCTGCTTTTATGCTCTTGCTGTCATCATCTCCCAGGCCTGGAAAACATTCTCCTCCACCTCTCTGCCTATTGAAGTCTTCTCTTTCCTTCTTGACCCAGCTCAAGTGCTAATTCTCCATAAATCCTTCTCTGATTCCTCACTCTCTCTTTATCAGTAGCATGGTATTTCATCAGTACCTGTCCTTTGTACTTACGGTATTACAACTCATACTACAGTTAGCTAAGTTGCTGTTTTTTCAGTTGTGTCCAATTCTCTGTGACTTCACTTGGGGTTTTCTTGGCAAAGAGTACTGCAATAGTTTGCCATTTACTTCTCCTGCTCATTTCACAGATGAGGAAACCGAGGCAAGCAGGGTTAAATGACTTGCCCAGGGTCACATAGCTAGTAAATGTCTGAGACCAGATTTGAATTTCCTAACTCCAGGCCCAGCATTCTATGCACTGCAGTCTTAGCTTTACCTCTAATTAGCTGTGTGACCTTCAGAAAGCCACTGAGCCTCTTGGAATCCATTGTGCCAGTGATTCATAAATTTCTAGAGCTAAAAACAGAACTAGCTCAAAGCTGGCATTTTAGGTGAGGAAATGAATGTCCAGAAAAATAAAACAACCTATATGGGGCCACTCATCTGGTTAATGGCAGAGCTGGAGAAAAAATTTGGCTCTTCTGAGTGCTAGTTCTGGGCCCTTCTCATTGCATATCTATCAATCAAGCCGACTCACCCAAAGATGCTATGATGATCAAGTGAACTATTAGTTGTAAATGTGCTAATAAAAAATTAAGAAGTTCTATACAAATGCAAAACGAATTAATGATTCTTGAACTAGATGAGCCAACGTTTTGTCATCATTAGTGTCTCTCTAAAACCAAATCCCTTAGCAGTAGTGAACCTACTTCAATGAATAATAACTTCAATAATAATGATAATTACTACTATTATTATGATAGCCATCATTTATATAGTGCTTTACATGTTGATCCTCATAACAACCCTTTAAGGTAGGTACAGGGGCATGCTGGAGGAGAATACGTTGTTAAATTTTCAGTGTGAGCATTTACACCTTAGAAATCAGCAACTGCTACAAATCAGGGCTTGACTGATTGTTTTATTGATTATAAAAACTTAAGAAAGTGATGTAGAAAATGTAAATAATATAGATTAAAAGTAAAGTATGTCATCTATAAGGTTTTCTTTTGAGAGCTGTTTGTTAAACATTCACCAGCACACTCCTGGATAGGCGCTATTACTATTATTTCTGTTTTGCAGAGGAGGACCTAAGGCTGAGAAAGAGTAATTTTCCCTGGGTGGTACAGCTAAATATTTGTGGCAGGATATATAGGTATTCAGGCCTTCCTTTCTCTGAGACCAGCATTCCTTCCTTCTGCCACATAGATGCCCAGACCCTAGAGGATGATGTGTAAGGTTGAGGTAAGTGGTGGTATCACAACCACTCTTGGCTAGATTCATTTCACTCAAAAAATTTTCCACCAAATAATGGTGACCTTTGTTTTACAGCAAAGTAAGTCTGTCCTATACACACCCAGAGAATGCTGGAGCTGGAGGTGACCCCTTAGTAAGCTCATTTTAGCACCTCAGAGAGATAAAAGGTGGATTGTTCAAAGTCAAAGCAGTTCTCCATCCAAGTGCATTTTCTATTTGGATTTTGAATGAGCTGATTTGCTTTTCCTTTATCAGACATTTTCCTTTCTAATTCTGCTTTGGGGTAAAATGATGCACAACTGAATTTGTTTTCTGAACACACACACACACACACACACACACACACACACACACACACACACAATCTGAGGAAAGTGGTCCCAAAACAGAACAGGCAGCAGAAAACAACACAGCTTAGGGCTCAAAATAGTGCCTATTAAATCCACAAAGTAGATTGCTGCCCTCCTCTCCCCACCCAAGGTTGATAATTGAGAGTTGACTATTTTTCTCCACCACTACCCACCTCCCCTAGTTAAAGACTGATTAGATTATGCTGCAAATCCATGTTGGAGAGGAATCAGTGTAGCCCATTCATATAAGGGAGATCCTTAATACAACATTTCATGCTCAAATGAAGAAGTCATGCATGAGAGATTAACTATTAGTCCCTATTATACATAAAAAGAGTGGAATGCTGAATGGAAATATTGCTCCCTCCCCAGAGTGACATAGTGTTATAAGCAGGGACAATTATATTTATCAAAAGATTTTCATTGTATAATTTTAGAATTTTGAAATTGTATGTTTATAGAAAGTTAGAATGTGAGATGTATAGAACCATAGATTATTAATGATTAAATCATGATATACCAACTACGAACAAAGCACTGGGCTAGGTATGGGGACACTAAGACAAAAAAAATCCCTGCCCTCAAGAAACATGTTTCATTGGGATATGGGCACAGTCGTGATAATAGAAATGGAGACAGTAAGGACCAAGTATTCAGCCCCACTCTATGTGTACATTTACTGTTGTAAGGCAAGCAATGGTTGCATTAGGATTTCTTTAATCTCTCAGATCACCTTTATGTCTTATAACGCTTCTCCATCTTTGGTTATCCAATGAGATTATGCTGACTAGATTTCTTCTGTCATAAGGAAAATAGATCTGATGACCTCTTTTATTCTAAAGTGTCCGCTTCCAAGAGTGAAAAAAGGAACCCCATCAAAAAAAAAGGAAAAAGGTAAGAAAAAAAATTTAAAGACTTTATGTATGTGTGAAAAAAAGTATCTGGGAGCTTTTAAAAAGACTCTTGGAGAAGGTAACTCTTAACTAAAATGTCACTGAATGGCTAGTGGCCAGGCAGAATTTTAGGCACAATTGCTGGAAAGAAAATTGGGCCCCTCGCAAGGTCTCTCAAATCACATTATTTAGGTCATTGCATGCTTTTGCCTATTTGTCAAATCTATCATACTTACAGCTATGGGAGAATTCAAGATCTGGAAAGTAGATTTAGGGCTTTCCTATGCTCAAAGACATGTAACAAGAGCAGGAAGACCCACTACAGTTAGCTTAGACCTAGGACAGTCATCACCATAGGTTTTTGATGGGTATGGGGTCTGGAATAGATGGGAATACATAGGATAATGGTAAATGCGTGACTCAGTAATGTGGCTTCACCGATTGTGAATTTCCATCTACATGATGGGATGTTCAGTGTAAAAATATTTACAAGTAATGGGGATACCACAGAACACATAATTAAGTATAATTATGTGTTTCTCTGGTATTTCCATTTCTTAATGAGGAATTGCCTGATTTTTATTGTTCCTGATATTCTTAGAATGCACCCAATTCCTCTGCATTACTCTTCAGAAATTTGGTCAAGATGGAGGGAACAATGTCTAATTTGGCATATGGTCGACTCATCAGAGGTCGTCTGGGAAACCCACATCTAGAAAATCCTGACATGAGGACATTGGTCATCTACAAAGAAGGGAGAAAAAAAGGAGAAAGAGATGATACTGTGCGATTCACAAACAATGGTAAAAGCTTAACTGGGAGAGATTGGCTGACCTTGGCTTTTTTCCCCCATTGATTTAATAAAAGATGTTTAAAAGCATTCTTGGATTCCTTTCTAATCAGCTCAATTAGGGAAACATTGATTAAGCACAGACTTTGGGCATTGTATGGTGCTAGAGGAAGTATAACATTATAAATCTTATCTCACGAAATTGACAGTCTAGTAGGGGTATGTGACACGTGCAAACACACACAGATAAATTATTCTAATATAAAACAACACATAATAATGATGCAAAAGGAATAACGACTAGAGGACTGAATTTACAGTCGGGAAGACCTCGGATACCTATTGTCTGTGCGATTATGGGCAAGATAATTTCCATTTCTGAGTCTCAGTTTCCTCACCAAGATAATAGCACCTGTATCACATGATTGTGCTGAGGATCAAATAATGTATAAAACACCTTAAAATGTTGAAGTGCTATGTACATGTTAACTACTACTCTCTGAATAAAAGTCGTTGATCTGGGGTTTTATGTTTTACCAGAAGCTTTCAATACAACAGCTCTTTTCAAGTATTATGATCCCCACTTTATAGGCAAGAAAACTGAGTCTTAGAGGAGCAAAGTGACTTGCTCCCAGGTACATAGCTACTAAGTGTCACAGAAGCAATATCTGAGAAGAGGCAAGCCAATGGGAAAAGCCCAGTATCTACTGATGTTATCAAGGAAGCCTTCATGGCATGGGTGGAAGTGTAGCGGTCCCATGCCTGCTGGTCTCTGAGTCATGGAGACCTCGATTCAAGTCCTGCCTCTGGGTGACTCTGGGCATCATTTTAACCTCTCAGCATTTTCTACCAGAGATGTCAGATACCCCTGCCTACCTTGGCCATCAACATTCAGGAGTGCAGCCAGAAGTAGATTCAAATGTAATCAGGAGAGACTGAACAAAAAAAATAAAAATACAATAAAGCATACATAACACAACATTTCAAAACCAAATCAACTTGGGACCACAGGGATCTTTATGGAAGGATTAGTGG
>CM053623.1:396752954-396783001 GCA_028646595.1 Phalanger gymnotis
TCTATCTATCTATCTATCTATCTATCTATCTATCTATCTATCTATCTATCTATCCAACCATCCATCCATCTGTCTAATTTATCAGTCTGTCTAGGAGGGAGAGAGGTTATTCCAAGTATAGCTAAGAGAGTGAAGAAAGTCATAGATATGGGAAAGGCTCCAAATCTAACTCTGAGCTTTAATGGTAAGAGAATACTATGTTGCTCTGCTGTAAAAGAGACCAGAAACTCCAATAGCATCATCAGAATCTGTACAGGATCAGAGCAAATACTGACTTTTGAAGATCCCAAGAGGGTGAAAGTAGAAAAAGCAAAGGTTCTTGCACCCATGGAATCCTGTTGGTGGACAGTGCACCTGCACCATTTCTCTCTACCCCATCCCAGTCCAGGCCAGCCCTACAGCAGCAATTTCAGCAAGTACAGGCAGTTGTCCTTTTATTTGATACATGTTCCCTCCAAACCACTGATAAAAACACACAGTTTATGGAGAAAATAGGGTCAGTGACATAAACTTCATCAATGGGGGCAGCTAGGTGGTACAGTAGATAAAGTATGAGCCCTGGAGTCAGGAAGACTTGAGTTCAAATCCATTCTCACTAGCTGCATGACCCTGGGCAAGTCACTTAACTCTGCCTCCAACCCCCCCCCCCAAAAAAAAACTTCATCAATGATGAATAAAAAAGATAGGGACCTAATAAAAATGATGAGAGTTTTATACATGTAAAATGGTTAAGAAATGTGTAAATACTACAATAAATAGTGACCAAGTCCATGGCCTAGGGCTATTGTTTGGCCTGGGCCTGGGCCCCAGGGCTACACAAGCAAGGCCCTCTACCCCAATTCTGGGCTCAAGCCGAAGGGGAGAAGGGTGGGTATGCCCTCACCTCCTACTACACCAGAAGATATACAATAAATACAGCACTTTACCTTGAGAAAGACCTGAAGTTTGCTTGTGGAAGTGGGTACCCCACAAGGCTGCAGCTTGTGAGTTATTGTGAAGTAGTGGAATTTTCTTCCTTCTCATTTTCTCATGGAAGAAATAGTGTATCGTCAACCTTGAAATTTGGATAGCGTGCAAAATGTTCCCTAATATGTCATTGGCACTGGAACAAATTCCTATTTTCAAAACACATGTTACAGTAGAGCTGACTGTATTCATTAAGGTTCTAGTATGTACAGGATCATTCTAAATATCCCTAGAAGATGGAGGAGATAAAAAGATAAGATGGGATATAACCTTTCTAAGATGGAGCTAACATTCTAGGAGGGGAGAAGAAATAGAGATGTAGGTACATATAATCTTAAATCGGAATGTAAAAGTATACAGGAGAAGTCTAGACGAAGAGAATTCTAGGAAGGGAGAGATCACCTTGGGGTGAGAATCAAGTAAGCCTTCATGGAGCAGATGTTGGATGCCCTTGAGCTACAAAGGAGTTTAATGGGTATGAGTTCATAAAGCAGTAAAATAACACTCAATTTGGAGTCAGAATACCTGGGTTTGAATACTTTTAATTTTATTGATATCATTTGTTTTTCATATCATTTTAACTTTCCAATATATAGTTCCCTCCTACTCCCAGTCTTATAACAAAGAATAAAAAGAAAAGGAACGAGGAGGAAGAGTTCCTCAGAATTAACCAATGCATTAATCAAGGGCAGCAACATATGCAATGTCCCACACCCCTAGTCCCCCACCACAAAGAGGATAGAGATGCATTCTCAGATCTCTTTTTGGGGGTTGAGCTTGGTCATTATAATTATATAGCACTTGCTTTTGATTGGCTGCTCTTGGTTCCTTCGATTTGCATTGTTCCAGTTTGGCCCTGCATTGGGAGTCTGCTACTTGCAACTTGTGTAATGGCTAAGTTGCCTTCACTCCCTGAGCCAAACTTCGCTTGTCTGTAAAAGAAGAACATCAGACTGGATGATTTCTAAAGTTCCCTTCAGTGTTAAATCCTTAGGCTTCTAATTGTTCCCTTCCCCTCACCCCCTGCCCAGTTTCTTCTCTTCTCATGATTCTTGAGTTTTGCTACAAACCATAATCATCCTTCGGCAGGCTTACTGATCTGTTTACTTCTGGAAAAAGAATATGGGCTTCCTGTTTCCAAGGGAAAGCTTAATACTGTAAACCAGGCTCCCAAAGCTTGGATAGCAAACAAACATTAAGAAACATTTGGATGTATTAAGAGTAAGTGCATCAGAAACATATGGATTAAATTTCCTTTAAAACACACACAGGCTTAAAAATTAATGGGAAAAATACTTGGTAGGGGGTGTTTTGGTTTTTCCAAACCCCAAATGTTTTCACACAAATACACACATCTTGCTCACACAGAAACACAAAATAGTCCAAGATGTTTAGCCAGCTAGATGTATGACTGGACTTACCTTTGCTGTCAGGATAGCAAGGTCCACATATCAGCGTTCCCCACAACTTTCCTGTTTAGAATCAAGGGATCTGGCTAGTGGGGGTTCATTCTAGGAATCTGGAATTTCCAAGGAGAGGCCAAACGCAAGCCTGAGGTATAAGAAAGGGTGTGTGAAGTGGGTTGTGTTTCCCTGAGTGGGGTCAAGGAACCTTGAAGGGCTGGTACTTAAAAAGTAGAGGCAGATGCTACTACTGTCCAAAGTAGGCAGGAAGGTGTGTGGATGGTTTCCTTAGCCTCTTTATATTCTCTGAAGACAAATAAGGGTAGTTCTCAGAGAGGTAGTGTGATGCAATAGGAAGTTACAATGATTTAGCAGTGGGATTCCGGCTCTAAATACCTCCTAGTTTTGTAAATTTGAGTTAGTTATTTTATTTCTTGGTGCCTCATCTATGAGGTGGGGATAATAATATTTATACATGCTACTTTTCACACAGGGGTATTGTCAGAGTCACATGAGATCATGCCATATAAATGGAATTATTTATCCTTATCATCATTTCTATTTCTGTACCGCTAACCTTCACACATATAGCATCTTTTTTACCCTTTTCATGTTTATTATTGTCATTGTCCCAGATAGAATTAAACTCATTGAGGTCAAAGATTATTCTTTCCTATGTTTCTCTGCATTCGCTCATCTATGGGTTGAGGAACACAGGAACTTTGCCAATAACCTAAAGAAGGCATTGGTCTATTTCTCACTCTGAGGTCCCATATACAAGGCTGTGGATAAAAGTCAGGAAAGAGAGAGCCAATGGACTGCTATTTGCATAGCTCCCTTCTACTGCTGTGGCTGAGCTGATTGGGAAAGGGTAGGGGCTATTGTTAAGTAGTGATTGACAGTGATTAACTAGTGATAAATAGTGATCTAGGCTAGACCTCTGTGAGCTATGTTGGGAGTCCAGTGTTTCTGGGTAAATTTCCTTCTGTGTGTATAAGATGTCTCCTAGAGTATGCACCTGGAGGAGTCTCATGTGTTGGGCTATATCATAAGCAAGTTGATGAGTCATTTGTCACCAGGTCAGTGCCAGCTATGTCTCTGACCCTTTCTGAACACTTCCTTGTTCTCTTGGATTATGGTTGTATCCGACGTCAATGACATTTGGTAATACCTACTCTGTTGAAAGGCAAATGGAAACAATAGCTAATATTTGCATCCAATTTTAAGGTCACAAAGTACTCTCAGGCTTGGTTACATGGATACCATAAAGCAGTTGCAATGTGTACTAAAGGCATGTCTGATGGGGGAACTCACTGCGTTTCTCACGAGACTCTTCTCTTGGCACATGGTGATTTCTCCAGGAGAAAGGTGGAAGATGATGATCATGGCTGGGGGGGTTGTGCCCCAAGGAGAGGAAGATATGGCAGCAGAGCATGGAGGTGATCATGACTGAAGGAAATAATACTGGAGGCGAGAAAAGCCAAAGATTTCATGGAGATGATAAACGACAGAGTAGGCAGCTAATATTAAATGGTAGCAATATTTGAGTAGTAACTTCAAAACTGTCCATGCTAGCAGCCTGAATCCATCCCTACACAAGAGCAGATTGTTTCCAAAATATTTTGAAGGAAAAGAGAGAAGTGTTTCCATTACCTTAGTATTTTTTTTCCTGGTCCAGATTAAATATTTTACTTTTTCAATCCTGTCATTTTCTGAGTTCTATTAGCACATTGGTACCTGAATATTTTGTTCTGAGCAAATTTAGAGATCCTCTTTTGCCAAAGGGGTGTGTGTATGTGTGTTATGATAAACTAAATGAGTTAATTTATATGGCTAAAGAATGGACCTATGATTTTATTGGTATTGGGAACACCCAGATGAGGAAATTCACTATTAGTGTTGGTTGGCACTTTCTCTGTAGCTTAGTTTCCTGGAGCCCTGAGAAATTAAATGGTTTGTCCAGGAAGGTTCACATGGATGCTAAATTACAGTCATATAAAATACCCTCATATCTCTACTCTTTAGCTGTGTGGATCCGGTGATAAGAAGCACCCAGGTTACACATAGTCAACTACTTTGACACCCTGTAAGATAAATAGTAAAAGGATTATTATCCTCACTTTGAAGATGAAGAAACTGAGTCTCAGAGATGTCAACTGATTTGCCCAAGGGTCACACAGCTAGGAAATATAGGTGGAAGAAACTGAAGCCATGTCTACTCATCCCAAATTCAGGGTTCTTTGTACTGGACTACAAATTTACCTCCATTGCATTTTCCAGTAGCCTGGGAGTGTCCAACATTCCTTGCACTACTGAGCTGGAAGAGATCTGTCTTTCAGAAGTCTCTTAGCACTCTCTTTGAACCTCTACTATGCACTGTTCACATTCATTTTTTTTTAATCTTTGTTACTGTGCCTGTGATTTTATTGCTATAAGGTACTCCCAGTGAAGAAATTCCCCCTACCAACGTAGGCGAACATCTACTCGATAACTTGTAGTCTTCGGGCATCGCCTGCAGTCGCTGAGTGGCTACATGCCTAGGGTCAAAGGGTCAGTACCTGTCAGAAACCAGGTCCACATTTGCCCCCAGGTCTTCTCGATGTCAAGGTCCCTATCTCCAACAACAAGCAGCTTCTCCACATTCTAATTTGCACTAGGGTTACTTGTTCCTCCACTCGAGGTGTTCCTCTCCGTATGGGCAGGCACTAGTTCTCACTCATTTTCACACGTGTCTCAGCCCCAGCACAAGCCTTCGAACACACCGCTGTAGTTGTTCGGTCAGTATTTGCTGAAATGAAAATAAAAGGAGGAGATGGACGGAACAAAACAAGCTATGAAATACTAGAATTTAGGAGGTAATTTTTGTTAAAGAGGAAGCTGATGCAAGATAGACTCTAAGAAGCAGTAGCCAAAAAAAGTAGGGTGATGCTAAAGATAAATTAGCTAGAGGCAAGTTTTCTTCCTTACCCTCCCTCCCCAAACTCAGGGGAAAGGGAGGGGGGAGGCAGTCAAGCTTAGGGAAAGAGATCTTTCCCCTTCAGAGATTCAGTGACAGGCAGCTAGTGGTATAGTGGGCAGAATACAGGGCTTGGAGTCAGGAAGACATCTTGTCTCTGACACAACTGTGTGACACTGGGCAAGTCACTCAGCCTCAGTTTCCTCATCTGTAAAATGATCTTATTTAAAAATTGAGGCAGGTTGGTGGCAAAGTGGATAGAGCACTGGACTTGGAGACAGGAAGATCTAAATTCTAAGCCAACCTCAGCCACTTCCTAGATGAATAATTCTGGACAAGTTATTTAACCCTGTCTTCCCTACCTGCAAAATGAAGATAGTAAGAGCATCTGCCTCCTAGGGCTGCTGTGAGGGTGAAGTGTTGAGCACTTTGCAAACCTTAAAGTGCTATCAATATAAATGCTAACTAATATTTAAATAAGGGGGGCAGATTGTATGGCCTCTGAAGTCTCTTCTGGCTATGATCCTTTGGTTCTGCCTTGCCCGCATTTCCAATCTCAGAGGCCAGTTTATTCTGACACATAGTACAGAGGCTCTGCAGCAACTCTGGCATTCCCTGAATTAATACTTCTACATTGCTGGCAAGTTAATCCTTTCCCTAAGTGGATTTTCAGAGATCCTTTGGCAGATCTGATAGGAGGATTTAACCTTTAGATTTTCCCACTTCAAACTCACTCACCAGAATCCAAATAAAGAATTAAAAAACTTAAAAGGGACTTTCCATTATCAAAACAATCCTGTTTAATTTTCTGACCTTTTCTCTGGCTCCTTTCCCCCACTCCCTCTCACCTCCCTTCATTATATGGGAACCAATCTTGCCTGAAGATTCTTAGGGGCCTGGAGGAGAGGAGATGGGAAGCTCAGGTTAATTTTCCTAATTAAGTTTGAGCATTGCCTTGATTTGCCAACTGGCATTCTGAGCCCTGGCCCTTTGGGAAACACCTGTGCATGGGCGCTCTGCTACAGCTGGAGGAAGGTTTCTTGGTTTTGGTTTTGGGATCACATTCCAGGAGTCACGGCAGGCCCCCATGTGCCCACACCATGAGGGGAGAAGGGTGGGTATGCCCTCACCTCCTCCTCCTACTACTCCTATTTCTTGTCTTGGCTTTATTGTATGACATTGAACAAACTGCTATTCTTTTCTGGGTTTCGAGTTAGTCATCTGTATATCAGAGTAAATGATCGTTAGGGTTTCTTCTAGCTCAGAAATGCCACCATTTTGTGGTTCTCTGATGTTAAACATCTGCAATAAGTTGCTTACCTCCCAATAGTACCTGGGTAGTCCTGAACCATGGATCCCTTTAAGACTCAGCCGCCTTCTCCTAGAGGCCTATCTTGGTGTCCCTAGTCACTTAAACTTTTCCTTCTAAGGTTACCTTCTGTCTACACATATCTTGAATAAACCTATTTATTTGTGTGATCTTAGGCAAATTACTTAGCCTCTCTGTTCCTCAGCTTCCTTATCATTAAAATGAAGAGGTTAGACTAATAGCTAAAGGCCCTTTCAACTCAAAATCCTGTGAATCCCTATTATTAGGAGTGTTTAATATGAGGCTGAATGGCCACTCATGAGGGATGTTATAGATGATTCAGGTAGGATTTGACAGTCCCACACCACATAAACCTATTTATTGGCATTAGGGGCCATTGATGTCTTTATATACTTAGCACTGAGTGCAATGTCTGGTTGTATATAGTAGATACCTATAAAATGCTTGTTGATTGATTGACTGACTGGTCATTTCCCTATTCCCCATTCTAGATATGCCCCTGGAAAAATCTCAATTTTTAGATTACTAAACTTTCAGTTTAGGGAATTAGGGAAGACTTCATGAAAGGAATGGCACCTGAACTGACTTTTGGAAAAAGAGAAAGATTCCTATGGAGATGGAGGATGGAGGGATTATGTTCCAGGCATGAAGTACGGCCTGTGTCAATAAAACACATGAATGTGGAAGAGGCCCTGAGGAGATTGGAAAATAGTTAAGTAACTCAATTTCCTTGGAAAGTAATGTGAAATTAGTTTGGAAAACAACAAAATGTGGGAAAAAAATACACAGAAGAAGAGATTAGGAGGAGGTATGGAAGCAAAGAGAAGGTTTTGCTATTTTGCTAAAGTTAATAGATCTTTCTATTATAAATACTTTTAGTTTGTGGTATTTTTGGCAGCTAGGTGGCACAGCGGTTAGAGTATAGGGCCTGGAATCAGGAGGACTCATCTTTCTGAGTTCAAATCTGGCCTCAGACACCTGCTAGCTTCGTCACCCTGGGCAAGTCAGTTAACCCTGTTTGCCTCAATGTCCTCATCTGTAAAATGAGCCAGAGAAGAAAATGACAAACCACTCCAGTATCCTTGTCAAGAAAACCTCAAATGGAGTCACAACTGACACAACTGAAAAATGACTGAATAACAAACAACAGCTTGTGATTTTATGGATGATCGCTTTTTGTTTTTCTTTCTTTGAACATTTGTTTTTCTTGATAGTTTACTAAATGTAAGAGAATTACCCTCAGTTGCTAGGAGCTTTGCTCATTTCTTGCCAGTGTTTCTAGTGCTTTACGCTGATACATTTGGAACTCGAAGAGCCCCTTGGGGCCCTTTAAATCCAAACCCCTCATTGTTCAGACAAAGAAATTAGTCTCAGAAAGGTTAAGTGACTTTGGTGAAGGTCACACAATTAGTAAGTGTCATCTGAAGATTCAAATCCAGGTTCTCTGATTCAAAATCCAGCATGGTCTTGACTGTTCCAGAAAACTTGGGTTATTTTCATGGCTTGCTCTATGGAGGTGGGAATGGGTGATGGTTGGAGGGAATGATAGAAATAGCAAATGGAAATGGAAAGAGATACAAGTGGTTTTTCCCAATCTCAAAGCAATCCCATTGCCTGCATCCCAACACAGGAAAGAAGTGAATGAAGATTGTCATGACTCATGTCAGAGTGAGGGCTGAGGACTTTTGGTTAAGATAGTCACATGATCAGATTTTTGCACTAGCCTAAGCTATCTTTTAATGTGCTGGGCAGGCAGAATTGTTGGTCTGAGTGGAAATCTCTTGACCAGCCCAGTGACTTCTTGGCCCTGGAAATCAAGTCAACAAGCATTTATTAAGTACCTAATATGTACCAGACAATGGGTTAAGAATGAGAAACTCATTCTAGGAGTGGTAACATTTCCCATGAAGACAGGAGCAGCTGTTCGTGTCAGAGCAACAGAGAAATCTTACTGGACTGAAAGACAAGGGAAATGAATGCTGGCAAATGATAGAGGGGAGGGAAGGAGGGAGGGAGGGAGAGAGGTAGAGAGAGAGGGGGGGGAGGGGGAGAGAGTGAGAGATGTTTTGTGAACCATAAGAAAGCTTTAGTGTGACGTATGAGTGCTAGATAGCAGATACAGTTTGGTATGGTAAGGATCTCAAGGACTCAAGGAGGAACAAAACCAAAGAGCAATGAGGCACAGAGCAATAATTTGGAAGGGAAAACATGAACCATATTCTTCACCTGTGTTGTGTCATGGTGATTATAATGGTCTCAGTGATGGACAGTAAACTAGTGAATTTGAACTCTTTCTGCTCTTGGTGGAGCTTCCCTGAGTCCAGAATGAATGTATAGATCTCTGGATAAAGTAAAGACCAAAAGAAAATAATAAGTTTTCTTGACCATCTATGGCCTTGATAACGAGCCGTTTCCATATGCTTTATAGTATTTTATATTCCAATCTTTGTTAGCTTGAATAATTGTAGGAGAATTGAATACCCTAGACTAGAATTAGAAATGAATAAAATTCAGATGTTTCCCAGAATTCAGTCTCTGTGGGAGGAAAAAAAAACATACCACATAGATCATTTGTTACAAAGTTTCCAAGACTGAACCTGATCTGGATGAGTTTAGAGCTTCAGTAATGAGCCATGGGTTATACAAGTTTAGAATTAAGAAAACATTTTAAAGACTGGAAAGGTGGATTAGAGCCAGATTGTAGAGAACTTTAAATGTCAGACTAAGAAATTTTATTTTATCCTGAGTACAATAGGGAGACCATTAAAGTTTCCTGTGTTCATGTGTGGAAGCCAAGTTCTCATTCATCTATTGTTTAATCAGTCTGTTCTGACAATAACTATCAGATATTATGATATTCAATTACAGTAATTTACCAAAAAATGTGACTATAGGTGGAGTATTCTAGTCAGCATAGCTGTTCAAGGACACAAGTAAAGTAGAGAAGAAGATTTTGTGACCTGAAGGGATAGAATCATCACAGACTAATTTTGAATGGTGCTAGATATGGCTCAACTCCCTATCAGCCTGTGTGGTAGGACACAGCACAAGAGGCATTCCAAAGGGGCACAAATAAGGCATATCCTGGAGGCTTTCCTTTCTGGTGAGGAGGAATCACAATAGAGGACAGGGACATATGCGTGCACCCAGGAAAATGTCCCAGGCACCCTAAACTATGGCCACGCTGCTTTACCACATGTAAAGTCTTATCTTGCCCCTTCTCCCATTTCATTGCAATGTTCAGCAGAAATGGAGGTGGTCAGTCTCACATGAAACAGTAAAGATGGCACTGACTTTCCTGCACAGGTATTATGGCTGAAGGCCCCCCCGCCCCGGGTAACTGGAAATGCCAATGCTAGCCAAGCATAAAAAAGCCATACCTGTTCCATTATTTCCTCAGAAGCTTTATTGCATTAATTTCTCCACTGTACTAATGCACTTGTACGTGGGAATTTTTAATAATGTTTAAAAGAATTTCCATTGACTTTTAGAAATTGTTAAGATTGTAGGATTCTCTTTACTCCATTCATCTCTATAAACCTTGGCAGTTGGAAGGTCTATTTCAATTCATGATATAATTTTACATAGCAGATAGAGTGCTAGACTTGAATTCATGAAGATTGACCTGGATTCTAATCTATGTGTGTGTGTGTGTGTGTATATGTGGAAGTGTTTATTTCTAGTACTCACCACTGTAGCTCATGAGCTCCCATCAACGTGATTACTATCTACATAGAACAGACACGATTAGCTCTCAAACAACAAATATTTACACAACAATATGGCAAAAACAAGAATAGTTGCAACACAGTTATTCAATGTAAGACAAATTCAGTAATAATTAATACATCACCACCCACACATGAACCTGGGTCACATTCTCCCATCAATACATGTGTCCATTAGGGAGAATAAGAATTCACAGAAACATAGCAGGGAGGTACACATGTGAGGAAAACTCGTATGGCTGGGAAAACTTAGAACTCTGAAATTCAAGTTTTAATGTCCTTGGTCTTCTCACTCCTCACAAAGCCACTTCTCTGATAGTTTCTTACCTTATGGTCCTCACAGCTCTCCTGATGGGCAAATTCAGACCTCTTCTGCTTTCAAACTCATAAACCCTTTTAAGTCAAAATTGTATTTTTAAAAGTGCTAAAAAGTATTACAATATTATAATGATACAGCGATACGATAATGATAATGATAGAGAAATACAAAGTGCTTTAGATTGGCTCTCTGGGTAAAGAAGATAAAACTTCAGAAGCTTTCAGAAGAAAACTTTCTTCCAATCATTTATGTTTATAGCAAAGCTACTCAACTCCTTCTTCCTCCCTCTGCTTTTTGATCTCAAAACAGACGGCAGTAGTGTGCCACAATCTTGTCTAAGAGGCTTCACTTCTTTGATGATGCTGAAGGGCAAGAGCTCAATGTGCTATGTAATTTAGTTCTCTTCCAATCAGTAGGCTCCCAGTCTTTCCTTTAGTGAGTCTGTAAAGCAATGCCCCTTTTCCAATTAGCAGGTTCCAAGTATGACAACTGTAGCCCTCCTGTGGTTACTGATATCTCCTAGAAGGAAGAATTTCTGAAGTTCACCTTCCTGTCAGTTGTTGAATCACCAATCCTTATTTAATCTTCCCAGAGTCTCCAAATTGTTATTTGATTGGCGATTTTTCGAGTTTCAACCCCTCAAACTTTAAAAACACTCACATGCAAATAAGCTTGCTTGAAACAGCACATTTCTCTGCCCTCAAGTCGGTTCTCTTGGTTCATTTGTCTGAGGGACAGATCTCTGTCTGTCTTTTTTCTCATTTTAACCAAAAACCTGTTGCTTCCCTCATGTATTTTTATCAGTTTTTCATCCATAAAAGTTTTTTTTCCTGACTTCTTCAGCAACCAAAATGTTCACATACAAAAGGGGCAGAAACTTATCTACCCCACAAGTTGGTTTCAACGCTTTTCTTTATAGAAAAGTGTATTTTCTTTCCTTTTCTGTAACCAAACTGTTCACATGCAAAAGGGTCAGAATTTTACCCATGAAGCTTATTATAGACTCTGGAAGTCCTATCCCAACTCTCACTCATATTTCCAAGTTGGGATCCCAGAGTAAGTCTACAACTCCTACCCAAGGATTCCAAGGCTAGCCCTGAGGGATTGGATTGTTCTTTTCTGATATGACTGACACCATCCACATTCTAGTGTTTTTTTTCCAAATATCAGTGGCCTATTATCCTTTAAAATCATTTGACTGATGCAAGTTAAAGATTTCCTCAATATCCTTGATACCACTGATTAGCACTGATGTACAATTTAAACAATGAGCATCAGTGACCTTTACAAAGGGCTATTTATTAAGAAGATTTTACAAGAACAGAAGTACAAAACATACTCCTTAATTGGACACATAGTATTTCCTATACTACTTTAGTCTCTGTGGACTGTAGGCTCAAACTTAAAGTGTTTGCTATGAAATATTTACGCCCTCCCACAAATTAACTTCCAAATGTGGCATAGTTGATGGATCGAGTTGCTTCAGAAAATGGAATACATTACCTGTCAGATTTATAGATAAGGGAATAATTTATGACAAGAGATAGAGAGCATTATGGGAAGTAAAAAGGTGATTTTGATTATATTAAAATAAAAAGATTTTGTACAAGCAAAACCAATGCGGCCAAGATTAGAAGAAAAGCAGAAAACTAGGGAGAAAGTTTTACAGCAAGTTTCTCTGATAAAGGCCATATTTCTTAAATATATCAAGGACTGATTTAAATCTATAAGAATATGAGTCATTCTCCAATTGAAAAATGGTTAAAAGATATGAACAGATAGTTTTCAGGAGAAGAAATCAACTCTCTGGTTATATGAAAAAGTGCTCTAAATCACAATTGACTAGAGAAATGCAAATTAAAACTACTCTGAAATACTACCACACACCTAAAAAATTTGCTAATATGATAGAAAAGGGAAATGACAAATATTGGTGGGGATGCAGAAAAATTAGAACAGTAATGCACTGTTGGTGGAGTTGTGAACTGATCCAACCATACTGAAGAGCGATTTGGCACTATGCTCAAAGGACCATAAAACTGTGCATACCCTTTGACCCAGCAATACCACAGCTAGGTCTATATCCCAAAGAGATAAAAAGAGAAAAGGACCTGCATCTACAAAAATATTTATAGCAACTCTTTTTGTGGTGGCAAAGAATTGGAAATTTAGGGAATGTCTATCAATTGGGGAATGGCTGAACAAGTTGTTGCATAGAATAGTAATGGAATACTATATTATTAGTATTATAAGAGATGATAGGCAGGAAGGCTTCAGAAAAACATGGAAAGACTTGCATGAACTGATGCAAAGTGAAATGAGAAGAACCAGGAGAATATTGTACACAGTAACAGCAATACTGTACAATGATCACTGTGAATGACTTAGCTATTCTCAGCAACGCCATAAGCCAAGACAAGTCTCTCTCTCTTTCTCTCTCTCTCTCTCTCTCTCTCTCTCTCTCTCTCTCTCTCTGTGTGTGTGTTTTAGGTTATACATGTGTAGTCATGCAAAACATTTTCATATTTGTCATGTTGTGGAAGAAAACATAGACCAAAAAATGAAACCTAAAGAAAAATAAAGAAGGTATGCTTCAATCTGTAATCAGAGACAATCATTTCTTTCTTTGGGGATAGAAAACATTTTTCATCATAAGTCCTTCAGAGTTGTCCTGAATCTTTGTATTGCCGAGAATAGCTAAGTCATTCACAGCTGATCATCTTCCAATATTGCTGTTACTTTGCACATAGTACATTTCACTTTGTATCAGCTCATGTAAGTCTTTTCCAGGATTTTCTGAGAGCATCCTACTCATCATTTCTTATAGCACAATAGCATTTCTTCATAATCACATACCACAATTTGTTCAGCCATTCCCAAACTAATGGGCATCCCCTTAATCTCTGACTATTTGTTGCCACAAAAAGAGCTACTATATTTTTGTACATATGGGTTCATTTTCTTTTTGTTTTTATCTCTTTTGGGATACAGACTGAGTATTGGTATCAGCTAGGTCAATGGTTTTATAGCCTTTGGGCATAGTTCCAAATTACTCTACTGAATGGTTGAATCAGTTTACAATTCCACCAACACTGCATTAATGTTTCATTTTCCCCACATCCCCTCCAACATTTGCCAATCTAATAGGTATGAGGTAGTACCTCAGAATTGCTTTAATTTGCATTTCTCCAATAATAGTGAGAACATTTTTATATTGCTATAAATAGCTTTGATTACTTCATCTGAAAATTGTTCATATCTTTTGATCATTTATCAATTAGGGAATGGGTCTTACTTTTATAAATTTGACTCAGTTTTCTATATATTTGAGAAATGAGGCCTTTATCAGAGAAACTTGCTTCAAAATTTTTTCACAGTTACTATTGCTAACTGTATTTCCCTCCATCCTATTCCCTGCCCCCTAGTTTAATTGCTTTTCTCTCTCCTTTCACCCTATCCCTCCTTAAAACTGTTTTGCTTCTTACTACTCCCTCCTCCAATTTGCCTTTCCTTCTATCACTGCCCTCCTCTCTTATCCCTTTCCCCTCCTTCTTTCCTATAGGGTAAGACAGATTTCTATACCCAATCAAATGTGTATGTTACTTCCTCTTTGAGCCAACTATGATGAGAATAAGGTTCACTCACTCCCATTTACCTCCTTTCTCTTCCCCTCCACTGTAAAAGCTTTTTTCTTGCCTCTTTTACCTGAGATAATTTACCCTGTTCTACCTCTCCCTTTCCCTGTCTCCCAGTACATTCCTCTCTCACACCTTAGTTTTATTTTTTTAGATATTGTCTCTTCATATTCAACTCACATTTGTGCCCTCTGACTATATATACTCCATCTATGTGCCATAATAATGAGAAAGTTCTTAGGTGTTACAAGTATCATCTTCCCATGCAGGAATGTAAACAGTCTAACCTTATTAAGTCCCTTATGATTTCCTTTTTTCTGTTTATCTTTTTATGCTTCTCTTGAGCCTTGTATTTGAAAATCAAATTTCCTATCCAGCTCTGGTCTTTTCATCAGGAATACTTCAAAGTCCTCTATTTCATTGAATATCCATTTTTTCTGCCTGAAGGATTATACTCATTTTTGCTGGGTGGGTACAACAAGAATAGATACATTAGGGACAGAAGTAACATCTGAATCATGTGAATCACATGCTCGTGACTTTCTTATGCCTGAATAAGGAAAGGCTGTCTCCCACAGTAGTTTATATTCCTCACTGAAACACAGAAAGGAAAGAGAATGATGTGCTCCTCTGGGAGCCTTTTGTATGCACATTCACTTCCAGTCAATCAAAAAGGCACACAGTAAACAGACTGGAAACAATCGTAAAATACCTGCTCGTTCTCTGAAGTGGAGAGTAGGGCCTTTTGTTACTCATGCCCACAAACAAATGGATCACACTTCCATATGTATGCTTCCAGGATTGGGATCTCATAAGTCAGTCTCCAGTTACATCTAAAATATATACAGGGTTATCAACTATGAAGCAGTTAAGGGGTACAACATACTTGTATTAGTTCTGATATACTCATTCTTTGGACTCCAGAAAATATATCTCCATTTGTTGAAGGCTCTCCTTTCCTCCAATGTCCAATTCAGGTGCCACTTTTTGCATGAATTTTTTTCTGATTGCCCTATATGAAAATGATATTTCTTTCCTGAAATATCTCATAGCATTTTACCTTCACCTTTCCTTTACACTTACCTCACTCTCATTTACATCTTAATTTAATTCTACAACCATTTATGGAGAGACCACTACATGACAGATACTGTTTAAGGATCTGGGGATACATAAAGACAACAATGAAACTGACTTCAAAGACTGGTTTGTTCCTCTTCCCCTCATGACTATATATATATAAGTATATGAAAATGATTTCTAAGGGTGGGGGAAGGAAAAGCAAAACTATACACAGAACGAGAATGGAAACCACAGGAAAACAATCACCACTAGTCTGTTATTGTGACAAATGCTGATATCCTCAGTATTTTAATGCGTGTGTGTCATTGCTTAAATTAAGTGGGGAGTGGCAATTGGGAAGTACCCAGGTAGGGAGAGAAAGATTTTGAAGATGTGGTAATTTTGCCAGTAATCTACTAGTTTCAGGCTTAGAAGAAGAAAATTATTGATTTGTTTTTACATATCAGTACTAAAATCTCTCTGGGAAATGAATTAGGCAGGAGTGGCTGGAATAGTACTAAGACAGCCTCTGCCATTTTTTCCCTGGGATTGATGTGAGAAGAAAATTCTTCTCAGAGAAGAGGAACCAAGAGAGTGGCTGGAGAGACAGTTGAGTCCTAGGTGAGGCCAGATCTGCCAAAAGCCTAGTTGAGTGCTTGTCAATAATGACCACCAGCCTACCATTACCATTGCTAGAAGGGTAACAAGCAGTATTGTGTAGTAAAGTTATTTGAATTCGTATCATACCCTATTAGACTGTAAGCTCCTTGAAGGCAGAGATTGTTACTTACAAAAATTTTCACCTTCTTCCATGTTTATCACAGTGTTCTGAATACAATAGGTGCTTAATTATTGTTTGCTGGATGACCGCAAACTAAACAAAACCAAAATCATTATATTTATACTCTGTCTACCATGTAACAGCTTAGCAAATAAATGTATAAGAAAGTACTTTTTAAATGTGGGGCTTAGGAAGTGTTAAGCTCTTCTGAAGGGAAAGCTCTATATGAGGAAAAAGGAATCTGGGAGCTTCAGGCAGCTAAACTTTGGCTTGTTATTCTGGGTTTCTGCTAAGTTGACATTCATCAGATCTCATCTGAGTCACCAAGTTGTCAGCTGCTCTGAGAAGTCCTGAAGCCTGTGGAAAAACAACTCCAAACATTGGCACCATCTTAGAGGAGGCTTCACTCTTAAGATTCTCTATTTGTACTCATTAAGTCATTACCTGATAAAGCCAGGCTTATTCTTTAATAATCTGCAAAATAGGTTATAAAATGCACATTTGGAAATTCATTGCAGGCTATACTCCAGCTGACTGTTAGAAAGTCTTTTAAGATCCTATTCTTATTGTAGCATGACTGTTAGAGTGTTTTCTGCTATTAGACAATCTGCCAAAAACTGTCATTTCATCTCATAATATAACAGGAAACTGAATATCATTTATGTGGCTTATTATTCCTTTTTTTCTAACTCCACCTCCAGTCTCCCAGAACCCTACCTTTATTTGAAGTACCACAATATGGCAGATATATGGTTTAATCCACATGAGAACTTTCCTATGGAGCTATTTGCTTTATGGTAGAACTGATCATAAGTAAAGTCCATCTGGGATGAAAAACGTTGCTTTATAAATCTGGATCTAAAGGATGACATTTATTGAATTTCAATTAAGCTTATCAATTTAAATCAACCAAAATTTATTAAATGTTCATGAACACATTCATCACATTAAATGCTCATGAACACATGTTAGAAGAAGAAGAAAAAGAATAATAAGAAGAAGGAGAAGGAGAAGAAGAAGAATGAGAAGAAGAAGAAGAAGGAGCAGGAGGAGGAGGAGGAGAAGAAGGAGAAGAAGAAGAATGAGAAGAAGAAGAAGAAGAAGAAGAAGAGATAGAATAAACAATTGCTCTTAAAGTGCCTTAAAATTAGCAAAGTATTTAACCTACATTTATGCCATTCAAGCTTAATAATCATGGCAGCTAGGTGGAGCAGTGGCTAGAGTACAGGAGTTTGGAATTAGGAAGATTAGAATCCAAATTCTGCCTCAGCACTTACTGACTGTGTGAACCTGGGCAAGTCATTTAACCTCTCCCTGCCTCAGTTTCCTCATCTGAAAAATGAGAACAATGACAGCACATACCTCACAGAAGAGTTTGGAACTATGTCCAAAGAACTATAAAACTGTGCATACCCTTTGACTCAACAATACTACCACTAAGTCTGTATCCCAAGAGATCAAAGAGAAAGGAAAAGACTAATAAAAAAATATTATAGCAGCTCTTTCTGTGGTGGAAAAGAATTGCAAATTGAGTGGATGCCCATCAGTTAGGGAATGGCTGAACATGTGGTGCATGATTGTGATGAAATATTATTATACTGAAAGAAATGATGAGCAAGATGGTATCAGAAAAAAACCTGGGAAGACTTATATGAACTGAAACAAAGTGAAGTGAACAGAACCAGGAGAACAATATACACAAAGCACTGTTGATCAATTGTGAATGACTTAGCTACTGTGATCAATTATCCAAGATAATTCCATAGGACCCATGATGAAAAATACTACCCACCTTTAGATAGAGAACCAATGAACTCTGAGTGTAAACTGAAGCATTTCTTCACTTTATTTTTCTTGCTTTTTTTGCAAAATGGCTTATATGGATGTAAGTTTTGTATGACTTTACATGTATGAGAAGTCTAAATTTTTTTTGTCTTCTTGATGGGTGAAGGAAAGGATAGAGGGTGGGAGAGAATTTGGAACTGAAAATTATAAAAGAGAATGTTAATAAACCTAAAAATATTTTTTACCTTATAAATATCATAACCATGTAAGGTATACTAGTTGCTATGGTTATTATGATTTCCAATTTATAGATAGAGAAATTGAATCCTAGAGAGGTTGTGACTTGCCAAAGTTCACGCCGCTTGTGTCAGAGGTGGGTTCACACCAGAGTCACTGTTTGAATAGCAGATACTTGCTGTGGAGCATATGATCTAGAAGGTATGGTAAGACATTCACAAATATGAATAAATAAGAGAAGTACAAAGCTCTATGATACGATACGTTAAATGAGAGACACATCACTAGCAGCTCGTGGAAGGAAGAGGCGGAGCGGGATCTGAGCCTTGAAGGATGGTCTAGGTTTCAACAAGTGAAGAGGGTGGTGAGAGGAGATGGAGGTCTTCAGGTATAGGGAACAATGATGTGAACTAAGGCACGGATATTGGAAAGGATAGACGGTTTTCCAGGAACAATAGTAGTGTTGCCTTATTGGAGCATATGGCATGAGAGATAGAGTTGCGTGAGATTAGTTTGGAATTCCAGGGGTGTATCAGGTTGTAGAGACACTCATATACCAAGCTAAGGATATGATTTATTAGAAAATGGGCTGTAGATGACAGATTCTGAGCAGGAGACTGATATGATGAGACCTGGCAGTTAGGGATATTCTTTGGCATTAGTGTGTAGGGATTTTTTTTTTCCACTATTGACGGTTCATTTGAATAGCTCAGGTTGAAGCTATTACTCACTTGTTTTTATCTTTATCCTTCTGATGTAATAATAATTCTGACCTTTGCACTAAGAAATCTGATCGCATGTAGTCAGCTAATTCTTATGCAACTCCCACGTGAAAGCATGTTAAAGTATAAGCTATTTGGGTGATATTCCCAAAATGGGAAATAGGAAAAAGCCAAAGATTGACTTCGATTAATTCATTGTTTTGGTCACACCTTGGTCAATGTAGAGCAGTTACTAAAATGAGTCACCAAGTGAACCCCCGAACCACTTTAACTAGCACTTAGTTGGTCTTCTTGTTACATAGAAACAGATAGTAAAAAAAAGCAACACCAGTTTATAATTGGTAAAGAATTGGTAAAAATACTATGATGGGTGGTAAGAGTAGAGCTTCCAGTAAAACAAGGGAAACCAGTGGAAGTGAAAATAAGCCTAAGGAAAGTTTGGCATAGGATCCAATTGAGATAAAACATTTCAAGAGCACTTATAGATGAAATTGGCAAGAGGACAACATGGAAAATGGAATAAATTTGTCAACATTTCTGAAATGCCATATTTTCAACAACAGTGACAGTGGAATCATTAAATTTGGACCCTAGTAGCCCAGCTCCTATTAGGCAATGTGATGAACTTAAAATGGCATTTAAGAAGACAGAGTTAGTAAAACTTCTGGATCTGACCAACTGCACACAGAAGAAATCCAAGTTGGAGGCTACAGAACTTTAGAAGTATTAAGTCATAATGTCAAAAAGAATCACAGAAAAGGGAAGATATAAAAAGAAAAGAAAATGATGAATAACATTATTATCCCCAAAAGATAATCAAAGAAACATTAGCATCAATTGATTTATATGCAATATTTCTCATCTTTATTAAATCATTATAAGAAATGACTTATACATGGATTCAGGTGTATTGCTGAAAATGAGAAGAGGCATTTTCTCATTGATGAATCTCTGTAATAGACCACATTTTTATAGCCTCATAATTTATTGAATAGTATTTATTGTTTAATGAATACATATCTGTATATACACATATACATACATATATGTATATGTATATGTGTGCATGTGTGTGTGTATTTCATAGAGGAAAATGTAGCCCCCAAGGATCTGTCCAAGAAGCAGTCTCTGATGTATGTGTTAAGATCAAGTTTGATTTTTTGGTTAATGCAACCACAGATAAAATCAGTCCAGCATCCCACCCTATGATTACTAATATTGCGATACATAAAATAAGATGATGCATTTCTTGCCAAAGGTCCTTTCCATTGTCCTGAAGATTATTCTGTTCAAGGTCCAAATGGAAAATGCAGATGTTGAGATTCTCCTGATGTTTCATTTTGCATATGCTCTTGCTTTGGCTGCATCAAGCCTCAGAATATTGCAGGGCCTCCCTGATGAGACCCATGATTACTTAAAGGAGGTCAGCCAGCCTAATAGTCTAAGCAGGAAAAACTAAATTAAGAAAACTCACATCCAGAATATAACTTGTAGCTAAATGGCAAGTCCTTTGAGGTAGAGGTACATCAATACGTCTATCTGGGATTGAGAGTGCAGAAGGACAAGGAGCTGGGCCAATAATTCAGTGGGAAAATAACATCTGGATGGATTTCATTTGAGAAATTTCACAGTGCTCTCTGTACCATGATCCCAAACTGTTATCTGGCATGAAGCCAAACCTTTTAATGAAAATATTCTCTCTGAAGTTTTATATGGTTGTAAATAATGGCACAGGATAATCAATGGAGTCTCAAAGTTGTAGGTTGCCCAAAGGGCAATAGAAAGAGACACATGGTAGACACAATTCACCTGTAGGGTACTTCTACTGATGACTTCTGTGCTAGAATGGTGAGATATCACTGAAAAAATGTAAGCTGAAAAAGGAGGTTGGCAAGTCTCAAGATGAGAATGAATGATACAGAGTATGCTGCACTGGTAACCTTGAACCCATGAACTTAGAGGAAGGCCTCCAGAACCTTCAGGAAGAACATCATCAAAGCATCTATGGGAAAACATGGACAAGAATCACACAGGATAAAAAGGCACGGTTGGATTGTGAGCTGTATTTATGAAGGGGAGTGCCAACATTGATAAGGTCAAAGATCCATTGATCTCTGCATGAATGAATCAACCAACAATGAGGCATTAAGCACCTACCACATATCAGAGACTGCTCTAGGCTCTGAGGATACAAAAACAGTAGTGAGAAGAGAGACAGACATGAGGAGATCAATAAAGAGGCTATTCCAATAATCCCGGTTCATGTAATGAGATTCTGATCTTATTTTTTACTTGTTTGTAATTTCTCCATGAAAGCAGTTTTTCCCACTAATAAAGATCACTTTCATTGATTGAATATAATACTTTTGAAAACATCATAACCAAAGGCTTAGAGAAATTAGCTTCTCTCCTATTCTCATAGAGTAGAAAAAAATTCTGGTTTTGGATTCAGAAGACCTAGGTTCTATTTTCTTCCTCAAGATGTTTTAGCTGGAAGAACTTGGCAAAGTGTGTTGACTTTATGGTGGATGAAGATTCTATCTTGTCACCCTGATAGTCCTGAGACAGTGGAAGTCTACCTGTTGGTTGGCATAGAATAGTGATGAGGATAAGGTTTAATTCTGCGGGACTCAGACTCTCCTCTATTCTATGGCCTCATCATGACCCCAGGTATATTACATGTGCTGTATATATACAACTAAGAACCTTAGGAAAAATGATTACATAAACCTATCCTTCTTTTGGACTCTGAGCTCCAAGGGCAGGAGCCACATCCTATCTATATCAGTCTTCCCCACAGACTAATCTGCTATGAGACTTTGCATAAAGGATTCTGGAGATATTTGTTGAATGAATGGAGATGGACACAATATTATATCTCCCACCACTATGCTTTTGCACTAGTTATCCCCATGCCCGGAGGAAGGGGCAGCTATGTGGCACAGTAGATAGAGTGCCAGGCCTGAAGTCAGAAAGACTTATCTTTGTTAGTTCAAATCCGGCTTCATATACTAGCTATCTAACCTTGGGCAAGCAACTTAACCGTTTGCCTCCATTTCCTCGTCTGTAAAGTGAGCTGGAGAAGGAAATGGCAAACCACTTTATCTTTGCCAAGAAAAGTACAAATTGATGTCATGAAGAGTTGAACGTGACTGAAAATGACTGAACACCAAAACACCAAGAGGAATCGTATTACAGTAGAAAAAATGCTAGAGATGGCATTAAAAGATCTGTGTTTGAATCTTGGTTCTACCTCCATAATCAGATTGTCACTTAACCCCTTTGAGGCTCAGGGAATTGTATTAGTTGTCCTCCATGGTCCCTTACAGCTCTAGATCTACAATATTTACTCCTGTCTTTTGGAAGATTGAGCTTCCTTCAAGATCAAGCTCAAGTATTGTCTACTACATATATATATATATATATAATATATATGTGCATATATATATATATATAAATGTATGAATTATATTGATAAATGGACATGGAGATATACATATATACATATACAGATATATTGATAAATAAAGAGGATAAAGCCTTTTTATTTGTTTACTTTGGAGGGGGAGGCAATGACTTGCCCAAGTTCACACAGCTAGTAAGTGTCAAGTATCTGAGGCTGGCTTTGAACTCAGGTCCTCCTAACTCCAGGGCCAGCACTCTATTCACTGTGCCACCTAGGTGTCCTGGATGAAGAACTTACTTTGTATTTTCCTAGAATTTGTATTTATATCTCTCTTTGTATTTACCTCTCTCTCTAACATGCCCTGGCTTACTGGGATAAGCACTGAACTGATGGTTTCAATCATATATTGAAATGATGAGATGAGAAAATCTACTATGTCACTAAAGGTTGCCACCTCCTCTGCAACTTGCAGTATTAGGGACTTGCCTGAAGCAGTGGTATAAAACTCAAGTAAAAATATGGCCTGGTGCTGGTCACATAATGATTAGAAAACCACAAATTAACATCATCTATGTTGCACTGAATTTTGATTTATTTTGTTAAACTCTTACTAATTATGTTTTAATCTGCCTTAGCTGCAGTCAACCTGAATTTGATACCTCTGGACTAGAATAGAGAGAGGTTAAGTGACTAACACAGTCAGTCTATGTCAGAGGCAAGATTTGAACCTAGGTCTTCTTGGCTTTGAAGCTGAATCTCTGTGTCATTAATAAATTCTTATTGAATTGCATCGAATTAGATGGATCTTGACTAAGTACCAGAGCCTTAGCTTCCTCACTTTTAAAGTGAAGAAAATAATATTGTACTACATGCCTCATTGAGTTGTGAGGAAAGAGCTTCGTCAAAGTCCTATATTGATATGTTACCACCTTTGTGAATAGAAGTTTGTGGTACTCATTTGTATTAATCAGATTATCATGGTCCCTAATACAAATACACCTGATTGATGGGATTTTTATCTTAAGTTTTGATAGGAGAGTGCCTGATGAAGTAAAAAGAAAGTTAAGTACAGAATTTCAGGATTTAAGTCTGGGGAACTTCCAGTATGAAGATTGGTCATTTTCTTTGAGAGTTTTCTAGGGGGATGGATCAACTGAAGGCTAATTTGTACCAATAGCAGAATTTGAATACAGCTCGTTCTTATTCCAAAGCTGTGCCTCTGCTCGTAATGTTACACTACTTTTCTATTATGTTTATATGATATTTTTTTAAAAAAAATGAACTTGCTTTTTAATTATGTACTAACCTATGTTTTTATGTCTGGAAGCAAAAAAGTTACCAGTGAGAAGTAAGACATTCACTTCATGTGGTGATATTATTTACAACTTACATTTATAGACACAGCTGTGCTTACTCAGAAAACCAGCCTGTGTTAATTGATTCAATAGGGTTTCAGGAAAACAGAAAACATTTGAACCACCTCCCATTTAACCAACTGGAATCGCCTTTGGATAGAACTTCTGACCCTAGAGCAAGGACCACTGGTGCTAATTAGCTTGGGTGTCAGAAAACAGAAATTCATTTTGTGGGCAGAATGCAGCCTGGCACAGCCTTACTTGGTTCAGGAGATAAAATGAAATTAATTAAGCCTATTATGTCATTGTGTCAACAAATTGAATCTGGTTAAACACTCCACATTTTTCTGTGGCCAATGAAAGCTAGACTAAATACATTTTTTGTCAAAAACATCTCTTCTAATCTGTGTCCCCAAAAGTGAATTTTTAAACTCAAATTTTTTACTTTGCTCTGTCTGCAAAAAGCATCTTGCTGCATTTTACCAATAGAATGCAATTTTACACCAATCATTCCATCAACGTGGACTAATTTTGTTCAAAGTTGATGCTTACCTCCTCCCTCTGAAAAGAAATTGGCAGCATTCAAACTTGTATGAATAAAATAAAAGTTTATAACAGATTCTGAATTCCACCAAGGCCACTTCTGAAATTAGAAGCTCATCTGCATGGTTGTGGAAAGTGAAGAAGTATGTTGGGTCTTTATCTAACTTTTGTTAAACATGCTTTTCTCTGATGGTTTCACTTTGTTTGTTGTATCTTTGAACAGATGGGAAAATTGTTTGAGTCATTTGACAAGTTAGCTTGTAAAATGCTGAATCACCTGCTATGCCACTCACTATGGGAAGGCAGAGTCTGAGTAATAAATTAAGATCACCTAGCGATAGACAGAATGATGCTAAATGATGCTGGTATAGAAGGCCCTTGAGAGACTACAAAGTTCTAATAGGATTTAAGAGCCAGTAAGGACTTTAGAAATCATCTGTGTTAATTCCATCTTTTACAGAGGAGGAAATAGATGAGGTAAAGTGAGTTGCCTAGTCTCAGAGACATAGATAAGTAATAGATCTTAGATTCAAACCCATTTTTAAAAAAGCTTAACCCATTGGTCTTTCTGTTATACCACAGTCTCTACTGAGGAATGACTAATCAGTCATGTGACAGGGCTGTGCTGGAACAAGCTCATGCTGGCTCATGAGAGCCGATTGTTAAATTTTTAGTTATGTACATTTCTAAGAAATCAGCAAATGCTACAAATCAGGTCTTAATTTGCTATTTTCTTGATGCTATGGGAAGGAAGTAATGGCAAAAATGTTAATAATGAAGATTAAACTGAAAAGTATGTCATGCATATTTTCCCCCAGAGAATTGATTATTAAATATTTACCAGCACACCTCTGCCTATATGAAATGAAGCCAGAATATTGAGTTGAATCAAACCACCTCTCAAACTCTTAAATCCTGTGTGATGTAAGGAGGGGATGGAGGTAGGGAAATGGATGAAACCAATATTTTTGGTCTTCTTTCTCTTTGCTGAAAATGAAGGTGTGGATTATGTCATCTGTATATAACTCTCATAACTTGCATCACATTGATGTTTTAGCTTTGTAAACATTTGTTACCTTTACACTTTGTTTTTTTTATTGACTACATGGTCTAGGACAAGACCGTATTAACTAAATCAGAGAATCACAGAATTGAGGAGCCTCAGATTTGGAAGGGAGCTGAGAGGACATTGGGTTTAACCCTTATATGGAGCATGAATCCCCTTTCATTAACAACAATTGATCATGATTCCAGAGGATCAATGATGAAGAATAATACCTACCTTCTGACAGAGAAGTAATGGACTTAAAAAGGAGACTCACACATTTTTAAATATGGCTAATATGAAATTTGTCTTGTTTGACTATATATATATACATATATATATGTATATATATATATGTATATATATATATATTTATAGGGATCTTGTTTTCTTTTTTTTTCTCCCAAGGTAGAGGAGGGGTTGGAAGGAAATGAACATAAATGGTAATTTGTTGAAAAAAATTTGAAAATCTGTGTGGTCAGCCATTCTCTAAAGAACTCTATTGAATCTGAAATCATCGTAATCCGTTCCACTTTTGGATAGATCAAATTGTTAGAAAGTTTTTTTTAATGTAAAACCCAAATCCACTTCTTTGTAACTTCACCCCTTGTACCCTGTTCTCTCTGGAACAAAGAAAAATAAGTCTCATGCTTATTTCATATAATACCTCTTTAAATAGTTGAAGAAAGCAATTATGTCCCACCCCCAACCCCCACCCCCAAGTCTCCTCTTCTCCATGTGTAAAAATCTCAGTTCCTTCAACTGATCCTATTTGGGAAACATCTCTTACTTGAGATGGTAGAATGACAGAGCAGGAATGAGGACTTCAATTATCCTGTCGTTGCTGATACACTCCCCTTGCCAAAAGCACATTAGATATCACTTCTTGTGTGCTTCAATTTATGAGTGATATTGGTAAGCTGGAAATCATCTAGATGGTTAAGGGCATTGAAATCAAACCATGTAAAGACTGGTTGAAGAATCTGGGAATATTTATCCTGGAGAATACTTATAGGGGTAATCAATCATTATCAAGTATTTGACCAGTTGTCATGTTGAAGAGAGATTATATTTGTTCCTGGTCTCATGGATGGAGGCTGTAAAGAGACATTTATTACTCAATGGAAGAAAAAAAAAATCCTAACAATTAGAGCTACCTAGGAGTTGAATGGAGTATCTTAGGAAAGCATGGGTTCAAAAAACTTGAGAGTTGGAAGGGACCTCAGTGGCCACCTAGATGAACCCATATATGAAAAGAATCCCTGTTACTAAAAGTCCTTATGTAAACAGCTGAATGATTGATTGCTATAATAAGGGGATGTTCATGGAGTCTTGACTTCCCAAGACATGGGGTTAGATAATCATGAGTGTCATCCAGGAAGAGTTGGAAAGAAAATGCAGCTGTGTCTCAAGCTCTGCTACTTCTTATGAGGCCATTTCCAAGGAAGATGAATTTCTAGATCTAATGGTTTCAGAGATCATCTGGTTTCTTTGCAGAGGAGGCCAATATTCCTGGGAGCTCCAGTGAGTTTCTTCAGCAACTTTCTGTGTGTCGAGAAGGCAGAATAATTCATTGGGAACTTAGATTAATGTTTTCTAGGTATATGTGTAGGGACAACAGTCATCTGGGTATGTGTGCCTGAGTGTTTAATACCTGATTAAACCCTGTGCCTACTTATTGTATTTCATCCAAAGTCTTTGCTTTGAATTCTTGTTCATCTGGTTTAATCTTGTAAAAGAAGCCTAAGTTGGAGTTCAGGAGCTAGGGATTTGAGTAGCCAGTTACTCTAAGTCTTAGAGTCTTTTAGAATTCTTTTAGAATCATGGACATAATTGTAGCTGAGAAGAGGGCCACAGTATTCTGGTATATCATAGTATGGATTTCTGTTCAGTTATACGATGGATTCTCTGCCTCACAGGCCCTTTTTAGCTCTGAGATTCTTTGATTTTGTATGACGGTCTCTTGAGTTCTCTCACCACTGTGGCTGTTCTCCTCAACAACCATTTCAGGTTGTCAGTCTGTGGTTCTCAGAAGTTAACACAGTATTCCATACGTATTCTGATCAGAATAGAGTAAAAACATACTATCACCCCCTTGTTATTCATATGATAACATATCCCAAGATTATATTAGCCTTTTTTAAAGCTGCCAAGCCACACTGTTAATTTATATTAAACTTATATTTAATTAAAATATTCAGATCATTTCAAAAGAACTGTTGTCTCCATCATCTTGAAGATTTGGAATTGAAATGGAGAAACCCAAATGGAGAACTTCACATTTACTTCTATTAAACTTTATCTCATTTATCCCATCATTTTAGATTACCAAGATTTGGGGAAGATAAGAGAATCCATGCTGATTATCATACAGAGTCTGAGCTAATCTTTCCAGCTCGATGGCACCTACAAATTTGATAAGCATGTCATGTATGCCTTTATTTAAGTCATTGCTATAAATATTAAACAGCAAAGGGCATTATATTTGATATATCCTTTCAAGATGACGTTGGGCCTGACATTCAATTAGTTCTAAATATAACTAATTGTATTTTTATCCTGTTTACATCTTTCCATCTTTTCCTCAAAAAAGGTGCAAGAGGGTCTATTAAGTACTTTGCTAAGATATAGGTAAACTATAATGTATCTGTACTAGCGGCTCTTAACCTTAAGACCCATGAATTATCTTGAAATATTTTTTAGATAATTATATTTCAATATAAATGTTTTCTTTTTAATTCTTTGTGTTTTGTTTTATGCGTTTAAATCATTATTCTTAGATGAGGCACGTAGGCGTCATATGGCTGACAAAGGGGTCCATGATATAAAAAAATATTAAAAACTTTGGAATATGATTCCTGTGACCTACCTGTCTCATAATTCTATCAAAAACCACCAAAATGAATTTAGTCTTGCATGACCTGTTCTTGATGAAGCTAGATTGAATCCTGGGGATCTCTGCTTCCTTTCTGATATCTAATCAACTCAATTATAATACATTCTAGAGTTTGGCTATAAATTCAACCCACCCCCCCCCATTAAAAAAACCAGGATATTTGAACTTTTCTTTTCCTGTGGTACCTTTGCTTATTTCCAATCTTAAATGTCACCAATAGTGCCACAGCAATCCCATCTGCTACTGTTCCCCTCCCCACTCCCACCCTCCTATACCCCTTCCCCCAATCTTAGGGTATAGTTCATAGAGGTCAGGTGACTTGAAGGAATCAAGGACATCTAGCTGCTCTATAACTATCTCCTTACTTATTCAGGATATCAAATCCCTAGGAGCCATATTTGTTCTGCACCACCTAGTACAAAGATTATTGTCTGCTATTTGTTCTGTACCTCCTATTACACAGATTATTATCGTGGGCAGAGAGAACAGAAGTAAATACAGTTCTGTCTTCTTTCCTTTCTTATCACCACTGTCCAATCCACCCCTGGCAGCAGGCTTACCCTTTCTCTGCTCCTCCCCCATCCACCTAAGAAATCCTTTTATGTTAGCCTTAGCTTCCCTCACCAACCCCAGCCCATGCTGACAGCATTCTTACAGGACCTTGTACAGCTTGGCTGCAGTGGACAGAATTAGCAGCAATGGGTGGAAATTGCAGAGAGACAGATAGAAGAAGCAAAGATAGTTGTTCCCAAAATAGAAAGAACTGTCTTAAGAGGTAGTTTGTTGCAGTAATTTGAGGTCTTCAAGTGGAGATTAAGAATATTGCAGTTCAGGGGCCTATCAGATGAGATGTCTTCTGAGCTTTCTCCAAATCTGACATTCTATGCTTTATGTTTCTTTAACCTGAAGCCTGAAGTTTTAAAGGAATGGAACAATTTATTTCTATGACTCTGCCAAAATGGCTTAGGTTATTAGAATGGTACTAGCCAATTACTAACATCAAAGTTCAATACACTTTCTTGGAAAAAGTCATTTATGTGATTTTTTGTAATTATAAAGCATAAGATCCTAATTTAATCCTGAAAATTATAAAAATGGAAGTGTTATTTCATTGAACAAGGAAATCAATCATCTATGTTTTAATTACTCTTGGTATCTTTTGCATCTCAATGGGTCCCCTTTGATAGGAGCTTGGTAATAGTATAAATCCTTTATTAATATAAGTGATTTTGTTTTCCAGGAGGAAGAGTTTTTTTTACATGCATGCGTGCACGCACACACACACACACACACACACACACACACACACACACAGAGGGAGACAAAACCCTGATGTTGAAATGTCTTTCCTGAATGAACAAATCAGTAAAATTTTTGGAGGTCTATCAGAAAATTTCTGGCTTATGCTTTCATATAACGCTGGGAATATAAACATTTGGCTTACTTTGCTTTCCTAAAAGGGTTCTCAATGCTATTGTAAACACTTAGGTTAATAAGGTATCAACTACGGAATTGATTTTGTTCAAACTACCCACAAATGTTAAAGGGTTATAGACGTGAGTCCTTTAATAGTTAAGGAAACTCCTGCCCACTCCCCTTTTATTTAAACACATATTGTATTAGGATTTTATGCCTTAAAACATACATATACATATCATAGTAATTTCTGAAGATTCAACCCCAAGCCACTAAACTCTATTATGTTATAAAGAAAAACTGGTGAGCAAAACCTACTGATAAAGTAACTTGTTTCCAAAAATAAAAGTGAAATTCCACCCCATTAGCCCCCTACCCCTCTACCAAGAAGGGTGTGTTTCATCTTTGTTCTCTTTAATCAAGATTGTCATTACAACTAATCTGGATTCAGCTTCCTTCTGT
>CM053623.1:396783501-396803187 GCA_028646595.1 Phalanger gymnotis
AGCTTCCGGCGTTCTCAAGCCCCGCCTCAATGACCAGAGACCATTGGTTCCCGAGCTGGCCCCTCCTAAGTCACCAATCCACACCCACACAGGTTTCACATCTGACAGGGCCCTGGGCCTGGGGCTTAGCACTTAACAGCTGAAAGTACTTCCACTCAAAAGAAACAAAAGCCATGCTAATGAGACAATTTTGCTTAACAACACACAGGGAATGAGAGAAAAAGACAGAAGCAGAAGCAAGAGGGAGGAGGCAAAGAGGTGGGGGTAAGGGATGGAGGGAAAGAGAAAAAATGCTGAGTTCATCAACATACATTATTGATGCTGTTCCTAGTTCACTACCTCATCAGGATTCATTGTTAATGATGTGTGGATTTTTGCTTTAAATTTGCCCTGTTGCCTGCATAGATTGAGTTTGACTCGGGGTATTACATGAGATTGCTACCAAATGCCAGCTCCAAATCTTCCTGATGCCATTTACAGCAGCAAGGTTTACTGCTTTGTGCCTGTCAGTCACAGAAAGCAGCCTTCGAAGGCTATTTACCAACACCTCTGATGTCTGAAGGGATTATTTCTTTAAAGAGGAAGAAAAAAATAAACAAAACAGAAGATGGAAGAAAACCCTATGTTGTGGTTCATAAAGTTTACAAACGTCCTCGTGGGTTTGGAGGGAGGGGGCAGGGAGATCTTCCCACTCACCACGAACAGTCTGAGTTGCCATTCCTTGTTCTGATGACTATGTGGGTGCTTTGGGCCTGTTTCCAGACATATGGTGACCCAGCACCAAAATTTCACCCTTTAATACTACATAGTGAACCCTGGTGGGGAGGGAGGTCCCTTGGTCTACTTCCCCTTGAAGCAAAGAGAATGGGAGGAGGGGGTCTGCATCAGTTGAAAGAATTGATAGCTTCAGCTAAGCCTCTCGGCTATAACTCTCTGATGAAACAATTATTAATCTTTGTTTTGACTCTCCCCAGTAAAAGCCCAAAACATACCTCCAGTTTTCCCATAAACTTGCCCCATCACTGCTGCTTAGAGAAGAGAGAATAAGAAATTCCCTCACAGGACAGTGACCATATACAAAAGGCATATACCTAAATGGAAATAATCAGGTCAAAGAACTCATGTGGATAGACAGATCAAACTCCTTTGCACGGTCATAAAACTAATTAAAACTATGTGAAAAACATTAACAAATAACCCTATTCTATGACCATCAGATAAACAACATCAGGTAAGTCATCTAAGAAGAAGACAAATGCTTACGGAAGATTTTTGCCATAGTGATGAGATGATGCAGTACACAAGCCAGGTTAAAGAGAGATTCCTTGTGAATGGCAAGGTCCTCCAGATGTTTCATTTGTTGATGACATAGTCCTGATTACAGAGTCTCTTAGGTGAGATCTGTGATCACTAAAAGGCATTAGATTTATTCATCCACACTAGAAAGACCAAGTGGATAAACAATGTCTATTGCCAAGATTTCACCAGACATTTGAGTAGATTATTTATACAGTTTGTCCAACATTATATCTTCTAAGGTGCTGTGTAATCCAGGATTACCATCTCTCCTGGTCTGCACCCTTGTCCCGGGACATATACCTATAGATAAATAAGTTAGACTCAAGATCAAACAGGTGAAAAGTGGCATGGATTGCTTTTATGAAATTGCAAAGAACTTTTACTGAGCATAAGCTTCCCATGAAAGCAAAGACTCACCACCAATTGAGATTTTAACCCAGGTCCTCTGCCAGTGGAAAAACACTTGGAGTCATGTATCTTGGGTTCAAATTCCTATTTTGTCAATCACTAGCTATGGAGCTTGAGTAAGTCAAATCGCCACTCAGCTTCAGCCTCCTCTTATGTAAAATAAGTGCCATATAATGATAATCACAGCCCTGGGTGAGACATCGGGATGTGTGCCTTCTTCCTTTCTTTGAAGATACATGAGCCAAGAGGTGGAGAATGGTGCAGAAGCTGTTAGACATGATGATCTATTGGTTGATTTTAATTTACTCTATTTCTCTTTTTCAAGAGAAAACTAAATGGAGGAGATAAATAAGGAAATATACTGAGAAATGATCGATGTAAAAAAAAAGGAATCTCCATATATGAGAGAGACAGAAAGAGAAAAGAGAGAAAGACTACATGAGCTCTAAAGTCCTGTCCAAATCTGACAATCTCTGCCTCCTTCTTTGAGTCTGAAGCCAGTATTGTTGTCTTTAGGATACAAGGCAAAAATGAAGTTCTTCCCATTCTTGGGCAGCTAGTGCTCTCCTGGTACTATCCTCCTCTTATCTGTGTGACCTTGGGACTTTCTAGGACTCAATTTTCTAAGCTGTAAAATAAAGGGATAGTACTAAATGCTATTTAAGGATCCCATGATAAACCCTTCCGTACCAAAATATCACCGCTTCTTCTGAGGGTGGAGCAAAACTTGAGGAATAGATGAAGCTCTCAGCTGAGCTCTCCCAACATTCCCCTCCCAACAACTTTAAAATAATGCCTCTAATCAGGTTCTAGAGCAGCAGAGCTGCTGAGACATTTTTCCCACCCCAAACAACTTAGAAAGTCCAAAAGAGAAGTCTGTAACATTGGGGTGGAGATTGGCCCAGAGCTCACATGGTGGCAATGATAGCTATGGGCCCATCGAGGTAGAAATAACAGCAGTTTCAGGAGCTCTCAAGTCAGAGATGATAAAGGGATCTGGCTACTGGTCAGAATGATATTTCAAGAGACCTCCATGCTAGCACTGGGCTCTGGATGGGACACTGCTTGGCAACTCCAATGTCCATATCTACTTCTGAGTCATAGTTCCAAGGTGGAAAGGAATGCTTGCAGTTCCAAGGGATTAGGGGCCCTGAGAAGCAGTATTGCTTTCAGTTCTAAGGGAGAAGGGTGACAGAGGAGTAGTATTGATTGTGGATGAAAGGGATCAAGGGCCATTCTTAGGTAAGGACCAGGGTGCAGACCAGGAGAGACAGTAACCCTGGATTTCGCAACATCTTAGAAGCACTGAAAACTGACAAGCCCCCAGAACAAGCTCTGAAAACTCAATGTGAAAAAGCCTGAAGCTTGGGACAGTGCTTCCCACTCCAGAAAACAGAACCCAACTTTAGTATAAAATTCAAAGTCAAGAAATAGTCTGAGGAAATGAGTAAACAACAAAAGAAGAACCTGACCATAAAAAGCAACTATCGTGACAGGGAACATCAAGACACAAACACAGAAAAAGACAAAAATGTCTAAATGGTTACAAGCAAAACCTAAAGGCAAAAAAAAACCCTGAATTCGATACAAGTCCAATAAGAATACTGAGAAGAATTTAAAAAAATTAATAATCAGATAAGAGTGGTAAAGGAAATATTGAGGAAAGAAATGAGAGGGATACAAGAAAATTATGAAAAGAGAATTAACAGCTGGTTAAAAGAGGCAAAAAATACTAAAGAAAATAACACCTTAAAAAACAAAATTAGCCAGGTGGTAAAAAAGACAAAATTTCACTGATGAAAATACCTCCTTAAAAAGTAAAATTATCTGAATCAAAAAAGAGATACAAAAGCTCACTGAGGAAAATAGTTCCTTCAAAATTAAAATTGCACAAGTGAAAAGTAATGATTCCATGAAACATTAAGAAACAATAAGACACAGACAAAAGAAGAGCCTAGACATCATATTTCAAGAAATTACAAAAGCAAACTGCCTTGATATTTTAGAATAAGAGGGCAAATAGAAATTGAAAATATCCAATGATCACCTCAAGAAAGAAATCCAAAAACTAAAATTCCTAGAAATATTACAGCCAAACTATAGAGCTCCCAAGTCAAAAAGAAAGTTCTTCAAGCAGCCAAAAAGAAACCATGCAAATATCATAGAGCCATAGTCAGAATCACACAAGACTAATCAACTACAAAATTAAAAGCATATGATATTCCAGATGGCAAAGGACCTATGATTACAACCAAGAATAACCTACCCAGCAAAACTCAGTATAATCCTTCAAGGAAAAAAAAAGATATTCAATGAAACAGAGGACGTTCAAACATTCTTGATGAAAAAAAGACTGGAAACAAATAGAAAATTTAGTTTTCAAAAAAAGATTCAAGAGAAGTATGAAAACATAAACAGGAATGATAAATCACAAGGGGCTGAGTTAAACTATATCCCTATAGAGGAAGATGGTACATGCGACTCTTTAGAATTTTTTCATTATTAAGGGAGTTAGAAAGACTGACATAAACAGAGGCCACAGCAGTGATTTTATTATGTTGGGATGATCACAAAAAATGGATAGGTAAGAAAGAGAGATTCACTAGGAAAAGAGGTAAGGGACAGGAATAATGGGGGAAATGACCTTACATAAAAGAGATATGTAAGGAAGAACTTCTATTGTAAAAGGAAAAATGATGGTGGGGTTAGAGAGACAATGCTTTAACCTCACTCTTATCTCAATTGGTCCAAAGAGGGAAGACCACATACACATTTGGGTATAGAAATCTATCTTACCCATTAAGGAAGTAGGAGGAGAAGGGGCTAAAAGGGAGGGTGGATTAAGAGAGAGAGGGTGGATTAAGGGAGACAGTGGTCAGAAGCAAAACAGACTTTTGAGGAGGTACAGGAGAGAGAGAGAGAGAGAGAGAGAGAGAGAGAGAGAGAGAGAGAGAGAGAGAGAATAAATAAAAGAAAATAGGTTGGAGGAAAATGTATAGTTGGTAATCATAACTGTGAATTTGAATGGAATGAACTTGCCCATAACATGGATTGGAAACCAGAATCCAACAATATGTTGTTTACAAGACATACACAGAGTTGAAGTAAGGCGATAAAGTAGAATTCATTATTCCTCAGCTGAAATCAAAAAGTCAGGGACAGTAATCATGATCTCAGACAAAGCAAAAGAAAAAATAGACTTAATTAAAAGAAATAATGAAGGAAACTACATCTTGCTAAAAGGTACCATATACAATGAAGTAATATAAATACTAAACATGATATGCACCAAATTGTATAGCATCCAAATTCTTAAAGGAAAAGTTAAATGAATTAAAGGAAGAAACAGACAATAAAACTCTAATTGTGGGGTAACTCAACTTTACCCTCTCAAAACTAGAAAAAAATATAACCATAAAATAAAAAAAGAAAGACATTAAGAAGATGAATAGAATTTTAGAAAAATTAGATATGATAGATCTATGGAGAAAACTGAATGGGAATAGAAAGGAATATATATATATATTCTCATCTATGTACAGCACCTTCACAAAAAAAGACTATTAAGGCATTGAAAGCTTTACAAACAAATGCAGAAAATAAAAATATTAAATGCATTCTTTTTAGACCATAAGGCAATAAAATTACATTCAATAAAGGGCTGCAGAAGCATAAATAAAAAAATTAGTTGGAAACAAAGTAATCTAATCCTAAAGAATTGAGGAGGTCAAAGAACAAATCAAAGAAACAATCAATAGTTTCATTAAAGATAGTGTCAACAGTGAGAAAACAACAAAATTTGTGGAAGGCAACCAAAGCAGTACTTAGAGGAAAGCTTATACTATGAATGTATAAATTAATAAAAGAGAGAAAGAACAGATCAGTGAAGTGGGCATGCAACTAAAAAACAAATTAGGAAAAGAACAAATTAAAAATCCTTAATTAAACACCAAAATGTAAATCCTGGAAATCAAAGGAGAGATTAATAAAATTGAAAGTAAAAAAAATTTAAATAATAAAACTAGGAGTTGATGTTATTTAAAAAAAAGTAAAATAGATAAACCATTGACTAATTTGTTTCAAAAAGGAATGAAGAAAACCAAATTACCAGTATTAAAAATTAAAAGCGTGAATGTATCACCAATGAAGATGAAATTAAAGCAATTATTAAGTTATTTTGCCTAATTATATGCCAGTGAAACTGGCAATCTATGTGAAATGTATGAATATTTACAAACATATAACTTTCACAGAGAGATAGAAGAGGAAATAGAATACTTAAATAACCGTATTTTAAAAAAGAAATTGAATAAGCCATCAATGAGCTTCCTATGAAAAAGTCCCTAGAACCAGACGAATTTACAAATGAATTCTACCAAATAGTTAAGGAACAATAAATTCCAATACTATATAAACTATTTTTTAAAAATAGGTAAAGAAAGAGTCCTGCCAAATTCTTTTATGACAAAAATATAGTTTTGATACCTAAGCCGGGGAGAGCAAAAACAGAGGAAGAAAATTAAATTTCTTCCCAGTTTTGCCTCATCTGTCAGTTCAAAATCCTTTCAGGGATCAGAGGGGAGACCAACAATATTCTCCTAGCCCACATAGGCCTTTTCAGGAAATTTCTCTCCTCCTTAACCTAAACTTCCCTAGACTTAATATGAGGAGACCTCAGGTCTACTCCTGACTTTACCCTTAACTCACTAGCAGACTTCCTGTGATACTTTCATTTCCATGAGTCTCAATTGCCTTATCTGTAGATAATTGGACTAGTGATTTACAATTCCCCTTTAGCTCCAACATTCTACATTCTAAGATCCCACCTATCTGCAGCATTCTTTCTACCAAAGGCACTTCCAATCCTGACATTCTATGTTCTAAGGTCTGTTCTAGTTCTACCCCACTATATTTTAATGTTCTTGGTCATTCCCAGTGCTAACATGCTGCGTTGTAAGATGTTTTTTCAGCTCATTCTCTGTTCTATATTCTAAGGACCCTTTCAGCTCCAACATTTCCTAGTTCTTTTGATAACTCATAATCAATCATCCACAAGTTATTTGGATTCCTCGTTTTAAGCAGGCAGTGTGGTTAGGTGGAAAGAATAATAGTAAACTGGGAATCCAGAGCTGTGAGCTCTGGTCCTGCATCTGTCACCTGAGTCATGGAACAAATAATTTCATCTTTTTAGCCTCAGTGCCCCCATCTATAATGACACATTTGGACCATGTGAACTCTAGGTGCTCTTCCTACTTGGAGATTACTCACCACACCATTAAATCAGGAGGACATAAAGGTTAAGGGCAAATTAGCACATTACCCCCACTTCTCTGAACCCCATCAAAGCTTTTTTTAATCAATGACAAAAGGAGAAGTTTATTCATTTACAGATGGGTTCTACCTGATTTCACTTAGTTACTACTTTCCTCTTTCATTTGAGTCTTGGTAATTCATGTATCTGAATAATATTAATTGAGCTGGAAGGAACCTTAAAGATCCTCTAATCTATATTTACTTCCTAATTTTCCAAATGAAAAAACTAAGTCCTTAAGAGATAAATCGATTTACTCAAAATCAATTGTAAGTAAGCTATAGCCATAATTCAAACCCACGTCCTCTGACTCCAAATCTCACATTTTTGGAGGTTCTTTTTTTTATTTTTCTCCCTGCTATGTTATGCTATGTCCCTCTGCCTAGAACAGCTTTGCACATTCTTTTGAGATACTGCCTGGTACCGCTCCGTGGAAGACAGATGATATTGTCCCAGTATGTTTTCTCGCTCTCTCAGCCTGGCAGCTTTTTTTTCCAGCGAGCTGGCTGGTTGTTTATCTCAAGGTTCAGGCATTCTTTCTCAGGGTTCAGATGACTGTATTTCCATTTCCAAAGCTGTCATAGCTTTCACTGCCAACACAAAATTTTAAAATAAGACTTTTTTTAACCACCATCAGTAAACCAGAAATGGAGGCCTATTAGCACAGATTTCTTAAAATTTCAAGGTGGTTTTTAATAAACCTCTCAAGCTCTGAATTCCTTACTAGACTCCAACCTAAAAATAGTCTTCCTTATGCCCATTTGGAATGAATGATACTTATTTATTTTTTTTCAGAGCCCCTGAATAAGAGGCTAACTTGAATTTGAATCTCCCTGGATCTGTGGTCAGCACTACCCCTCAGCAAAATCGTAATATCAACAGGTCTTCGCAGAATCAGTCTCTCCTTTCTGTGCCCTTTCCCTTGGCTGGCATATTTTGCCCCTTCCTTCAGGCAGGTACCTTCAGAGCTCTCTTTTCTCCCTTAACAAAATCTGCTTTTGGAAAAGGGATCAATATCAGCTGCATCCCCCTACATCAGAGGTTCTTGACCTTGGATCTATGAACTTTTTGTTTATATATATATGTATGTATTGATGATTATATTTCAATATAATTGGTTTATGATCCTCTATATGTTATATTATGCCTTTTATGCATGAGAAAGAGCCCTTTGATTTCACCAGACTGGCAAAGGAGTCCATGACATGAAAAAGTCCTACCAGAGATCTGCCTTGCAAGCTAGTCAACGACCTGGGTTATTGCTAACTGGAAATTTGTACATGAAGCTCCTGGCTGAGCAACAATATGGCCTCAATATCAGTTTCACCTGAAGGAGTTCTGATTGTTGACACATGTGTATCTACCTGTTCCAGGTTCTTGACTTTTCACTTGCTCTGACCTCTGATACCTTCATGTTCCCTCATTATGACTCATTTGTCTCTTCATTTTGTCATCTTTGGGGGCTCTAACTTTTTTCTGTGTCAAATGAAGGTATTGGGTTGGTCTTGAACATCCCATCTATACTTAAATCCTACGGGCCAAAGTTCAGGTTCTGATTCTTCTTAGCTGTGTGAGTCTGAGAAAGTCATTTACCTTATCCGTACCTCAATTTTCTTATAAATGGTAAGAATACTTGTGAAAACTTCCTTTACAGGAGAGAAGTAGAGAGATCATTTCATAAACCTGAAAGTAATATGGAAAAGGAGAAAGAAATAACACAGGGTAAAAAAAATATCTTTGCCCATATGTCAACAGCATGGGGATAGGTAGACATGACACTTCTTCCTGGGTGAGTACACTTCCACATTTCTTGCCCAAGGTGATGGATAATGAATATAAAACATAAAGCATTATGTCATATCATCTCTCAGATACCTTGATCTAAGGTTCTTTCTGGCTCTAAAGTTTTATGATTCCAAACTCCTTTCCCTTTACCCAGCCAAACCTCATTTACCAAACATGTAATTCCCCTTCACTATACTACATATTTCTAAAGAACAAATATCTAAATTCAATTTTTAAGTAAATTTTAAGGTGGTTTCAACTACTGACATTACCAAGAGAGTGTGTGATCTTAAGGTTACACCCTAGTTGCTAGTGCCAAGATGTACTAAAGGAGATCACAATCTACTCTTAGTCCCCTGCAAGAGTACAGAACACCAGCAGCCAGGGAATAGCTGTAAGATCTCATGCTCTCTTTTTCCAAAACCCTGCGGTACCTTAACAGCCCAACTCCCTCCCCGAAGGAAACTAACCCATTAGTTCCTTCAAGCTTTGGAAGGACCTACACATTTTTAAACAATTTATTAAATCTAAAATTAACTATGAGGGAAATATGAAGAAAGATGCTGTCTGCATCCAGAGAAAGAACTGATAAGTAGAAGTATACATAAAATAATTTTACATGTGTATACCTGTTTGCATCTAATGGTGGCCATGGGGTGAGGGAGAGAAGCAAGGAAAAAAGGGGAAATTTTGCATAACTTTGTTGTGTGTTTGAAGGGAATAACAAGTCATACATAGTGGATTTGCAGCTTCTTGTGCAATTATTTTTTCTGGTTATGCTATGTTACAGAAATTCTTGTATTGTTCTATAAATTAAAAAATAAATAAAAACAATAGAAATTTTTTAATTAAAAAAAACAATTGTGTATTGAATACAAACAAGGACAGATCCCATATTAGGCTTTGGGGAAGGAGAAATTTTACTGTGATATTTCAAAAATAAACGGATTACAAACCCTTTATACCTTAAACATATTTTCTTTGTGGGTTGCTGTGGCCTTTGTCTCGTAAAAACAAAAACAAAAAGCATCCACTAATTGCCAACCTTCTAGAATTGAAATTTCCCATATTTATCCAGGCTTTTCCTCAACCAGGAGATAAATAGGACATTGCTTGGCTTGTTCTCAAAGCCTTTCCCGCTTGGTCTCTACTAGTATAAGCTTCTGAAAGCACAGAGTCACCTCCACACCAAGATAAGAGAAAGATTCTATTGAAAAGTAGGAACATAGAGATGTATGTATAAAAAGGTGGTGCATAGAGCTCTGGGTCTAGAGACCTGAGTTCAAATCTGGCCTCAGACCCTTATCAGCTGTAGGACCCTGGGCAAGTTATTTAACTTCTATTTGCCTCAGTTTCCTTATCTGCAAAATGGGGATAATAATAGCACTTCCCTCCCAGAATTGTTGTGAGAATCAAATGAGATAATAATTGGCACACAGTTGATGCTATACTAATGTTAGCTGTTATTATTATCTCTCCTCTTGAGAAGCTACTGGTCAAGTCCAGTCCACCTATAATTACAGATCTGCGAGACAGGTTCCCAATGTCTTTCTTTCTTTCTCCTCCATCTAATAGAAGTTCTCCTGTCCTGTTTGAGAATAGAGTGTACCATTCTGAATAATTTCACTGAATTCCTTTCACTATGTAATCCTACTCTTTTTTTGTTCTGGGAGCTGTCAAAACAGCCACTCACATTATAATGGCACCCAGAGTTTCCGTTGGAGGCTGTGTTTGTAGAACTGACAAGTTCAAATACTGCTCCCTGGAGATGAAAGAAAATCTTCACAAAAGGAGAAGAATAAATGCTGTGATATTGCCTAGTTATCCAAAATGTGTTAATATTGATAGAAGGCTGAGTGCTATAAACCAGATCTGGGAGAAGAAATCATACAAGTGTCTTGTTAGGTGAAATTAAGACTCACAAAATGAACTCTGCAGAGCAGAGGTAGGGTCAGGCCAATAGGACAGTCTAGACAGGTGCCCCAGTCTTTCGATATTTCTACTGTAACATTTTACATATACATCCCTATTTTATAGATAAAAAAAATGTGGCTGGAGAGCAGGGGAGGATAACCTAAGCTTCTTAGAGGCAAAGCAAGATCTAGAACCTGTGGTTTACAATTCCCCTTCAAGTATGTTGGCCATAATACCACACTGCCTAATTCAAATTTTTTCAAAATCATTAGATTAAATTCATGGATGATAGATTATTGAGTCATTGAGTGAATCATAGAATGCTAAATTTGAAAGGGACTTTGGAGACTATTTCATGTCACAACCCCATTTGGCACATCACATCGAGAACCCAAAATGTTGAGTGATTTGACCAAGGTCAGGAAGTGAATTGATAAAAGACCTGAAATTAGAATGCAAGGCTTCTGAATCCTAGCACAATGTCCTTTCCATTCTATATGGTGTGTCCCAGAAGTCTTCACATAGAAGATTAAGGTTTCTGGGACACCCTGTGTAATGCGTAGAGAAACCAAAGTAAAAGACAAAAAAGATTGAACTTGGGAGTCAAGAAGATATGACTTCGAATCCTTTCTATGAGTCACCTAACCTCTTTGAGCCTCAGTTTACTTCTCTGTAAAATGAAAATAACAGCTACCTTACAGAGCTGTTATAAGAATCAAATGAGAAAATATAAATATATATATATAATTTATGTATGTATGATTTTATATATGTTATGTTTATCTCTACCATGCTCTTTATATACATATATATGACATATCACTGATAAAAGTATATATTGTATGTATGTATTGTTTTACCTACGGTGCTGTGTCTCATATATATGTACATACATATGTGTGTATGTATGTGTATATATGTGTACATATATGTCCATTCTTATCATTTTCAGAGGGCTTGGCAATACAAAGGATTAGCTAATGTGTTATGCATGTACAGGCTCACAACACCGATTTTTCTCCGTGGTTTGTTCCTTTAAAAGAAGATTAGAAGAGTAGGAATTTGCCTTGAGTAAAATCAAAGCACTTTAAAGAAAAACGTAGTTTTGATTTTTTTCCCTTGCTCTCCAACACCTAGAACATTGCCTCTCAGAGGTGTTGATTTAATAAAGCTTGTTGAATTGAAATTAGAGTGCAAAAAATAAAGTGATTAAAATATCTATACTTTTTGATCCGGAAATCCTACTGCTAGGTATATCACCTAAGGAGGTTCTTGATAAAAAAAAAGTTTCATATAAACCAAAATATTTATGAGTGCTTTTTATGCGGAAGCAAAGAAATGGAAACAGAGCAGATGCCTGTCAATTAGGGAGTGGCTACGTAAATTGTGGCATATGATGTAATGAATATTACTGTAGTATAAGAAACAATGAATATGATGAAGACAGAAAAGCATGGAAAGATTTATATGAACTGATGCAAGGTAAAGTAGGTAGAGGCAGGAAAACAATACACACAATGACTACAATGATGCATAACCACCACAAAACAATAGAAACTGAATGTTTCAAAATTATAAAGATCAAGTTTTCCCTGAAAGAAAAGATATGAGAAGATATCTCTGTTCTCTCCCTTGCAAAGATTGGGGTCTAACATATGGAATATTGCATGTAATGTCAGTTGGGCTTTTTTGACCAGTTTTGATGAATTTATTTTCCTCTTGTTCTTCATCTTTATTTTCTTTTAGATTCTATGACACAGAACATGTCTTTCTGAGAGGAACAGGGAGAAAGAAGGGATACAGGCAGAGGCATGGTGGTAAATATTTAATGGCTGGCTCTCTGGAGGAAAAAATATATGCACAAAAGTTAGACTTTTAAATTTAATCTCTTTTTAACATTTTCTCCATTATTTTGAATCTAAACAAAAAATGAAGCCCTGATTTATAGCATTTGCCAATTTTCAATGTGAAAATGCTCACTGAAAATTTAACCTGAATTAAAGCCTAAAAAAGCCAACTCCAGCCCAATCCTGTATCATATGAGGGAATATAAACTATATAAAAACAACAAAAAAAATCAATAATCTATCCTTTAAAATAAATAGCATTCTATAGCAAAGTAGGTAATCACATTTTGGATGGTTTTCCTTCAATTCTTGTTTGTTTCTTTATGACTTTTTCAAAAAAGCAGTATCAGTTTTGGAATCTTGAATGGCCTAATATTTCCCTCTTTAAAGAAAGTGATTCATTTACAATGGGGTGGGGATAGAGCAGGACACATCCTAAGTAAGCCAGATTCATGGACAGTCAATGAGATCATCAGACTCTTCTATGGAAAGATGGCATAGATTACTAATAATTTAGAGCTTATGGGCCCTAAAAGTCCATGTAGTCAAACTTAGTCAATTTATAGATTTATGATAATGACAGAGGCCTAGAGAATAGAAACAATTTATCTAGTAAAATTCAGATGTTTTAACTCCCAGTAGCACATTTTTCGCTAATTAATATATAATCTTGGATTCAAAATTGGATCATTTGCATAAAACTCTCCTCATTATTAAAAAGAGTGCTAACTCCACCCTGTATGACAGTGAGGTATGAAATTGGCCTTTTAGCATGGGAGAAGAAAGACTTCCTAGCTTCCTACTTTGAGAGAAGCCACACAAGTTCCCAGAATCTCTTTGGGGAGAAAGGTATTTACTAACTCCTCTAGTGTCTGCTCCTTCCTAAAGTCTTGTTTCTTTCTTTCTCTCCTAGTTTCCCTCTAAAATGTGTATGGAATCCCATGACACATCCTCTTTGGAATCAGGAAGCAAAAGAAAAAAAGTCTGGCTTTTCCCAAGTTTTTCTATTAATTCTGCTTCACCCATGAAAAGCAACTTATGCAAATGATCCAGTCTTAAACCTAGAAGGATACAAATGTCTATATTTTTACTTAACATTAAGCTCTCAAATTGCGTGATCCTGTTTTTAAATCCTAGAAAGTATTTGGAAGATCATATTGTCCTTTTCGTTACCCAACAAGTAGTTCCAAACATCAAAAGGGAGTAGGGGCAGATTGCCTGAGTAGCTCTTTCCTACCTCCTAGAAAGTACACATAGAGGCACTAGCCATTTGTATTTGGGTATTTGACTCCAGCTTCAGTTTCCTCGTCTGTAAAACGGGAGTAGGAAGGTGAAAGACCCCGATTAAAATCCTGGCTCTGCCACACCTTAGGCAAGTCGCCTACGAATAGAAGAACCAGGGAATAGAATATTACAGCTGGGAGAGCACTTTGAATAGAGCTGGAAGCGACTTAGGGATCATCCACATAGTAATGGCATAACGTGGTGATACAAAGAGTTCAGTGATTTATGCCACCCAGTGGCATAGATGGAACCCAGCACTTAGTACCATGTCTGGCACATAGAATACCCTTAAGAAATGCTGATTGACTGGCAGAAACTAGGTCCTCTCACTCAACATTGTCTTCCTTTTATTATACTATGCTACATAATTTGTTCTTTCTGTCTCTCTCCACAAACGCGTGTATACATATATGTATATATGTATATATATATACACACACATATAGTATGTACTGTGTTGTATACATGTATTTACACACCTACACATGTATATATGTATATACACATGTATATATGTATATATACATATATGTATACATGCATATATATGTATTTATACATATATGTGTGTATATATATATATATATAAAACAAATTTTCATTGAGAGACAATGATACAATTGTGTCTTCTTGGATTCCCAGGGCTGTAAAATCAGAAACATTTCAAATCATGCATTTAAAAAGCAAACTACTGAAAACCAAATACTTCTATTTTCCTGATATCACTGGCTTGACCTTTAAATCTGCATGCTTCTCATCTCCAATGTTCTCCTGGCTGTTTAGCAGTGCTCTATTAAAGATGCAAGCCCCAGATTAGAACCAGAGAGTGCTGAATGCCTGTCATTGATGAAAGTTAATTTTTGCAGCCTTATTTTTTTTTACATATGAATGTACTCCTGCCAGTGAAAAGGCTCCTAATGAATCAACACTCTTGCTATGTTCTCACTAATGAGCCAGCTGAAAAAGGAGGCTCGAAATCTTGTGGGTTCTCTTAATGAATAACTTGTATCTTTCATTAATAGTCAAAACTCTCAGTTGGAAATACATATATATCCATATATATACGTATATATGGAGATATATATATACATAAATATATTTCTTTGAAAATCACATAAAGACAATAGCCATAGTAATACCTCTATGGAGCCTGGATGCTTTTTAAAAGTGTTTTTTTTTTAATGTCCTATGCTACTTTCCTTTTAAAAAAAAACATTCTAAAGCAGGGCTTCTTACTCTAGGGTCCATGATCTTGAATGGGAAAAAAATACATCTTTATTTCAACATAATTAACTTCCTTTGTAATCCTATCTATTATTTATGCATTTAAAAACATTGTTCTGAGGCTTCCATAGGGCTCCCCAGACTGTCAAAGGGAATCTATGACACACACAAAAAAGGTCTAGAAAGGTTCTTTTTCTAAGGTTACCCTGACTCAAGTGTCCTATCATCATTTTAATAATTTACAAATTGAGCAGTGGGTACAAATAGTTAATGTGCCATAAACATGTGCGTGATGTAGCTATAAAACATTTTGCATCCATCATGTCATTTCATCTTCACAATAGCCTTGTGATGGTACGTTTATGATGAGCTCTAATGGTAAATACAGTACAAGAGTTCTCCTCAGGCTGCCTGGAAAAGAATCTCAGTGAAATAATTTGGTGGTAAGGGAGGGAGAGCTGTTCAAGGGTCAAAAAGCGCAACTCAAGAGTTTCAGTGTTCTTGGGCTATTTTTGTACTAGCTTAACTTACCCAAAGAATCTGAGTCCTGTGGAGAATTTAGAAAGCAATTTGTGATAAAGAAGTCAGGTCAAAGGAATCTTTGGAGAAGACATGTAACTCTCACAGAGTTCCCCAGGACAGCCAATCCCTGGGTTCAAATCAAAATTGCTGATTTCTACTTGTGTAACCTTGGGCAAGTCACTTAACTTCTCAAGAGCCGCTTGCTCATCTGTAAAATGAGAGAGATAGACAAGACAATCTCTAAGTTGCCATCTAGCTTTAAAAAAAAAATCTGAGCACAGTATAACTACCACAGTCCAGGAACTGCTGATAACTCCTATCCCATCTTTAGCTATGATAGAACTATGATAATCACTCATCCCTGGGCATATTGTGATCTCAGTTTCTCTCTCTCTCTCTCCCTCCTTCTCTCTCTCTCTCTCTCTCTCTCTCTCTCTCTCTCTCTCTCTCTCTCTCTCTTTCTCTCTGTGTCTCTCTCTCCTTTTCTCTCTCTCCTTCCCTCTATTCCGTGCTCTAAAAATAATTAGAAGTAAAAAGATGGATCCTTAAAGTTTAATTTAAAAACAATGAAATTAATATGCATGAAATCCTTTGGACCACAGTGTGGAAACACACTTTATAATTAATACTTTTTTTTCAATTTACTTCAGTTACCATTTAGGAGTAAACTGTGTTTGCATCAACATACCAGATCACTTTAGCCCTAGGCTCTGGTTTACCAAATACTGAGAATGGAATTCCTGTGGCAGACAGGTTTTATGATGTCCCATATTTAGAAATTTGGCATCTATTTCTTTAAGCTCTTCAGTTTCTCCTCTCAAGTTCTTATTTCAATCAACAAGCATTTCTTACGTTCTTATCATGGACACTCACTGGACTAGGTGTGGGGATACAAAACTAAAAGTGAGACAGTCTCTGCCCTCAAGGAGCTCACATTCTTACTTCTGCCTATAATTGAATGACTCACCTTCACACAAATATATTTCACATTTTCCCACCTCCATGAATTTCTTCCCATTGTTCCTGATGCCCCCCTCTTCTCCCTTCCAACCTTACCCATGCTTCAAGACCTGGTTTATATATCACCTTTTCCATAAAACCTACCCCAAACTTCCCCCCACCCCAGGACTGACCTCTCCTCTCAGCTGTTCTCACACAGGTTGAGATTCCTTTTATATATCTGACCCAGAGCTCTCTTCTATGAGGTACCTTTACCTAAGACCCTTGTTAAGAAGGGGCATTGGGAAGATTGCTATAGTCTAGTTATTTCATGCTTCCTCATCCTTTGCAGAAGCCATGTCCATATTGAGCCATTTATGTACTTAAAAGGCCTGAAATTTTAATCCCAGGTATAGCACTTATTACCTATATAATCAAGGACAAAATCAGAAAACCTCAGTTTCCCCATATGTAAAATTGTAATGCTACTACTGAAACTACCCGCCTCCCAGTGTTGTTGTGAGAAAACTGCTTTGCAAACTTTCAAGTCCTACTGAATGAATCTTAGTTATTACTCCTGAAAATTTCTGCTTATAATTTACCCTCATAATAAATTAGTTCATGAATGGGGCCTGAGAGGTGAAATGATGATGATGATGGTGATGATGATGATGATGATGTGATTACAGCTGAGTGCCAAAATAATCTCCCTAAAGGGCAGATGTGGCAATGCCACTCACCTTCAAGAATCTTCAGTGGCTACTATGTTTATATTACAAAGGGAAAATAAAAAAGGGGAAAAGATCCACATGTACTGAAATATTTATGGCAGCTCTTTTTGTGGTGGCCAAGAATTGGAAATTGAGGGAATGCCCATCAATTGGAGAATGGCTGAACAAGTTGTGATATATGAATGCAATGGAATATTATTGTGCTGTAAGAAATGATGAAAAGTGGATTTCCAAAAAACCTGGAAAGATTTGAATGAACTGATGCCAAGTGAAGTGAGCAGAACCAGGAGAACATTGCACACAATCACAATAACACTGTGTGATGATCAGCTGTTATCGACTTGGCTCTTCTCAGCAATACAATAATCCAAGACACTTCCAAAAGACTCATGTGGGAAATGCTACCCACATCCAGAGACAGAACTATGGAGTCTGAATGCAGATCAAAACATACTATTTTCACTTCGGGCTGAGGTTATGTTTTTTTTTCCTTTTGTTCTGTTTCCTGTTTGTTTCTTCTTTCACAACATGACTAATATAGAAATACATTTTACATTATTGCAGACATATAACCTATAATCAGATTGCTTGCTGTCTTGGGGAGGGAAGAGTGGGAGCCAGAAAAATTTGGAACTCAAAAATCTTTCAAAAAATGAATGTTGAAAATTGTTTTACATACAATTGGAAAAATTAAAATACTATTAATTAAAAAAATAAAATAAAAAGAATCTTCAGTGGCTCTCTTTTCTTACTAGAATAGAGACCAGCTGTTACAAAGGTTGGCATTTAAAGCTTCTCACAATCTAGCTGCAGCTGACCTGTTCTAATTCATTTCATATCATTCTCCTTCACAGAGTCCATTTTCCAGCCAGATTGGCCTACTTGCCGCATTCGTCAGATTCATAGGATTTGGCGTCCCCTCTCCTATGATGTTGCAGAGGCTATTTGCCATAACACGAATGTGAACTCTTTTCCTAAATTTCTGCCTCTTAGAATCTGTAGTTTTCTTTAAAGCTTAGTTAAGGTGCTACTTCTGGTAGAAAGCTTTTTTTCTTTTGCCTCCAGTTGTTAATGCTTGCTCTGGCCTAAAATTATCTTACACTGAATTTGTCTGTGACAATGTTGTCTCCATGCCCACTCCAACCACTGCCCTTTAACATGTAAAGTCGTTGAAGGCAGACGGTGTTTCTTTGTTTTGTTTTGTTTTGTCCCTGCATCCCCAGCACTTAGCCCAATGCCTTGAACTATGGTATTCACCTGATCAATTCTTGATGGATAGAATTGTCAATGTTGATATTTGTATCCCTGCATAACAACCCTGTGCTATTATTGGTGTTATTTTGGTCATTTATTTCAAATATATTATGTGAGGACTGGCCAATGAAAACCCAGTACTCAGAGCATACTCATTTATTCTTCTTGTCTCAATCTGTGTTTTTTTTTAAACTTTTGTCCTTGTTATACTTTTTCAATAAACACTTTCTTAAAGTCTTAGTCTTATAAAATCTAATTGATGTTGACTGGTTGACATACAGAGGGGGAGCACATTGGATGGTGGCTTATGAATAATAGTATTAGAAGCCACAACCCCTTGGGTTTACCCCTAGAACCCTGGGAAGAGAGATAGTCATTACCCTCTGGAAATCCAACCTGCCAGTTAGAACAGAAGGGAGAGCAAGACCAGAAGGCTCTCTACATGTGGCACTTCCTTACAACAAAGTACCTTCCTGTCTACTTTTTCACATAATCCTTATAACAACCCTGTGAGGGAGAGGGTACAACGATTAAAATCCACATTTTACAGGTGAGAAAACTCAGAATCATTGGATCACGCACTTAGAGTCGAAAACTCCTTCAGATGCCATCTAGTCCAATCCTCCCACACAACAGATGAGAGGACTGAAGTCTAGAAATTTTAAGTGGCTTTTCCAGTGTCACAAGTAATAGGTTCCCTGCCTCAAAACTCGGTCTTGGTTAAGCTCCAAGGTTGCCCAGTGGCAAAACTTGAAACAGAACCCAAGTTGCCTAAGTCCTTGTAATTGTAATTATCTACCCCTTTCTGTTGTTGCCAAAATTGGAAAAAGAGAGGAGAGGATGGTGCTCAATTTCGAATTGCTTGTGTGGCTCCCCCGATGGTTCTGTTATGTCTTCTACAGCCAAATCAAGTTTAGATTTCCAGTAGCAGCTGGTTTTGTTACAAACTCTCACTAATGGGAAGCATATATCTTAGAGGGCATCTGACTCAGAACAAAGCTCTTTCAGCCCACTTAAGTACATGATTTGGTGACAACACTCAGAAGGCAAGATGGTACCATTTCAAATGAAGAGAGGGACTATTGCTGTGTACCAATGGATTGCAACGTTCAACAAAGAAGTATATAATATGTTCCATAAGAGAAAGGTCCTATCTAAACATTATATC
>CM053623.1:396803687-396823957 GCA_028646595.1 Phalanger gymnotis
TATATATATGCATATATATACATATATACACATACTTATATATGTAATATATATACATACATACATACCTACACATACACATATACATTTGTACACACACTGAAATATATATATACACATGTATATATGTATATATGTATGTGTGTGTATGTATACATACATATACATACACACACATGCACACACACACACACAAATTTTACAGTGTAGAAAGACACTTGATTCTCTTTTCTTGCTATTCCCCACTCATCAGGAGACTAGCCTAGCAGCAGATTTTTCCTTTAGACATGATACTTAAAGAAAGTGAAAGTGCAATTACATTAGCTGTTGTCCGAAAGCATAAAAAGAAGCTGGAACCATTGTCTAAGATAAAGACCAGGAAGAAGGAAAGGATAACTTCACACAGAATGATTGGGGACACATTGAACCATGGGGAAGAAGGGATATTTTTAAATGAATGGCAAGTGACAATAGATTCAGGACTCACTTCAAATATCTGTCAGACATCACTTGAACTATAATTTCTTCTTTATTTGTTTAGAGCAAGTGAATTACCAAGAGTACATTCAACTGCACCGAACACAATCACTTTTCAAAATAGACTTTGGTTCCAAGCAACAAGGTGGACAGACAGGACTAGACTAATTTTCTGAGGCCACCAACTGGGTTTCCTTTTGGGTAGGAGTAGACATCTTTGCTTTAAAAAAAAGTCTGTAGTGATTCTGACAAAAAGGAAAAAAATTCAGTCAACAAGGGGAATTTTAAAAATAACTCATTTTAAATGACCATGGGGCAGATAAAGCATGTATTATTTTGTGGTTCATAATTTTTAACTCTTGCATTTAAAGCCCTTCATTGATACCCCCACCAAGGTGTAGAGGAGACCTTTAGCTCTCAAAGGCTATGGGATTTGAGCATAAGCTCCAGAATACTGTACCAAGCTAGAGACACTTTGGGTACCAACTAATTGGTCGCCTGTGTTTTTTTCAACCTAAGGAATAACCTTAAGGGTAGCCTGTTTTAGAGTGCCTTGGGAAACTGGCAGATAAACAGCCATAGATATCAAGAAATGGTTTTCTTTTTGGGGAGGAGAATGAGGGGTAGGAATTCACAGCATTTCCTGGAGGGAGACCAAATTATAAGGCATGGAGTTATTATGATCTTCCTGGGTAACTAATTCAGTGTATACTTATAACTGATTTCCCATTACCTATGCTTACTCATATGACAGAAACACTGATTATATTTATACTTCTCAATGCACGCGATCAAACTTTATTAATCAATACGAACAAACAAAAGCCTCCTCTAAGAACAACCCAGCCAGCCTGAATCTTAGATGCTCCCCAAAGCTTTTTTCATACTGACTTCATGACAAGATTCTCTCTTTGCCCAAGCCAGAATCCATAGGTCACCTTCCACCATGGTCATGTGGTGAATTTCCCATCAATCAGAATTATCCTTAAGTGAACATAGGCTGCTTGAGTCTTAAGTGTGGAATCTATAGGAGTCAGTCTCAGTTGTGACCCCGAAGCAAGCTGAAAGTTGGAACCTCCAATGGTTTTCTTATATTTCTAGTCACTGACTTCTAGTCAAATTTAGTCTTCCTAAATTTTTTGCCACATTATTTAATTTGTAGGTTACTACATAAAGTTTTGATAAAATTATTTATAATATTGTTCCATTTGTGGTCCATCTTATCAGAGAGTTCTCATACATTTATCAGTTGTTTGAGAACATACATGTTGTTTACTTTATCATACCACATAATTACTTATCTTATTATTAAAAAATAGCTTATAGAAAATCAGCTTACTCCAAACAGCTCAAACACAAAATGGTGGCTTAAAACAGAATATAATTATACTGTTGACATACTTATTTCTACTACATTATTAAGGTAATAAAACATACAGTAAGACATATAACAATCACAGCACAGATCCTAGAAGTATTGAAGCAAGGACTGACTGCAGGTAGCTCACTTAACTTTGGACCAACTGGGTTTAATTACTGAGTTTAATGTGTGATAGCTTAGTAAAACACAAAGTAGTGCCAAACCTGAAATGTACAACGCAAAATACACTATCACATCACTGAATTTGAACTGAGTACTGTTTTGCACTAGTTAATTACTGAAAAGAATTGATGGGGAAGACATGAGAACAATTTATTCCAAGGGAAAAAGAAAGAGGAATGAACATCTGATGTTGAGATATGCCTTCCTCTTTGATTCATGCTCAGTTTTAGCTTCTAAGTTCAAATTCAAATTTACAAATATTCATTAGGCATCAACTGTGTACAAGGCCCATAAGTTGAAAAATCTAATGCAACTTCAGATAATTTTCCTCTTTACTAGTTACATACTTGCTTATTACGGTACCACTCCTCTGATCTTATTGGTATTGGCAACCCCTGACCAGGATACTGCTTCTCCTAATGCAAGTGAGCACCTGTTCTTCAATCTGAAGTCTTTTGTCCGGGGCACTGAGCAATTAAATGACTTGCCTAAAGTTGCACAGCCAGGATGTGCCAGGAGGTAAGAATGGACTCCAGGTCTCTCTGACTCTAAAGCCAGATTGCCAAAAGCACAGTCTTGATTGGTACAAATAGTGAAGGCCCTAAAGTAGTCACATTATTTAATTTCACATTACATATTTCCACTGGGCTGGAACAAATTACTATGTTTTACATAATTATCATTTCAAATAACATGAATTGAAATATATGAGATCACTTCTAGGGATTCATTATTTGCACTTATTTGGACCTAGTGGTATTAGATGCATAGGGATGGTCCAGAGAAGAAAAAAAAAACGACAACATTGGTTAGGTCTACAGACAGAAATTGACGTTTTTTACACATGATCATATCCAGTCTTCTCATTTTATGGAACAAACAACTGCAATAAGTATGGGGGGAATGACACGTCCAAAGTCACACTACAATTTTTTTTTATCGGAACATAGAATCATAGATTTAGACCATAGAGGTCTAAGGGACCTTAGAAGCTATCAATTCCAACTCCTTAATTTTATAGACCAGGTAAATGAGGCTCAAAGAGGTTAATTTACTTTCCTAGAGTCATATAGTAAATATCTGAGGCAGGTTTAGAACTCAGGTTTTCTTCATTTTGAGCCCAGTACTTTTATCCACTTTGCCCTTGAACTGCCTCAAGATTAGATTAGAACTGAAATATTTTAGCTCCCAGGGCAGGGCTATCTCCACTTCAGCCCTTTGTCTGCTATTTCTGTGTGCAATTGGGTTGCATCCAGTCCCTCTGGATTTAGCTAAGCTATACAGTGAAGTTCCTGAATGCCATGGAGTGGTGGCTCATTCACTCTGGCTCACTTGTGTTACTCTTGAGACATTCCATGCCGTTCAGTCTCCTAGATTATCAAGGTCAATTGTACAGAGCAGTTTGGCTCAATTGTGCCTAGAATTTGTATGCAGAGTATCTCTCCCCACTCCTGCCACATTTTGCCTTGGGAGAAGAGGGTTACCCTTTGAGGAAACCATTCTGCCTCCACTGCTGATTATCCTGTGGGTTGATTCAAATACAAAAGGTCATCCCTATTTACTTTGGCTTTGATTAATCTGAGCTTTTATTTTTCAAGAGCCCATTCTTCAAGGGGCTGGGGTTTAGGTGTGTATGTGTTTGTGTGTATGTGTATGTAGGGAAGAGGAAGAGAGGTTAATTAGCAGTGGAAGAGGTTAATGAATCTCATTTGTCTCTCAGCCTCAGAATCCTTACCTCTAATGAAAAAGCAGAATCTTTAAAAATTACAAATTATTAAGCTTTCTTCACAAATTGCTGCGATCCTTGCTGGGGCCCCAGCAGCCTGGGTTTGCATTTATGTCTTGACATACAAAGACAGAATCTTTGGAGGTGCCAGGAAGACATAGGCTGACCGGTGGACAGTGAGTCACAGACCAGGGTTCTAATCCTAGCACTGTAACTAAGTCATTGTGTGACTTTGAGCAAATAACTTCCTTTGATTCTCATTTTGTTCAAGCAGAAAAATCATGTTCTCTAGCTGATCTCAAGAATCCCTTCTAATGTTAAGATTTTATAATTCTATTATTATTTTTGCAAGAATATATTGGTTGGGCATTCGATTTCATATCATGGTAATATGAACTAGATATTCCTTATCTACTTGGTTTTCCTGAGTTTAAAGTGAGTGGATAACCAACTTCAAACTCCTCACTTCCCTCTGGGCTTGTGAAGTAAGTTCACCATTGCTCTAAGCAATTACTTTGCTTTTAAAGACAATAAATGTCATTAAAGGTGTTCGTCAATATAAATCCAAAGGGTTAGGAGAGAGAGACATGGAGAAACAGAAAAAAAAACAGAGAGAGAGAGAGACAGAGACAGAGACAGAGAGACAGAGACAGAGAGATACAGACACACAGACATAGACACAGACACAGAGGCACAGAGAGGCAGAGACAGACAGAGACAGAGACAGAGACACAGAGACAGAAACAAAGAGACAAAGACAGACACAGACAGAGAGACAGAGACAGAGAGAAAAAGACAGTCACACAGAGACAGAGAAAAAATAGAGACAGACAAAGAGAGATTGCAAACTCTCCATAGGCTAGAGATATTTTGCTTAAAGAGACTTAAAGAGAAAACCATATCCGTAAGAAGGGGGGAGCAAGTTTCTTGGAAAGGGGATGTCATGTACCTTAAACAGGGAGTAAGTGCTTCAGAAAGCTACATCTAAGTAAAGGGAGGGTGGCAAGTCATCAGGACATGCTCAAACACATCCTCTGCCTCAGTCTTTGACAGCTCAGGCTGTCTTACTCACAAGTGCCACCTGCTGCTTCTACTTCTGTCACCTTTTGAAATATGAAATAATTATTAAGACAAATCAAGACATTATTATGAATGAATGAAACATTTATTAAGTGCTTACTATGTGTAAAACACTGTCCTAAATGCTCAAGGTTTCAAATAGAAAATTAAGATAATTCTGCTCTCAAGGAGTTCATATTCTAAATAGATAAGGCAGTGCATATGGAAGATTTTGGCTGTGAGATGGAAAAGTCCTATAATCCATAGAGTAGAGCATCAAATCAGTTATCAATACCTCTTTCTTCATCATATCAGTTGAACTATTTGGCAAGGCCAAAGACTAGTGACAAGAAGTGTTGGCTATAGTACCTGGAGTAGCAGTTGCCAGGCTGCATCTCCATTTCTATGATGCCTGGGAGCCCTGGATTTGAATCATTTCTACGTCCAACGTTCTTGGGTTCAGGGTCCTCGGCTGCCCCCCTCATCATTGTTTAAGAGGTGATGGTGGTCAAGGGGGTGATTGTAGCTTGACTTGTCTGGCATATGCTACCTCTTGTATCTTCTTCAGGGTGCCATGCCACTTAAGCTTGCCTGGCTTTTGGCAGTCAGTTGTCAGTTGGTGGGTGTGATTCTACAAAGGAATATCTTCCTTGGATAATGGCTTCAAGGATTTGGCCGGAATCAGGACTGGTCATCCGTGGGCAGCTATCTTTGGTCAGAGAGAAAGCTTAGTGAAATATTTGTTTAGTTGAGGTCTATGACTGCTATAACAAGCTTACATTCTATATCTGGTGCTTTGTTACTTTGAGGGATCCTTGATCACATGGATATGAGTTTTTTTCCCCAACAGCTCAGACTACAACCCAGCCATAACTTTTTATCCAGTTCAACTGTTATCTTTGTCTTCCTGTCATTCTTCTATGGTTAGGGGAGCCCATCCAGCATTCTGAGGTTTTTCTTTTAGACCATTTCATGGCTCTGAGCTCAAAGTCTATCTATCAGCCCCTTTTGAATAACATATAACTTTTCAGAGCTATATGCCAGTCATGGACATAATCCCACCAAGGATCAGTGATGCTTTTGAAATTGAACTTTCCTCCTTGTGTTAGTCCATTCAACTATTTCAATTTGTGTCTACATCAAGTGTCTATCACAAAGTATTTTACAAATACGTTTGATTAAGTGATTAACTGGTCTGCAAAATGGGAGAGTATGTAGGGGAGACTCTTTTTCATGTATAAGTTGAACTAGATGGTCATTGAGGTGCCTTCCAACTCTGACATTTTATGATTCAATGACAACCTACTTTTTATGGTTCATTCTAGCTTTGATATTCTGTGATTTTGCATTTTGGCTTTGCAATACATTCTGTCACACTATCTGTTACTTCTTTGTTTTCTAAGTATATATGACTCTTTTTCTCTGTAATTTTGGCCTCACATGGCAGTGTGTCTAATTGGATTCTGAGCTCCCTGGATTAGGCTAGGGCCATATCTATATATTCTGCTCACAGCCTAGCTCTTTTTTGACATGAACTAATGTAAAAATATAATTATGTTGTAATAGTAGAGCTAGAATTTTATTGTGCCACATACCATAATATTCGATTTCAAAATTTAAGATGTTTCACTTTCATTCTTCAAAAGAAGAGTAAATTATAGAATCAAGGAGTGGAAATCAATAGAATTTAAGAGCTCAAAGGGATCCTAGGGAATGTCTATTTCAATCCCCTCATTTTACAGAGGAGGAAATTGGGATTTGGGGAGTTGAAATCACTGGCTAAAGGTCATATAGCAGAGTTGGTGTTAAAGTTTATGTTAGTGCCCAGGAGTCAAAGCTAAGTCACTAAATCCACTGATTCCTAGGTTTTATTCAATTCCACTTTGTATTAACTCACTGATTAGTATGTGGTGTATTACATTGGAAGGAACACTGAATTTGGAGTCCAAGGACATGTGTTCAAATCCAGCTGGACTAGATTACCATTTTTCCTCTTCTAACTCCAAGTTACACTCTTTAAAGGATTCACTAAGAGGGGGAAGAGCCTTAGATTAACCCTCCTGAAACCAGGCTTCTCATTGTGACAGTCAAAACTAGCTTTGTGACCTTGTACAGATTCATGAGGAGCATTGAGGTAGATTTCTAAGAGGCTTTCATGCTTTAAGATAATGATAACTATAATAAAACCTCTGCTTTAAAGGATCATGATAACTATAATTCAGGCTCTCAGCTTATCAATTAATAAAAAAGAAGTGTTGGGCTAGATGATAAATGAGATCATAGAACAACTTTTTTTAAACAGTTAATTCCTTACAGATTAGGGGACTGAGGCTAATAGAGGTTAAGAGATTTCCCCATCAAATGTATATGTATGTGTATGTATATGTGCATGTATGTATGTCCTTTGACCATAAAATTAGCACTCTTTCCAAGAAACCATAACATTGATTTTATAGGTTCAGTAGTGAGATAGGTGCAGTGTGAGATCCTCAAAAAGTTTATGACCTCACTGAATACTAAAATTTATTTAGTTTCTCCCCTCTCTCCTTCATTTTAGAAATGAAGGAAATGAGTTCCAGGGACAATAAATGACTTGCTTTCTTTGTAGCAGAAATGGCACTTGAACTCAAGCCTCCTGACACCTAATATGGTGCTCCTTTTTGCCATATCAAGGAAAGGCAAAACTCACTCATGAAAGAGAAGACTATGGGACAGTGCTAGAGGGTTTTAGAGGGACTAATCTACCCTACCTCCACTGACCCGTACCAGTGCCTATATATATATATATATGTATATATATGAGCGTGTTCATATTGTCTTTTCTGACATAATGGAAGCTCCTTGAGGGATAGAGATTATTATATTTTTGTCTTTGTATTTCCAGTACCTAACTGAGTTCCTGGAACATAGCAGATGTTTGATAAATGTTTATTGGTTAGTTAATGAGGAAGCTAAAGCCCAGAGCAGAGAAGTGATTTGCCCCAAATCATAGGATCGTGGGATTTCGAGCTTGAAAGGATCTTAGAAATCAAAGTCTCTTAGTCTAATCCTCTTATTTTATTGATGAGAAATTAGAGGCCAAGAAAGAGAAACCAACTTTGGAATATGAGATTAAGTTTTTCACAGTTATAGAGCACTTTAAGTTTTCAAAGTGTTTTCAATACAACCTTGTGAGGTTGGTAGAGAGATATTGCTATCCCCATTTTATAGGGGAGGAGAAATAGACATACATTTAGTATCAGGATTTGAACCGAGGTCCCCTGACTCAAAATCCAATATTCTCTCAACCATGCCACAATCACTCAGTGGCAGATCTGGGACTAGAATCTAGTTGTTCTTATAAGTTTCCAAACCCACAAAGGAATCAGCTCAACTTTTAATCCAATCCCACAAAAATTCATCATTTGTCTCCCAGAAGTGGAGCACATTTTCAGCCTTCTGGGTCTATGTATTTTGTATATACCCTAAACAGGAACTTCCATGAAATATTACTCAATCAGAGGCAACCAAGTTCTTACCTTGAAAGAAATGGAATGACTTAAGGCCCAGACAGATATTGTTGGCCACATGATGTGGTAATATCATTAACTGCACAGGGACATAAGAAAGCAGAAGCCATTTGGGAGACTATTACTAGTATTTCTCCAGAAAGGATCCATAACCATACCTTGTTTCCTTATTGGAATCCCCACATTGACTCTGACGAGATTGGATGTTAGAGGAGGATTAAGTAAATAAGTCATATTAAAGTGACAAAATGGGTAAATAGAATATATTGTGAAATGAAATGTAAATTGGATTTCAGCAAACACTTTCATGCAGGCTCACCATCAAGCCCTGTCAGGCAGCTCCACGTCCCCACTGTGAGTTCTGCTCACAGTCCTATTACATGTTGCCACTCAAGGGCATTTGATGTTTTCTCTCTCTGGAAATTCATTTGCATTTAAATGATTTGAAATAATCATAAAAGCCAAGTGCTATGAAGTTTGAAATTAGTTACTGTCTATAAATTGCGATGCCATTAAAAGATGATTTTGAAGAGCTCTGCTGTCTCAAATGTATGCAGATTAAAATCTAACAAAGTACACCTTGTTACAGACCTGTAAAGAATGATGCGACATGGAGTTAAATTGATTTATTCTCCTACTAGTGCCTATAAAGCTGATGTACTTGGGCTTGTTCTCAAAGAAGGAAACTTTTCCATTTGGCCAATGCCTGTCTTATTTAAATCAGTGGGCATCTTATGGGACCAGTTGGATTCATTTCATTCTTTGTTCTTTATAGAAACATGAAAGAAAAAAAGCTATTTTTTAAAAGATAGGCTAGCATTTGGGAAGAGAAGTATACAGTTTTTCATATCAATCATGGAATTATTTCAAAAGCCTGCTGCTGAATGAATGATTTTTTCCTCTCTTTTTCTTCTTTTTTCTTTTGTTTCTAATCTATGATTTAATTCATTTAAGGAATCCCCAGGAATTCCAACTGAACCTTCTCCATTGATACATATCTGCAACTCTTGTATGTAACATACAGTCTCCAAGAGTTGCCTGGGTCAGTGAGAGGTTGGGATTTGCCCATGATCAAATTCTTAGTATATGCTAGAAACAGGAGTCAAATCTAGGTATTCCTGACTCCAAGACTAGCCTTCTAGCAGCTACACCACATTGTCTACCAGTACCAGATTTTAAAGTAAGACCTAAGTTCAAATCTAGCTTCAGATACTAACTAGCTGTGTGACCCTTTGTAAGTCACTTCACTTATCCCTTCCCAAGTTTCCTGATCTGTAAAATGGTGTTATAGTAGTACCTATCTTCCAGGGTTGGGAGGGTAAAATATTTGTAAAGAGTTTGGCAACTTACAAGTACTAGATAAAACTATTATTATTATTATTATTATTATTATTATTATTATTATTATTATGTCATTTGTGTCTCATAATTACCCTCTGGGTAGGAACAAGTATTATTAGCTCCATCTTGTGTGTAAAAAATACTGGGATGCAGAGTGGTTAAGTGAATTCCGTGGTCCTGTAGCTAGCGTGAGAAGCAAGGTTTGAACTTGTGTCTTCCTGATTCCAAGGCAAAAGCATATCTGTCAATCTTAAATAACTTTTACATGAGTCAAATTCACTTGTTTTCTGTGGGAAATCATAGCATCATAGGGTTAGAAGAACCTCACAGGATATACTGTTATTCTGTCTCTTCAACATCAAAGAATGATCCAGTTTATGGAAGGAAGAGAGGTTTATCAATTGAGTCAAAAGCTGAGAAGAGGCCACAGGAGAAGGAGATTGAGAAAAGGCTTTCAGATTTTAAAACCAAGAGATCATTCATTAGTAACTATTTGGGAAGCTATTTTAGCCAACTGATGGGGCTGAAAGACAAATTTCAAGGGATTAAGAAACGCGTAGGTAATAAGGAAGCAGAGGAAGCAAATAGAGTTGATATACTAAGTTTAACAATGAAAGAAAAGCTATAGGATATTAACTTAAAGGGAGGGCAGGCCTACGTGACAAATTTTAAGGCTAGATGAAATATGAGCATGCTTATAGACATGAAGAAAGGAAGGGATAGAAATACAAAGATTGAAGATGAGAAAGAAAAGTTCTAAGAGGAATAGGGAAGTGATGATTAGATAAGGACACAGATAAAGGGGCTAGTCTCCGCCAAGAGTCAGGATACCACTTCCTGAAAATGGGACAAAGGAGGATGAGCACAGCTAAAGGTGTAGATGATTCTCATGGTATGGAGTGAAAGGGAAAGGGGAGATCATAATGAATAATCTTTATTTTCTTAGCAAAATATGACAATGGGTTCATCTGGCATGAGGGAAGTTAATATGGAACTGGAGGTATAAAGAAAGAGAGGGCTTAAAATGACTTGTGTAGGAGTATTATAGTCAAGGAAAAAAACAGAATTGGCACAAAATAGTCCAGGTCCAGTTGAAATTAGATAACATCAATTTGTAATGAATCAAATTTACTTTGTGACTACTTTCAGAATAAAAGGGGATAAGGCAGGTGGTGGAAATGACCAAGGGTTGAGGATTGCCCATATCTCTATTTGTTTTTCAAAATTAAGTGTTGCCCTTGGTTTGGTATTGGAAGGACAAGGAAGGAAGGAAACAAGCATTTTTTGAGCACTTATGTGCCGGACACTGTGTTAAGCACTTTACAATTATCTCATTTGATTTTCAAAACATGATATTATTATATACATATATAATTTTATTTGCATATATGGATATTATTTACATAAATTTATTAATAATATGCTATAATATATTAGACAGAATTTATTAATAATATATTATATCATAATATATAATAACATCTAACCTAACAATATGTTACACAATACATTATGTTATTTGTATAAAATATAAAATATTATCTCACTTGATCTTCAACCTTTGGAGGTCAGGACTATTATTTTCCCCAGTTTTTAAAATGAAGAAAACAAAATAAATAGAGGTTAAATGATTTCTCCAGGGTTGTTCAACTATTAAGTCTCTGAGGCCAAATTTGAACTCAGGTCTTTCTAACTCCAAGCCCAGTTTTCTTTAGAGGAGCAAGGGAATTAAACATAACAGTGTACAGCTGAAGTTGTCAATGAAGTGTCAGTGTTATAGAGGAGGGAATGCGAGGCCAGAGCAGGGAGGAAGAATCAGAAGAGATTACAGAACATGATGATGATAAAGAATACATTTATGAGAAATAAGGGTTTGTGTGTTTTGTATTTGTTATTGCAGTATCTTTGAATGGAAATAGCACAGAACCACAAGTTACAGGGTCAGGTTTCAATCCTGCCTCAAGACTTACTAACTTTTGGGTAAGTCATTTAGCCTCCCTGGGCTTCTGGGTCCTTCAGTGAGGTGGTTGGACTATACGAATTCTGAGCTTCCGTCCAGATCTGAGTATCCAAGTCTAAGAGGTAGGAGAATAGATTATGACCAGAGAGGAGAATTTCAGGTTGAAGTTCATGGAGATGGAAAAGTCTGAGAGTTAGGATTGTAATCCAGCTACTCTGACTTTAAATCAAGTGTCCTTTCCACTTCACCCTACTCTGGCATGGTAAAAGGGGAGAGAAGGGGGCACTCAGTAGGCTATTTTCTTCTTTCACGTTGCTTCCTTGTGTTATCCTTTCCTGATGGAGGCCAAGCTGAATGGGATCTGTAACACAGTGAACCACATGTACTGAGAACCTCTTCTGAGATTTCTCATTTTGGTCACCAGGGTGGTGGATTTAGTCTTGATAGCACCATCTCAGCCCTTGGCCTCGTCAATAACTGACACCAATGGGTGAGCTCCAGCAGATATACTGTTCCAACCTTGCTTGAGTCATTGTGCAACATCTGTAAACCTCTTTGTTAATGTCCTATTAACTACTAGCAGCACTGACTCCACTTGCATTAATGTCAATCATCCCTCTTTCATTTGGTTGGTTGGTTTGGTCCCTGGACATCAATAATGGGTTTAATTTTCTTCAGCCTAACCAAGTTCATAGGAATTAGAGTTGTAAAGAATCTCAGAGGTCATCAATACAACACCTTCATTTTGCAGGGGAAGACACTGAGAACCAGAGAGGTTAAGGAATTTGCCCAAAATCACACAGATGGTAAGTAGCAAATCCAGGATTCATAAATAAAACCTGTGACTCTAAACCTAGGACTGTTTCTATTGTACCATATAGTACACTTCTGAATTCGGAACATTCCTCCTTGGTCCCTGACTCTTTGAAAAAGAAGGCACACACCAGTGTGGCCTGGAATCTTATCCAGAGTTGACTTTTTCCCTGGAGATAGAAAATCTTTGAATTTGAAATTGCTGCAACATGTAAATGATAGCAGAGCTGGTGAGGGCTGGGAATGGGCTTTTTCATTTTGATGAGTACCTAAAGCCATAGTTATTGATGTGAAAAAAAATTGTGTAAGATTTCTTTAAGTCCTGCAATTAGAATTTAAGTGGCCTGCAATTTCATTGGTTTGGGCATCCCTCTGAAAGTACAAATCACAGCCCCTTCACATCTTTCTAGTGCTGATGTGTTTTCCCACCTTCAATCCCCAACTAACACTTTGTATATTGCTTGATAAACAGTAGGAGCTTAATAAGTGTTTCTCTTGATGGATCATTGAGAGGTTTAAACAAAATGATGCATGTAAAACACTTTGAAAGCAAAAAAATCATAATGTAAATTTCAGTTAGTATTATTATTTAACATTAGGAGTTTTGCAATAACAATGCTTTCTTAACAGGTAATGGGTCATAATGAAAAGACCCTTGACCTCAGAGTCTGAAGACCTAAGTCTCCTACTAGCTCGGCGACCCTGGACAAATCTCTTCATCTACTTGAGCCCCAATTTCTTTATCTATAAATATAATATAATTTTGCTTTAAGAACTTACTTTATCAAAATTGGGAAGCATTATATATTGAGTTATTATCATTTCTTATCCTTAGATTCCTCTACTGAATTATTTCTCATTGTAGGGTAGAGGTTACCCTAGGCCCTTACTAGCTGTCCTATCAGGGAAGGGTAATCTCTGGCAGTTCCTACCAATCTGACTGTGGGCCTGGAAATAGAATGTGTGTCTCTCATAATAGAACATACTTAGCCAAAGTCAGAGAAGGTTGGCAACCAAGATTTTTTTTCCCTCACAGAGGCACTATTATTGCATGGAAGGGTTGATGTCTGTGTTAGTGGAAAGAGCCCTCCTACCAAAGAAATCACTATAGCATGAAATCCTCTTTGAATTGACATGGCTAAGGAAGCCCACTTCCCACTGAAATCTGACCTCAGAAATAAGCTAAGACAGACGTAGCTAGCCTCTTGGGAAAATGCACAACAACAGAGAACATAAACTTCTACCAACTGGGACAAGGACAAGGAAGAATTTGGGAGATACTGGCTCCAGGAGAGCAGATTCAGCAGGGAGGCCCAGAGAGCATTTTGGATAACAAATACCCCTTTCCTCTAAAAGGCCTACTTTTTAGGTCAAGGATGAAATGTCCCAGAAGAAGATGCAGTCTGTGGACCCTGCTGTCTTTCTAGTTCTATGTTGGCTAGAAATAGAAACTTTCAACCTCCAGGCTATCAGTTTAGCAACACCTGCTACCGGGTCCAAATTAGTTTTTGTTTATTCATGAAGAAAGCCTGATTTTCTTTTGCTTGGCTATTTCTGGACACGAGTGATTAAAAAATGAAAACATACATATGACTCCAATTTTCTGTGGTGTACACTTTTTCTTTTAAAAAAATGGTTGTGAGAAAATGGCTCCAAATAATTATGAGGATGAATATGAGTCACTTCTTTGTAGTTATTACAGGACAATTTATTTTTATTTTCAATAGTGGGTTGAGGTAGGAAATGTAAATATCATTGTTAATATCATAAAAATGCAAAAATAAAGGCCTGATGAGATTAACTGACTCACCTGAGATGTCAAGGTAAGTTGAAGAGGTGGGAATCTAACCCAAATCTTCTGACTCTGAGGACAGTTAGCATTCATTTTACTACACCTTGGCACTATTTCAAATCTCATGTATTTCAAGGCCAAATCATTATGGAAAATGTTGGTCTACAAAATCATTCTACATCCCTGATTGTATCATTTTTAAACTTATATTATGAAATATGATACCCTACATTTATAAAGCACTTCATATTTCAGAAATAATTTTTATTTCATTACCTAACTTGCTGTATTGGCAATCAAAATGGACTCTTAGCACTTAATTCAACCAAGTGCCCTTGAAGAGCTTGGCCTTTATTTCCTTGATTAAATTAGGAGTCCTTGATGACCTCCTTGTCTCAAGGGAAAGCCTGGTTTACATGGGTTTGAGTGACATGTTTGTGATATCAGAGGCTTTTAGACCACATGGGTTTAAGTCACGTTTTTGTGACGATTTTAGGTCACGTGGGTGAGTGTGACTCACCCTTGACCCTGAAAAAGATGTAACACCAGAGGTTGGTTTTCTTTCTTCAGAGCTCTGACCCACAACAGGAGTATTGTGTGACTCTGGGCCAGCCCTTGTCAAGCTCCCAGCTAAACTCAGATGTTGGTAACTATGAATTAATTGTATTTGGTCTCTCTGATGATGTTTGTAATTTGTTTGTATTTGCTCTGAAGTTCAGGGTGCTGGCTTTTTCCCCTGAACTAAGTGAATGATATTTGTATGCTGGATTAAAGTAAGATTGTTAACTCCTTAATGTTGCTTTCCTTAGTAAAGCAGATCAAAAGAACCTGGGCTTGCAGCATTCTGTGAGCTGGTTGTTGTTGGTTTTACACTCCCACAGCAGCTGCTAGATGGATTGTTGAAACACTTGCTCCTCACAAAAACCTTGTGATATATCTAGAATAGGCATAATTATCCCACTTCCCTTTTTCAGCTGAGAGAAACTGAGGCTCAGAGAGTTTAAGTCATAGGACAAGGGACAGTAGACAAGGCAATGGACTTCAGCTAGAGTGCCTGGGTTCAAGGCTGGAATATCAGCCACTGTGTGAACGTCAAAGTCACCATTCTCTTTCTCTTTCACATAGCATACTGTTTTTGCACTATAATACTATATTGTCATATGTTATTTTTTATTAGTATATATAATAATAATATGATATGATATATGATGTGATATAATGTAATGCAACATAACATAACATAACATAACATTAATAACAGCTTGCATTATTATGCTTACCATGTAGCAGGCACTTTATAAATATTATATCACTTGATCACACAACAACTCTGGGAGGTAGGTGCTATTGTTATGCCGTTTTCCAGTTAAGAAAAATAAAGCAAATTAACCAGAGACTATGTGACTTGCCCACCATCACATAGCTAGTAAGTGTTTGTGGCAAGAATCGATCTCAGGAATTCCTGACTATAAGCCCAGTACTCTATCCACTGCAATATGTAGTTGCCTTGTTTAAAAGGAAATTCTCCATGAGATTACAGATCCCTTAAAAGTTGAAACTCTGCCTTCAAATGTTCTTGTATTCTACTCTCCCTTCACAGTCTAATAAGACAAGAGTGAAATGGATCAATCTAGATACCTCTCTAGAATGTTAAATTCAAGACACTGAATTAAATCAATTCAATATTTATTAAGTTCTCATGATAATTTATGAGATTTTGTGAAAGAACATATTTCTTGCCCTGAAGAAACTAGAAATCCAGGTAAGAATGTTGCTGTTGTTCATTCTTTGTTCTTGAAGAGGACCAATGATATCAGGACGGTAATGTCTTAACTTGCACGTGAATTGGATTGAAGTGAGGCAGGGCGGTGCAAAGTCATCAGCCTCACTCTTTCCTGTAGGGTCATAGAATTCTATTGGCAAGACATAAGTCAAGATGACTGAAGATGGCCCAGCCCAGGTAAGAAGGGTGGGCTGTGCTGAAAGATTATCTACTAAACAACAAACATTTATAAAGAATAAATAACTCACATTTATATAGTCATGCACTCAAGGGCTATGCAAAGTGAAATACAAAAACTTCAGGGAATATGGGATGAGGTAGTAATGGGTTAATTAGGCCATCCTATTTTATTACTCTGCTCTTCCTCTCCAACTGGCTCTCAGAGTATTTCAGCAACAGGGTTTCCAGCAATTTCCCCAGCAGTTTAGCCAACAGTGAGAACAAGTTGAAAAAGCCAAAAGCAACAGGATATTACCTTTTCTTTCTGAATTTGGAACTACCTGGCCAAAATAGGCAGCTGGAGAAATGAGGAGATCGGAGTCATCCACAATATGGGATTGGCCCTTTAATCATTGAGTTGTCTATAGTGAATTTTTATTTTTATTTTCTGTACCATGAACCCTTGGGTAGTCATTGTAATTCAAACCAAAACCATTGGGTGCTATTAGAAACCTCACTTCTAGATTTCAAGAAGATACTTAAGTTAATTGACTAAATAAGTTAATAATAAATCACATTTCTATACCACTTTAAGGCTTATGAAGTACTTTATAGTTTACAAAGAACTTTTATCTCATTATCTAATTCATCCTGACACTTTTCACCTCATTATCTAATTTCATTACAATCAAGCTTTAAGGTAAGCATTACAAACACTATTAACTCTATCTTATAGATCAGGCAGTGGAGGCTTACAGAGAAGGCACTTGCCCGCCCAAAGTCAAATGCAGTACTTGAGTATGGGGTCTCTGTGCTCCAATTCTAGCATTTTTTACATTGAATCAGACTATTCAATATCAGCAGGTATCTGTTTTTTGATTCTCTCTTATTCCTTCTCTCCAACTGCATTCTACTCCCCACCCCCAATAATTTCCTTCTGGATAGATGAGTAAATTGTATCTCAAGAATCTAACATGTGTCAGGCACTGTGCTAAGTACTGCTGATACAAATATATGGAAAAAAAGAAAATCTGCACCGTCATGGAGTTTAGATTCTAATGGGGGAAGACAGCACATGGAAGGAATATGGAAGGCAACATTGAGCTAAGACTGTTGGGAAGGAGGGGGAGGAATGGATTTGGAAGTAAATGAGTGTGGCTTGGGCACCTTATAAAATAATGGTCCGGGCTAGAGACTCATCACTCGAAGAGGGGAAGCATCTCCAGGGTGACAACTCTGAATTCCTCTTATTTGAAACTTTTTATGCACTTTTCACATTCTATTTTTGGTTATACATATATGTGTGTGTACATATAGTTGGCATCTATCTATCTATCTATCTATCTATCTATCTATCTATCTATCTATCTATCTATCTATCTATCTATCTATCTATCTACCTATCTGTCTATCTACCTGCCTGTCCATCTGTCCGTTTGTCTGTCTGTCTGTCTTTCTATATGGAAAGCTGCTTGAGGTTTTATTTAACTTGTTTTATTTAACTTTGTATATTACACCCCACCCTCCACCATCTAGAATGGGACCTTGTCGAGAGTAAGTACTTAATATTTTTCTATTGAGTAAAAGTTTCCAATATATTTTACTTACATTATGAGTAAATGCAGAAATGAATATGTATATGCACCGAGCACTATTAGGTTCCATGGAGGACAGGAAGGAAGTATATGACATGGTCTCAGCACTCAAGGGATACAAACTAAATACTATCTTCATGGAAACAGAATCTGATGTGACCTCAAAAGACTGTATGGTACAATCCATTCTTGAACAAGTATTTCCTTTATACCATACCTGAAAAAGTTTGTTCAGATTTCACCTGAAGACTTTTAGTGAGGGAGAAACATGCCATTAACTCTTGGTTGCTTATCTGTGCAACAGAACATTCATTCTCTACTGCCTGGAAAATTCAGCTAAGATGGTGTGTCTCCAGGTGGTGAAAAGCATTGCCTATGTTCAATCTCACATTGTTTCTCTTGGTTTCCTTTGGCTGACCAGGCCTTAGATACCAATGCCAACATTAACATGTAGACTTCCTAATAAATAATTCAGCAGCCAAAGATATCCCCATGATGGCTACATGTGAGGAGAGCCTCATGACCCTCTAACTTGGCTATGATTCAGCCTTTGGACAGTTGTGGGCTTGGAACCAGGGAGGCTAGATACAGCTGGATCTTACCATCTATCCTATATAGTGGTATTGGAAAAAATGCTGGCGTTAGAGTCAGAAGGCCTAGTTGGGGTCCTACTTCTCCCTCTGATATTGTGCCTTTGGAAAAGATGCAACTTCCTAAGAGCATTCGTTTGCAAAATGGTAATAAAGACACTATAGGATTTTTATCAGAATCTAAAGGGATGGTAGGTATAAATCACCATTAAACTATAAAGTGCTCTTAAAGTATAGGCTAATAGTAATGGTTCTAGGAGTTAGAGCTGGAAATAGTGCAGAATGGCAGGAAGAAGGCTCAATTTCAACTCTAAGAACCTAGGTTCAAATCCTGGCTCTATCACTACTTATATGGCCTTGGGCAAATGGCTTCCTCTTTCTAGGCCATAGTTTAGTGTGACTAATAGGACTGAACCACATCATTTCTAATGTCCCTTCCAGCACTGATACTCAGGATCTTTTCCTGGATACTCTCTCTCCTCTAGATGTTTGTGATGGTGCTGTCTCTTCATTTTGTCCCTACCTCTCTGCTCATCCTTGCTTGTCTTTGCTGGATCAATCAGCCTATCAGTAAGCATTTATTAAGTGCCTAATATGTTCCAGGAACTGTGCTGGGCTCTGAGGATGTAAATACAAAGAATGAAATAATCCCTACTCACAAGAACCTCACCTTCTAATGAGGAAGACTTTAGACTTTACATTGTATATACACACACATGAAATAGGAAGCCACTGAAGCGACTGAGTGTGGCAGGCACATGTCAAATTTGTATTCACAGAGAATTGCCCTGGCAGTAGGATTTAAGGCAGACTAGCAGTCAGAAAGATTTTGTAAATTGTTGCCATAACTTAGGCAAGAGATAATGAGGACCTACTTTTATAAGAAGCCAAAAGGGTCAGATATGAGAGATGTTGTGAGGTAGAAGTGGCAAGATCTGGCAAATGATTGGAAAGGGGAGGAGAAGGGAATGTGCATTTATTTTTTTATAATTAAGATTTTTAACTTTTAGTTTACAACACTCAGTTCTATATAACTTTGAGTTCCAGATTTTCTTCCCCCCATCCCTCCCTCCCTTCCCAAGATGGCATGGAGTCCGCTATATCTTCTACATGTAACTTCACATTGAACTTATTTACACAACAGTCAAGTTATAAAGAATTATGACCAATGGAATGAATCATGAGAAAGAAGAAACAAAACAAAACAAAACAAAAAAACAAAAACCAAACAAAAAAATACAAAGAGAAAAAAGGAGCGCAAACAGGGTGCTTCAATCTGCATTCAGACGCCATAGTTCTTTCTCTGGATGTAGATAGCTCTCTCCATCATGAGTCCTTTGGAGTTGTCTTTGCACCTTGTATTGCTGAGAAGAGCAAAGTCTATCGGGGTTAGTCATCACAGAATCTATATATCTGTGGTTGTTTATAGTATTCTCCTGGTTCTGCTCCACTCACTCAGCATTATATCATTTAGGTTTTTCTGGGTTATTGTAAACTCTGTATCTTCCCCATTTCTTATAGCACAATAGCCATTACCTTCATATACCACAACTTGTTCAGCCATTCCCCAATTGATGGGCATCCTCTTAATTTCCAATTCTTTGCTACTACAGAAAGAGCTGCTATAAATATTTTTGTACATATGGGTCTTTTTCCCACTTGTGTGATCTCTTTGGGATACAACTCTAGAAGTGGTATTGCTGGGTCAAAGGGTATGACCATTTTTATAGCCCTTTGGGTATAGTTCCAAATTACTCTCCAGAATGGCTGGATCAGTTCACAACTCCACCAGCAATGTAACAATGTTCCAATTTTCCCACATCCTCTCCAGCATTTATGATTTTCCTGTTTTGGTATTTTAGCCAATCTGACAGGAAAGATGTGGTACCTAAGAGTTATTTTGATTTGCATTTCTTTCATCAG
>CM053623.1:396824457-396840662 GCA_028646595.1 Phalanger gymnotis
GTTGCTCACGGTTAGGCCAAGCTAATATAATAAAAATGAAAATTTTACCTAAATTTATTTATTTATTCAGTGCCATACCAATCAAACTACCAAAAAATTATTTTACAGAGCTAGATAAAATAATAACAAAATTCATCTGGAAGAACAAGAGGTCTAGAATATCTAGAGAATTAATGAAAACAAATGCTAGGGAAGGTGGCCTAGCCATACCAGATATTAAACCGTACTATAAAGCAGCAGTCATCAAAACTACTGTTGGCTAAGAGACAGAGTCGCGGATCAGTGCAATAGGTTAGGTAGACAAGACGCAGTAGTCAACAACTATAACAATCTACTCTTTGATAAACACAAAGAATCCAGCTTCTGGGTTAGGAATTCACTATTTCACAAAAATTGCTGGGAAAATTGGAAAATGGTAGGGCAGAAACTGGGCATAGACCAATACCTTACACCATGTACCAAAATAAATTCAAAATGGGTTCATGATTTAGTAATAAAGGCCGATACTATAAGCAATTTGGGAGAGCAAGGAATAGTTTACCTGTCAGATTTATGGAAAAGCAAAGAATTCATGACACAATGAGGAATGTGCATTTATTAAGCACCTATTATGTTCCATGCCCTGTGCCAAGTACTTTACAAATATTATCATATTTTATTCTTTCAATAACCCTGGGAGTTAAGAGCTATTATTATCCCCATTTTACAGTTGAAGAAACTGAGGTAAACAGGCCTAGGGTTATACAGCTATTATGCTTCTGAAACAGATTTGAATTCAAGTCTTCCTGACTCCAGGCCCAGTGATCTATCCACTACACAACCTAGCTGTCTTATATGATTAGATATTTGAGGTGAGTGAGAATAAAGACTCAGAGCTTATAGAGGTTTTCAACTTCGGAGGATGATGACACCTTTGACCAAAAAAGCAAGGCTTGGAAAAGGGAGGGATTTAGGAGGAAATATAAGCAACTCAATTTTTGATGGACTGGTATCCGTATATCTTTCTATCCATCTCTCTCTGTCTCTGTCTCTGTCTCTCTCTGTCTCTCTGTCTCTCTCTCTCTCTCTCTCTCTCTCTCTCTCTCTCTCTGTCTGTCTCTGTCTCTGTCTGTCTCTGTCTGTCTGTCTGTCTGTCTGTCTGTCTGTCTGTCTGTCTCTCTCTCTCTCTTTCTCTCTCTCTCTGTCATCTTGGCAGAGATAAAAATCAAACAAGTTTCCGAGAAAGAAAGTGTATAAGAACAGACTAGGACTCGGAAGTGCCTGCAATCAGGTAGTGTGATTTGGATGAGGAGCCAATATTTTCATCCCTGTCTTGCTCACACATTTTGGATATCCCTTAAGGCTCTGTCCTAAGCTCATTTCTTTTCTTTTTTTACTTCCTCCTTACCTTATTAGATTCCATGGATTCAAGTATCATCTCTAAGATAATTATTTCTAGATCTATATATCTAACCTCAGTTTGTCTATTAAGCTTTAGTCCAACATCACCAACTTTTGATTGGACATTTTGAAAAAGATGCCCCATAGGAATCTCAAATCAGTACACCTCAAAGAGGTCTCATTGACTTTTACCTAAAAGTTGCCCATCTTCCATATTCTCTACTACTATCAAAGGCATCAAGCACTGTCCTCCCAGGTATCAGTTTTCAATCTTGATGTCATCTTTGACTCCTCACATTTATTCATTCCCATAGATCTGGTCATTTGCCAAATCTTGTCATTTTTGCCTCCCCGGCTTCTCTGGTATATTTATCTACAGACACACAGACACCATTCTAATGAAAGCCCTTATCACCCCTCATCTGGATCCAATAGGCTTTTTATTAGTCTCCCTGCCTTGAGTCTCTCACCACTCTAATCAATTTTCCACACAGCTGTCAAAGGGATGTTCTTTTAGTCTGGGGACTGAAAGACTATTTTTTTTAATAGGAGAATTGATTATGTTTTTCTCCTACTTAAAAACTTTCAGTGACTCCTTTTTATCCCTAAGTTCAAATATAAAATGTTCTATTTGGCATTTGAAACTTTCACCACTTAACACACTCTATTAGCAAGCACCCTAGCACACCCAGGATAGCCTGCTAGCACGGGTTCTTTGGTCTGATTTTCTAAAGGAAAGACAATTTCAAAAAGGTCAACAATCTTACCTTAATTACAGACAAGTAGAAAGAATTGAGTATCCAAAAAACATCCAATAGACAGGGCTCCAATTGTCGAAACAAAGTAATAGATACACAATAACCAGACCAGGGAGCACCAACATCTGGGTTCACAAAGCCCGGGTGGTGGGGAGGGCTCCTTAACAATGATTACCCAGAGTCTTGTCTGGCCAAATCACAAAGACCTCAGGGGAACATTGTTCCCATGAGTGAGCCCCAAAGCAAAATCTCACCTAAGAATATATATACACTTTCAGCTAATAGGCTTAGAGCCAGAAGGCATCACAACCCACCTGACTCAGTGCCTTATTAGCTTAGTACCAAAAGGTGTGAAAGCCTTCCTGCAAACAAACCTCCCCATAAGCAAGCTTTCCTTTAGGCAAGTTCCTCCCCCAATGGGCTCTGTGTGACTCAGGATGTATCACAGCTGTGAACTGGGACAGAGCTCAAAGCAGCAAGGCATCTGTAATTAAAATACCTTTAGACCTGGGAACATGGCCCTTGTTTCAAAGCAAAAAGGGAACACATGCAGTCACATAGGCTTATTAATGGATGAGGAAGTTCTTATATTCCATTAACCCTACACATACCTTTTCTCTTTCCACTATTATTACATATTGCTTCACTTCGCACGTATTGTGCTCTGCCCTCACTGATCTACTTGCTAGTTCTCACACAAGAGACATTCTTTTCTCCATATCTCTGTATTGGCTATCTATCAGTCCTGGAATGCTCTTTCTCTGCATCTCTGTCTCTTAGAATTCTCTCTTCAAATTCAATTCAAATGCCATCTTCTATGTGCAGCTTTTGCCAGTCTCCCTCCTCTCCAACCCCACTCTCAGACTCTAGTGTCTTTCCTTCTAAGTTTGCTTTCCATTGACTTTGTATGTATCTAAAATATTCCTATTTACGTTCATGTTATCTCTCTTTCTTTAGAATGGAAGATCCTTGAGGGCAGGGACTACTTTTTCTATCTCGATCTAGACTAGTGCCTGGCACAAAGTAAATGCTCAATAAATGTTTATTGATTGATTAATTTTAGTTCTAAATCTGTGATCCTTTGTCTTAGATGATAATCTGTTTGAATCTGAGACTCAGAGTGGCCAAAGGACTCTCTCAAGATTACACAAATAGCAACAAGCAGAGCCAGGATTCGAACTAGTTCTTCTGACTTTGTGTCTTGGGCTCTTTTCAATATATCATACTGTTTCTACAGTAACTGAATATAATTACTGTATATTTACTTCTGTGATCCTGAATGATTAGTCTGACCTCCAATTTAATGATGTAATGATAATAATAAACAACCCCAATGCAGCTCCTGACTTGATAGAGAGGGTGCAGTCTAGCAGACTGACAGAACAAATAAGTCTGACCAACTCTCTATTACTTCCCAAACCTACATCTTTCCCCCTCCTCCTTTAATGGCTTTTGGATGTTCTGAAGTGGAACCTAGCAGATGGCATTTTTTAAAAAATTACATCACAGCTCCGGGTTCTGATCTGATTTATTTTGTTTGAGCAGAAGGCAGTGAGGATACGGTACCTTCTTAGGTAATTAACGATTCAACATGGTGCCTCTGCAAACTGAAATTGACGCGGCTGGAAGCCTCATTTGCAACCATAAGAATTCAAAGGACACAAGAAGGCTGATTTGTTATTGTGCTTTTTCCTCAATAAAAATTAAACTGATTACCAAGAGCTGACAACGAGACACTGTTTTGCAAAAGTAATGTTGCTGACATTTTGCAGAATGTTTACGGCAAATATTCAAATGCTTCATTCTTGACAGTCTTTGGGAAACAGGGGTAAAATATTGTTTGGGTTCTATAATATTTACTTCTGTGCATTTTCATATTCATGTTGCATGGATGTATAATTGATTGAAAAGAAGATTTCAGTGAACTTTTCAGCTCCCCCAACTTATTCCTTCTTTAATGAGGCCTTCTGATTTGAAGTCATGAATTGAAACCCAAAGATCTTTTGCTTTGGGCCTGAAAAGGCATTTTGCAAATGATGGAACTCATCTTCAGTCCAGGAATTTGCCAGGCTTGACTACCCTGGGGATTTCTATTGTACTCTAGCAGCCTTGAGGTTGTAAATTAGTGGGGTGGAATAAAACATTTTAAAAGTATAGTTTATATGCTTAGAAGGGACCACAGAGATCATTTGTACACTGAGTCACAGGGACCTTGGATCATAGAACATAGACTGTCAGAGATGGAAGAGATCTCAGAGGTCATCTAGACCAAATCTCTTTTACAAACAAAAAGCAAACTGGTGCCCCAAGAAGGGGCGTATTTGTGTCATGGACACAAGTAGTTAATATTATAGCAAAAACAAGATTCTAGGTTTCCTGACTGTTAGTCCAGAGTTCTTTTCAACACGATGCACTGTCTGTCATACATTTTTAAAAACAATCTGACCATGAAAGAAAGAAGTGTTGTGGTTCTCATAATTTAAGATCTATTGGCCTTTGAGTCCTTCATGTTTTCATTCAACAAATACTTATTAATGAACTGCTAAGTTGGTGGAGGAATATTGGGGGAGAAGCATTGCTTAGCTAAAAAGCCAGAGTTGCTGCCTTTATGGAGCTGATGAACCTTGTATAGGGTACTTTGTCTGTATAGGCTTTTATAGGGTACATTAAGGGGGCTCCCAAGATTAATGAGCTAACAGAGGAAAGAGAACAAGAGGGGCAAGAATCTTTTAAAATAGGTATAGTGGGGAAATAGATCTCTAGGGTGGGAGTCAACAAAAACCTGGCTTCTAGTCATTGGTCTGTCTCTTAAAAACTGTGGGATTTGGGTAACTTACATCACATCCCCTTCTATAAAATGTGGGTGAATAGGTGGGGAGAGAAGTTGGACCTCTAAGGTCCCTTCCAACCCTAATATTTTGTTTCTCTATAACCCCGCATGGTAGAATAAGGCATGAAATTGGTCCCCAAGTGTCTTAAATTCTTTAATATTGATAGATATTCATTTCAGGTACTCCTGAAGGGTCTTTAAAAGTGAGTTTTGTCTCCTTTCTTAGTTGATCTTAAGGCAAAATTGTCTCAGACAGTGTTGAGATAGAGTGAAGGTGGTCTTATCTGGGTATCTCCTATAGCTAGACATAAATGGACTTTAGGTCCACCCTGTAAGGCCATATGTTGAGTGACATGGGGAGCTTTGAGGAGAAGGTTATAATACTTGCTCATGAGATATGTACAGTCTAGGAAGTGAGATGTGACTTGAGAAGAAATCAGCATACTGAGCTATGTCTTAAATTCAGTGTGTGGCTTAGTCATCTATTGCCCATACATATTTTCTAAGAGTGATAGCTGTAATTTTAATGGATTTCACTTAAATGTGGTACTCCTACAGCTTACTTCAATAGATGTCCTAAGAGAAAACATCGATTAGCCCACTATCTGAAAATTAATGATCACATAGACCCTCCTAGTTATATAAAACTTTGGCTCTTATTCACAAAGGATTATAGAACTACTTCTCCAAACAATGAGAGTACACACACACACACACACACACACACACACACACACACACACACACACACACTGATACCTTGTTTGCTCAGACATTTTTGCTTATTGCATGTTAAGAAATGGCAGACTTTTAGATAGAAATAGCATAATTTTAAACTTCAGAACTTGCTGTTTAACTCAGATTCAATTTTGTTCAACTTGGAAGAATCAAATTCAATAAATTCAACTTAGTAAGCATCTGAAAAATTGCTTTTTTCCATTTTAATAGTTTTTCATGAACTCACAATTGCTCAACAATTTAATAAATTTGGTAATGATTTGAAATGACAGCCATCCTTCAAGGCCCATCTCAAAGGTGAGCCTTCTCCAATTGTCCTAGTCAGAAATAATCCTCTCACTCTGGTGAGCTCTGCTGACATTTTAGGCCTCTCATACACATTAGCAACCCATTTTAAAAAAAAATTTATATGTCTGTCTACATGTCATATCTTTCCACTATAAAGTAAACTACGGGAGTTCAAAGTCTGTGTCATATTCTTTGTGTTCCTTTCAGTAGCCAGTGTGTAGCATCAGTTTATAAATGTCTGCTAAAATGGATTTTTTGAATCACATTTATTACTGATATAACTTAATATTATTAATTTCATTTCTTACTGATAACTTGTTTGGATTTTGATATGGTTGTAATGAGCGAACTCTACAGTTCATAGAATGGCCAGTAAATAAAATGGCAGAGGATGGGTGGTCCTGTCCATAGAGATCATCAGTTCATATCTGCTTCAAGTCAGAGGATTATAGGATTATAAATCTAGAACTGGAAGGAACCTTGGAGGTGGGCAGGAGTTAATGGTTATTGATGTTATTTTTGCTTGTGAGTGAATATCATATGAATTGGAAGCCTCTCCCTCATCTTAAAGGAGAGGAGAGCAGGGTTTTTAATTTATAGTCTAGAAGTTACTATTTTAATTCATTTTGTTAGTCTAAAATGAACCCTTGATGGTCAGTGTAACTTCTTTCTCCAAATGGAGCATGACTAATCACACCAAAATACATTTTTTTGACCTGATTCTCCTGTTATCACCTAGAAGTAGGTACAGAAATCAGCCCATGACCTCACTACATCTCTCCTTCCTATGCTCACAGAAAGTTTTGCCCTTTACTCTTCTTCTATCCTCACTGTCCCTCTTGATCCACTGCATATAACTCTACATCATTCTCTCATCTCATTGCTCCACTTAGTCAAAATATGGAGTTAAACGAAGAGATCTCTATGAGCTTTCTAGCTCTAAAATTCTACTTTTCCCCAATTTTCTATGTCCATATCCCCTCTAGAAAATTTTGTGTTCTCTTGGACACTAGCTAGCTCTGAGAGTCTATTTTCTAGTTTAGAGAAAGGTGGTGATGGAAATTGCAAAAATCTGATTACTCTCAGTGGATTTTTGAAATTGAATTACATATTCATGAGACACATACGTTATGGCAGATTGTACAGTGAATGAACTACTGTATCTAAAGCTATCAAACTGAAGTGTATATGGTGGAGTGGAGTCCTTGAAAAATTGAAGTAAGGATGAGTCTCATCCTAGAGATGACTCTCTACTGTCCACACTTCCCCCCTCCAGCTATCCTATGAGCAAATAAAAGTAAAAGGAGATTCTAATGCTAAGGCTAATGACAATATGTCACTGAGAAAATAATGTACCAAGGGAGGGTCCAATAGATCAACAGTGAATATAACAAATTGGAGGAATAGCTCACATGGTAGAATGCTTGCAGTGCCCTGCATACGGTGGGTCTTTAATAAGTGCTTGTTGTAGTTGCTTAGCAATAAAGAAGTAATGAGGACATTTTTAAATACTGGAAACCAGTAAATCTAGATCTTAATTCTTCCCTAAATTGTGTGGCCAAACAAGTAAATAATTTCCCTCATTTTCCATCTTTTTGCCATTCATAAAGAGAGGGTATTAAAAAAGACAGTCCTAAGGGTTTCTTCTAGCGCTGTCTACATTTCTATGATTCTCGGGCTTTGCCTGGTCCTGTTTGCTGGTCAAATAGGCTTCTAACTATGTTGAGACCACTTGAATGGTATTGAAAGACAAGCCTGACCAGAAACATCATGTTTTTACCAACCTCCCAGAATTATATTCAATGCTTAGAGCCTTTTGGAGATATGCACATTTTACCTATTTGTTTTTTGTTGTTCAGTCATTTCTTCCTGTCTGACTCCTCGTGACCCCATTTTGGGTTTTCTTGGTGAAGATATTAGAGTGGTTTGCCACTTCCTTCTCTGATTCGTTTTGCATGTGAAGAAACTGAAGCAAAGAGGGTTAAGTGACTTGCTCAGGATCATACAACTAGTAAGTGTCTGAGGCCAGATTTGAACTTAGGAAGAAGAGTTTTCCTGACTCCAGGACAGGCAGTCTCTCTACTCTGTCACCTTAGTTGTTTAAAGAGCTGTTAATGCAGAGAGCAGAGCATGGATATTATGGATATTATATCTGTATCTATGTATGGAAATAGTAGGATCTATAGGACTTAATAATTGATTGCTAAACTGTGGAAAATAAGAGATAGGATGGGTTCAAAATAGTTTTCAAGGTTTTGAGCCTGTACGGAGGACAGAAGACAGTGTTCTTGAGAGAAATGTAGAAGTTAGGAAGAGGAAGGAAAGGCAAGGAAGGCAGCTATAGTGTGCTAGAAAATGCACTCCCAGATGACTCAGATGCAGAATTTTGGCTATGTGTGACTTTGAACAAGTAACTTGATTTCTTTGGGGTTTTAGTTTTTTATTCACTGAACAAGGGAGGTGGAAGCAGTATTGTAGAATCAGATAACTTAAGGAGGTGAACCAGGGAAAGTTTCATGGAGGAAGAACCCTTCCCTTGAGCCCTAGAAATAAGAATTTTAGCAGATACAAGTGCCAAGAGAATGGCTTTCAGGTATGAGGGACCGTCTGAATGAATTCACAGAAGAGTGAGCTAGGAAAAGGATAGCCATTGCAGTGTGAAAGAACACAGGCTCCAGAATGAGAGAATTTGAGTCTGAATGCTTGCTCTCCTTATTGCCTGAATAACCTTAATGTCCATGGGCCTAGGTCACCTCATCTGTACAATGAGAAGATTGGATTAAATGACCCCTAAAGTCTCTTAGAGATCTAAATAGATCATTCTGTTATCACTTCTAGATCTAGAGATAACGATTCCATGAACAGGGGAGATGATGACTGTAGTATTGGCCACTTCTCATTGGAGCTGTCCAGCAGCAAATGCTCACATGAATGCATAGACTCCCCTTTGGATAAACATGCAACTCAATTTTATGTACGTCTAGAATGATGCCTGAATGCTTTCTTGGTTTGAAGATTCACTCAGCCTCTCACTACATTGATATTCTTCCCCATATTTCAGTTTGAATGATCATTTTTGAGGGAAGCCAACCAACATTTTAAATAATCATGATCTACAATCAAATGACATCTAATTTTAATGCTTCCAAATGTGACTCTTCCAAGGCACAAAGCATCCAGATTTTCTTTTTGATGGAAGAGCTCACTAAAGTGACAGCATAAAAACTTTCAGCTGCTTCCTTTATACTTATCAACAGCCACAAATGCTTTTAGAATACACAGTAGTCATCACTCTCTTTCCATTTGCTGCTCCCTCACCAATTAGATTAGATTGGCAGAGATTCACTCTGGTTTAGAGTATAGAACTCTATAGATGGGCAGGTATAATTATCACATTCACCTCTCTGCATAGGGATCTCAGTAGTAGCCCTCTTATTTATCTGGGGCTAATTGGAGGCTAATTCAATCAGCAGGAGATGGATCTTAAAAGTGTGGCCATTAGTAAGCCTCTGGTTCTGGTGGGTCTAAGAGGGAATCTTGACTGAACCCTCAGTGTATATCAGAGACTCCAGTGCAGTAACCGGAGAAATTGGCCCTCCCGGAACACGTCCCACATTTTTGGATTAGGGTGGTGGTAGGGAATATATGGTAGCAACGAGTGCAGGCTTTAGAGGAAAGTAGGCTTTGGTTCAAATCCTTATTATGTGATCATGGGCAAGTCACCTAACCCTTCTAAGTCTTGTGCTCTTTCTCTCATCTATACAAACATAAATGAGAATAGGTGGATAAATAAAGTGGATAAATAATCACACAATAATTGGCTTAGCTGTAAGGGACTTTAGAAACTATGTTATCTACCTTCCCCATTTTACAGTTGAGGAAACTGAGTCCCAGAGGTCATACTGCTAGTAAGTGGCAGAGTCAGGAATTGAACCCAGATCCTCTGACTTCACATCTAACAAACATTCCATTGAATCACGACATCTTTTATGATAAGAATACTTGTGGTACTAAGAATAGAATTGGAGATAGTAAAACCCCTGTAATATCTATCTAACAGGGTTGTTCTGAGACTTAAATGAGATGATGTGTGAAAAGTTCTTCACAAGCTTTAAAGCCTGGTTTTAAACCCTCTTGGCCCTTTGCAGTAAGCGCATTACACTTTTTATTATGGCTATTTGTCTACATGTCTTGTCTCCACCATTACCCCTGCAGCCAAAACCACAGCTACCATAGCTAACTCATGTTCATATAAGGCTTTACAGTTTATAAATCTCCATCCTTTCAATGGCCCCAAGAAGCAGGCAGTACAAATACAATCCCTCTTTTTACATATGAGTAAAGTAAGGCTCAGAATGGGCCAAGATCACATAATCAGTTAGTAACAGAGTTGGAATGGGAATCATAAGAACAGAATTATAGGGTAGTTAGATTTAAAAATGGGAAAGATCTTAGGGGATGTCTAGAACAATCTCCTCATTTTACAGATGTGGAATTAAGGCCCAGAGTGGCTTAATGACTTGCACAAGGTTACAGAGATAGTAAATTAACGAGACAAGGTCTTGCTATTCTGATTCCAAATCTGATGCTCTTTACATTATCCTGTACTGCCTTTTGGACTTAAGTTACTGGAGGCTGAGGCTGTTCAATTTTACATTCTGCATGTGACAAAATCCCCACCCACTCAAACGACTAACAGTATTCTGCACGTAGTAAGCATTTCACCAATTTTGAATCTCATGGAATTGAGTTGTAAGTTTGAAATGGATTGGATAATATGTCTTCCTTTGTAACATATACAATTTATAAAGGTAAATTTAATCCTTTATTCAACCTAACAAATATTTGTTAAGCACTTACCATGTGCAAAGTACTATGCCAATTGTGGTAGATACAATTTTAAATGGCTCTATTCCTATTCTCAGTCTAATGAGAGAATACAAAACACAGACACACACGTATGATACAGGATAGAATTATATGAGGCCAAAAATAGATGCAGACAAAGCACTCCAATGAAATCTGATGAGGAAGTGAGCACTTTCAGATAGGGGCTGGGGATGAAGATCAGGAAAATCTTAATAGAAGAAGGAATGCTTGGATTGAACTTTAAAGGGCATGAGTGATTCTAGCAGCTAAAAGTGTGAGGGAATGGGTTCCAGGTATGAAGGACAGCCAGCATGATTGCATAGGAGGTGAAGAAGGCATGCTGGGAGCTAACAGCTATTGCAATGGGGAGACAAATGCCTAACTTAGGGCATCATTAGCAGAAAACTGAAAATAGTAGCTGATAAGATGACATTTGGGGAAAGAAAATGGAGAGAAATTTAAATCTAGGTCAGGAATTTTCAAAATTTAGCAACATGGAAAATTTGTGTTGTTAAAAGACTTGGGTTTGAGTTAAGTCATTAACTCCTCTGAACTTCAGTTTCCTTCTCTGTTTAACCACCAGGAAGAACTCATGAGTAAGATCAAGAGATCTATAATTCCAAGCGTAGATAGGTATGAATTATTAGTTCCTCCTGCTTTAGGGTAGGCTAAGCAACATACTGCTTCGAAACAATCGCTCGAAGCTATTTGTGGTAGGTTTTCATCCCCAGAATGGGCAGTTATATATGATTACAGCCTAGGGAATTGTTGGGATTCTATCACCTTCCTTCTCCCTCACTTTCTATATTTTCCTTTCCTTTTTTCATCCCCAGCTTTCACTGAGGAGCAAAGATCTCCCATCCACTTAACTCTAAGATGGGCACTGTCTCACTTTTGTCTTAATATCCAAGTTCTATAGGCAACAAATAGAAATATTTAAGGCTGAAAGCCATTTCTTAATAGGCATATTGTCAAAGGATATTCTCAAAGAAAGACTTGTCAATTATTAACAATGGCATGAAAAAAGTCAACTTGTCAACTAGTATTTACTAAGTGTCTATTATATGCCAGGCACTGTGCTAAACACTGGGGATAAAAAAAGCAAAAAAAAAAAAACAGTTCTTGCTTTTAAGGAGTTCACAGTCTAATGGGATATTATTATGCTACAAATCATTAACAAGATAAAGATGAACTAAAAAAGCCACCAGGTTTTACCTTGCATTCAAGAAACTGGCAAAAAAAAGACAAAATAATTTCATTAGACAGTATTGTTGGGGTTATGAAAACATGGACACATTAATGAATTGTTGGCAGAGCTATGACTTGATACAAATAATTCTAGACAGAAATCTCAAATTATGCAAAGAAAGTGGTTTTAATGTACATACCTTTTGACTCAGAGATACCACTGCTAGGCATGTATCTCAAGGAGGTTGATGACAGAAAGAAAGGCTCTATATAGACTATGACATTTTTTAGCAACAATTAGTAGTAGTAATGGTAAATAACTGGAAACAAAACAGATGTCTTTCAATTGGTGAAATGGCTAAGCAAAGTGTGGCATATAAATGTAATGTAATATTACAGTCCTTAGGATACTATGAACATCGTGAATATAGGGAAGCAAGGAAAAACTTGGATAAAGTGATACAAAGTGAAGTAAGCAAACCTGGAAGACAATGTACAAAATAAATACAACAATGTAAGTGGAATGAAAACCAGAAAAACAATTGAAACTGAATGCTGTCAAATCACAATGACCAAGGTTAGCCCCAAAGAAGAAATATAATAAGATGCCTCCCTTCATTTTTTTTGCTGAAGTGGGAGACCATGGGCCTAAAGATACTGCATATAACAATATATAACACCAGACGATATGTTTTTTAGTTTTCTGGAATTTTTTTCTTCATTTCTTTATACTTTATTATATGGGATGGCTCTTTGGATGGAGAAAGGATATATTGAGAAATATTTGATGAGTAAACAAAAGATAGCCATAAATTTTTAATAAGCAACTGTCTTTTTCCTATAACTTTACCCAGCTGTTGCCATTATTTAAATCAGTTTGGGTTTGTGGTCATGAAATTTTATATGAAAGGAAAACATTTACTAGGCACTTACTTACTAGGCTTACTAGACCAAGCACTGTGTTAAGTGCTTGGGATATTAATATAAAAGCTAAATATTCCTTGATATCAAGGAACATAAATTCTAATTAGGAGAGACAACATAGGGAAGGGTGGTCATGGAGACAAAGAGAGTAGATTGATTGACCATTTCTAGGACCAATGGTAACATTGATTTGATTATAGTGTCAGAATTGGCAACAACAACAAAAAAATGCCAGAGTATAAGATGAAGTATGGCTGGAGTGGGATAGAAATAGTGAGTTATGGGAGGCAGTCACCAATTAGAAATGTGAGACCCAGGATGGGAATTCTAGAGCTTAAAGGGTCAAGTCCCCAAAGGAATAGTCTCTGGAACTGAGGGTCCTGAATCAGTGTAGCAGGTGAGAAATTGATAAAGCAATGAAATGATAATGAACAATCAGAGAATGGTTCATTTGAAATGCTGGCTGCCTGGACCTGTAGCCAATAGGGAATAGAATAGGCTTCTCTCCCCTTTAATCTTCTTTGTGGGAGAGGGGAAGCAAGATTTGAATGTTTGGACAGTAATTGGAGAATCCTTCACCTACTCAGGAAAAGAAGTTATTAGCCACCCGGTGTTTGGCTCACTGTCCTACTCTATGTTCTTCTGTCTCCATTGGCATCAACTATTTGGTGACCAGCCAGTATCATTTGTCACCAGTCATTACTCAGTTCACTGCCCAGATAGTCTAAGGTATGAATTGCTCACATCTATTCGACATGACTTCTGTATCGTACCTTCTTCTTTGTCTCATAGAACCTATATGGCCTATGTGGCTTTCTTTGTGAAAGTCCACTTGAGTTCAACATCATGGATGTTGGAAAACTGTGGGTAAAATGCTGACTCACCTGCAATGATCACTTCTTGCCCTAGTGTCTTCAGGGAAATGCTGCCAAAACTGAAGCAAAAGATAACACCATTCATACTATTTCCTGGGGCTGTTGTGAGGATCAAATTGGATAACTCATATGAAGTATGAGGTAACTAAACATTTCTGTTATGAAAATCCAGTTTCCAATCTATGTTTCTAAGATCCAGTCTTCTATTATACCTTAGAAAATTTTATTCCTACAATGTTTTTTCAGACTGCCACAGTGATCTTGGGAGTCTAATCCATCAGATAAACTAATTCCCACAAACATAGTAGCTCTATAAACACTTCACAGGTAACAATGGCTCATTTATGGAAGACAAAGAGTGAAGATGAAGAATCTCAGGCACTGTATTAGACTGACTGGCCAGTAGAGAGACCATTTAATGCTCCACAAATTACATTTCAAGGGCACCTGTCTAATTTACCTATGTATATGGCCAGCTTAAGTTATAAGCAATGATCTTCCCAGGAAGCTGTGGATGCAGGGTCCTCATCTGAGCAGACATCTCAATGACTTTGAAATATAGCTCATATTCCTTCTGAAGTGGCTTGCCACCGAAGGGAAGCACTAGGATCACTGAATCATATTTAGAGATAGAAGCTAAAAGCTATCTATTCTACTATCTTTCATTTTATGGGTGAAGAAAGTGAGGCCCAGAATAGTTCAGTGATTTTCCTAAGGTCATTCAGGCAATCTGAACCTAGATCTCTAGCCTCCAAACTCATTGCTCCATATATTATACCATTCTGCTTAGAAATGGAATTGGAAGACAATATAGAGAAACCATTTGGAGCTGTCCAAAATGGAATAGATTTCTCTAAGAGGCATTATGTTCCTCAATATGAAGGTCTTCAAGATGAGGTTAGATGAATACTTGTTCAAGATTCAGTTTAACAGAATGTATTATGTATCCCCTATTTGCCAGGGATTTTTTTAAAAAAAAATAGAGATTCATGATTCGAGTACTGGTTGAAAGAGATAACTGCTAAGATTGCTTCCACTGCTAGGATTCTATGAGAGCAACTCCATGGCTCAGTGACAGTGAAATGACTATATCTTTCTTCTTTATACAGAGTGATCAAAAAAGAAGAAACAACACCAAATCAGTAACAAGAACCAATCAGTTTTTTGTCCTTGTATTGAGAGGGGATAGCGTTTAAGTCAGTTCAGTTTGACAGACATTTACTAAGTGCCTACTGTGGGCCTACTATGGGCAAAATGCTTTACCATCTACTAGGTTTATACAGAAAATTGAAACACCCCCTCTTTCAATTATACTAATTTTTTAAGGAAAAGAAAATACAATGGAACCATATCATACATGGGAAGGGAAGAGAATAAGCATTTATAAAGAACCTACTATGCTTAGCACTGTGCTAAGAACTTTTTTAGAAATTTTGTCTCATTTGATTCTCACAACAATCCTGAGATATAGGCATCATTATTATCACTATTTTATGTTGAGGAGACTGAGGCAAAAAGAGGTTAAATGACTTGCCCAGTGTTACACAGATAGTAAGTGTCTAAGGCGGGGTGGGGTACCTGCAACCTAGAGGCCACATGTGCCTTTCTAGGTCCTTGGGTATGGCCTTTTGACTGAGTCCAAGTTTTACAGAACAAATCCTTTTATTTTTTTTATTTTTTTTATTTTTAGTTTGCAACATATGGTTCTACATAATTTTGAGTTCCAGATTTTCTTCCCTCCCTTCCCTCCTCCCTCCCCAAGACGGCATGGAATCCCATATAACTTCCATGTCAAGTTGTGAAGAAGAATTATGATCAATGCAATGAATCACAATAAAGAAGAAATAGAACTGAAAAAAAACACAACCCAACAACAAATACAAAAGAGAGAGGAAAATAAAAGGGGGGAGAGAAAAAGGTGAGCATGAAGTGTGCCTTGATCTGCATTCATACTTCATATTCTTTCTCTGTATGTAGATAGCACTCTCCATCATGAGTCCTTTGGAGCTGTCTGCATATTGTGTTGCTGAGAAGAGCAAAGTCTGTCGGTGTTGGTCATCACAGAATCAATATATCTGTGGTTGTGTATAATGTTCTCCTGGCTCTGCTCCGCTCACTCAGCATTATGTTGTGTAGGTTCTTCCAGGTTGTTATGAAGTCCATATCATCTCCATTTCTTATAGCACAATAGTATTCCATTACCTTCATATACCACAGCTCGTTCAGCCATTCTCCAATTGATGGGCATCCCTTTGATTTCCAATTCTTAGCTACTACAAAGAGAGCTGCTATAAATATTTTTGTACATATGGGTCCTTTTCCCACTTGTGTGATCTCTTTGGGATACAACCCTAG
>CM053623.1:396841162-396868829 GCA_028646595.1 Phalanger gymnotis
TATGGCTAGGCCACCTTCTCTAGCACTTCTTTTCATTAATACCCTAGATATTTTAGACCTCTTGTTCTTCCAGATGAATTTTGTTATTATTTTATCCAGCTCAGTGAAATAATTTTTTGGTAGTTCAATTGGTATGGCACTGAATAGATAAATTAATTTAGGTAAAATTGTCATTTTTATTATATTAGCTCAGCCTAACCATGAGCAACTGATATTATTCCTTTTATTTAGATCTGACTTTATTCGCATGAAAAATATTTCATAATTATGTTCATATAGCCCCTGGGTTTGTCTTGGCTGATAAACTCCCAAATATTTTATAGGGTCTACAGTAACTTTGAATGGAATTTCTCTTTCTATCTCTTGCTGTTGGGCTTTGTTAGTACTGTATAGGAATGCTGAGGATTTACGTGGGTTTATTTTATATCCTGCAACTTTGCTAAAGTTGTTTATTATTTCAAGTAGTTTTTTACTTGATTCTCTAGGATTCTCTAAGTAAATCATCATATCATCTGCAAAACATGATAATTTAGCTTCTTCTTTGCCTATTCTAATTCCTTCAATTAAGGGGATTTGTTCTGTGAAGTTTGTATTGAGTCAAAGGGCCACACTTGAGGACCTAGAGGGCTACATGTGGCCACGAGGCCGAAGGTTCCCTACCTCTTGTCTAAGGCCAGATTTGAACTCAGGTCTTTCTGATGGCAGCCCCAGCACTCTATCTATTATGTCTACCTTTAACTTATTCTATTCAAGCATAAATGGTGGGGGGTGGGGGAAGTGGACAGGAGAGACAGGACAGAGAGACAGAGACAGAAAGACAGGGAAAGAGAGAGACAGAGAGACAAAGACAGACAGAGACAGAGAAAGATGTCTCCATTTCCAGGTGCCTCTTCTAGTGCAATTGTGAGCATCTTGACACAAAATTGTGTTCACATCTTGGTAATTTTGGTAATGATGATTTTTAGACCCTAATTGCAATGTTGTGTTAATAGCATGATAAACACAGGGACAGGATTAGAATCATAGGACCATAGAAGGTCAGAACTGAAAAGGACCTTGGAGATCATCAAGCTTGGCTCCCACTCTGCAGAAAACAAAACTGAGGCCCAGGAAAGGGGAAGTGATTTAACCCAGAAGAGTGAAGGATGCTAAAACTGAAGGGAGTCTTAGAACATAGGACATAGGCTGGAAGAGCTCTAAGGAATGTCTGAGGCCACCATGTCTAACTAATCCTGAGAAGAAACTCCTTCTACAATATCGATGACTTGGATATCTTCAATATCCAATGTCCATGTCTAAGCTCCATGGGGACACCTCTGAAAATGAAGGCCACAATGGCATTCTAAAATTTGTCCATTAGAATTAAAACTCTGAATAGAGACAAAATGGGCCACGTACAATAACCCACATGGGCGTGATCAGCTCACTCTCCTCCCATGTTCACTGTACACCTGGGTAAAGAGAAGGGTGCAGTATACAGAGACTAAGCATTGCCTTTCTTCCAATCCAGAGCAGAAGAGAAAACAGACTTTAGATCTGGCTTTAATTCCTGATTTTTCCACTCATTAGCTGCTTGACCTTGGGTAGATCACTCCATCCTCAAACTTCATTTCCTCATCTGTAAAATAATGAGATTGAACCAGATGATCTCAAAGAGTCTCTTTCAGTTTTAAAATCCAATGTTCCTACAATCTTTGCTGTTCACCTTCGAAGAAGTGTTGTAAATAATGGCTTCTAGTAGAATGTTTTCCAGCAGAAATCAAAGTTCATTCCCAAGTAGAACTTAAAATTTAATGACCACAGCTGCTTAATTTGGTTTCTCCAATAGCTGTGAGTTTTCAGGGGATTTTAATCAAACAGGCCATTGCCATCTTTGTCTTGTTGACAGAGGGATCTGTGTATTGTGGAAAGTCTTCAAGTCAGAGATCTGATTTCAAGCTTTGGTCCTGATGACCTGTATGAGCCTGAAAAAGTGATTTACCTTCTTTGACTCAATTTCTTCATCTGTAAAAATGGGAATATTAACATCTGCATTACCTGGCCCACAGGATTGTTATGAGGGAAATATTATATACCATTGTACAAATACTAGAACTTGGGGTCTCTCACAAGTTCACAAGGCTTACTGGTTGCAGGGTGCTTCAGTTCTGTCCTATCATATACTACTTATCTTTTCTATTTGATTCATCTGCCAGTCTCTATCTCTTTCTGGCTTTCATGACATCACAGATGGGGAAAATCATGAAATGTACCTAAGTGAGAAACATTCCCCTTCTAAAAAAACCCATGATCCTCAGATGCCTGAGTGAACCTTGTAGAGGTGATGGAAACCCTGACAGAAAGAATGATATAGAGTTCGGCAAAGATGAGTGTGCTAAGTCTGAGGGTGGCTCTTACCACATGTCTGAGTCCTCCTTTCTCCATTCCCTGGCTTCAGGAATCATCGCACCTCCAAATCACCCCAGACCATTTCCTTTGAAGCCTTGGGCCTTCCCTTGTGTGAATTAAGATAATATATAAAGTAAGTAGGCTGTCTGAATCCCCTCTGACTGACTCTCCCCACCCTAACATATACACACAAGACAAATATATCACCTGGGACATTGGCATAAACTATATGTGATGTTATCTGAGAGACCATGGGCAAGTCACTTAACTCAGCTTCTCTATTTGTAAAATGGGAATTATAAGGCCTACACTACCTATTTTAAAAATAAGATTGTTTTGAGGAATGTGCTCTCTGGACAAGAAAGTGCTATAGTGTAGTAGGAAGGCCGAATTTATAATCTCAAATATAATCATGTATATGCTTGAATGGTTCGAAATCGCAAGGTATGAGAGGTTCTCTAAGGAGAAAACAACAAGAAATTTATTTAGGCCCCACCGCAACAGAACCGTGAACCAACCTCCCCATTCTGACATCTTGACAAAAAGACTCCAGGCCCAGAAAGCCCACCTCACAAGAGTAACCAGGAGGCCACAGAAAAACAAGATAGTATTTAGCCAAATCATTTTACTGGCCTCATGTTCCTGCTCGCACTCCTGGTCTACACACGGGTAAACCTTGCTTCCGCAGCTTCCTGCCTCTGCAGCTTCTGGCTTCCGCAGCTTCTGCTTCCACCGAAACTGTCTCTCAGCTCACCTTTCCTCGCAGCCCAGCTTCTGGTGTTCTCAAGCCCCACCTCAACGACCAGAGACCATTGGTTCCCGAGCTGGCCCCTCCTAAATCACCAATCCACACCCACACAGGTTTCACACCTGACAGGGCCCTGGGCCTGGGGCTTAGCACTTAACAGCTGAAAGTACTTCCACTCAAAAGAAACAAAAGCCATGCTAATGAGACAATTTTGCTTAACAACACATATAGAAATGTGAGAAATTGATTATTAAACTTGAAATAATTCAATGGAGCTAGAATCTCAATGATACTGACCTCCAATGGTACAGATTGCAACTGAATTGCACTGTCTCATCCTGTGTGATTTTTGTCCTTAAAGCATATACATACATACATACATACATATATATATATATATATATATATATATATATATATATATGTATGTATACACATGACTTTTATTTTTTTTTTGTTATTTTGAATGTAAGATCATGGAGCAAGTACTGGATCTTTCTTTCTTTTCCATACATCTGTTTATAATGTTAAATAGCCCTTTAATGAAAAATGCGAGAGATCATCAGGCCATTAGCTATGAAAATCTACTAATGTTCTAACCAACCCCTACCATGCTGATTTCATCGAATTTTATTTTGACAACTATTAACATTCATCAGTTTCCTCAAACAACAGTTTTGTGAAATCAGCCTCGTTTTGCTTTTCTAAGTGGTGTCAGCGAGATGCTGGGAAACAAGTCACTTCAGCCATCTTTATTTTCAGTAAGCACTGTCCTCACCTCCACCTTCCACCCCACGGTCACTTTATCAGAGATTCTCAGAATTGTCTGTATTTTCTAGCCCTTTCCACAAATAAAATGGCCCTAATCTGATAGGGCAGCAGATAGTATTTCTCAAAGTGTGGAGACCCCAGCTGAATAGTACTGCAGATGTCACCTGACCAGGGCAGAACAGAATAAACCCTTACCTTCCTCATTCTGGACATTACATAATGTAGTCTAGGAAAGCATTAGGTTTTTAAGCCTACATTTAATACCATTGATTTATTAGTTTGAAATGCAATTATACTTTGGACTTAAAACAAACAGACAACTGATGTCTAGCATTCTTCACTCTTTCTATTTTTGCAAAGTTGATTTTTTGGAACCTAAGCATAAAACAGTTATTTTATTTTATTAATTTTCATCAAGTTATTAATTTTGATTAAATTATTATTTTTGATGATTAATTTTGACCATTAATTTTGATTAAATGAAATTTGATTTTCATTTAATTTTATCCATCATTTCAGCTTGCTGAGATGTTTGAATCTGGACTCTGTCATTCAAAGCTAGCTATGCTTATTAGCCTTACATTATTTGAAAATTCAGCATGTATGCTATCAATTCCTTTATCCAAGTCATTCATAAGCTCTGAACAGCAATAGGTCAATAATAGATTTCTGGGACATTCCTTTAGAAAAGGCCTTCCAAGCTGACATGGACTATTAAGGAGTAATCTTTCAGTCTTTTCATTCAACTGGTTCCAAATTAATCATTTTTTAAAAAAATCATTTTTCTGTATATTTCCATCTTTTATACAAAGATCACATGAGAAACTCTATTAAATGATTTGTTACAATCTAAGTATATTATGATTCCGGCATTCCTCCCCATCTTCCTATCTAGTTGGCATGTCAAAAAAAAAAAAAAGGAAAAGAAGATGAGGCATGAGCTGTTTTTGATGAAGTCATAATGGCTTTTAGGGGTCCCTGTTTATTATTTGAAGTGCTCACAAACCATAGTCTTGAATGGTTTTTTATTAGGGAAGTTTAATATTATGATAGTGATGGACAGATTAACCAACTAGTGACAGGAGATGCAGGAATTCAGAAGGGCATTGAATGTTTTCTCCTAACACTCACCTCCACCATTTCAAAATGACAGATATGTCCCTAGGAGCATACTTAGAGAATCTTTCAAGGTAACAAGTCAAGTCAACAAGCATTTTTTAGGCACCACTATGTGCCAAGCACTGAGCTAAGTCCTCAAGATACAAGAAAGGCAAAATCAGTTCTGTTCTCAAGCTCACAGTCTAATGGAGAGACAACATGCAAACAAGTATGTACAAGCAAGATATATACAGGATAAGTTAGGGATAATCTAAGGGGCAAAGCAATATGATTAAAGGGGAAGAATAAATATTTGTTGGGGAATTTGAAGTTCTAAGTGAAACACGCAGGAAACCAGGAGACAAAGATGAAGAGTGAGAGAATTCCAAACATGAGGGATATCCAATAAAAATGTAAGGAGATGGTAGATGGAGTACATTTTGTGAGGAGCAGCAAGGTATTCAGTATCACAGGGTCAGAGAGTATGTGGAAGACATAAGGTATAAGAAAAATGGAAAAGTAGAAAGGGCCTAAGTTATGAAGGGATAGAAAAGAAATTAATTATTAATTAATAAATATAATTATATAATAAGTATAAATATATAATTAACTATTAATTAAGAAGTCAAATAATTAATATTTGGTTCTTGGAAGTGACAGGAAGTCACTGGAGTTTAATGGGGATAATGATAACGCATTCAGATGTGGACTTTGGGAATTTGATAGCTGAATGAAGGATGAATTGGAGTGGGGAGAGACTTAAGGCAGGGATACCAGCTAGAAGGCTATAGCCTTTGGTTTCTCTGGAAACATCAAACCTGATGGCATCCCTATACTGCTGGTTTGTGTCTTCCTAAGTTACCAGTGGGAGTGGGGGAGAGAATTAGGGAAGAGAATACCTATCCAAGGCCTGGAGGTCCCCCAAAGGTACCCATGTGTCACTGTGGTTATGGCTCTGTGGTGATAATATCCTGTTCTTAAGGATAAAATATTCAAAAATCATTTCTGACAATGAGTTAGCATGTCCCCCATAGGGCTGCTATTGGAATTCTTTAAGGCATGTGGCATTTCCTGAAATTTCCAGAGGAGGAGAAAAAAGATGATAGGAAAATAACTGTAGGAAGGACTGCAATTGAAATTCCCCTCAGTAAGGCTGAGACATAAAAAGGCCACATTGAGTGCACTTATCTCTGAAGGAAAGTGAAATGTCCCATCATAAAAGCCTTTCAGACTTTAATAATATGAAGAGAAAGGATGAATTTCAGAAGAAAAATAAAAACTGTTACTGTTTTTTTTCCAACATGCCACAGCTTTGTTCCATTGTATATATTTCCTATGGTTCTGACCTGGTCCTGTATGCAGAAATAGTGGAGATTTGAGAGAGTCCTACAGGCAGGTGGATGAGCCAGTTATTTCAAAATACCTCCCCTCTCTTCTTCTTTTGCTTTCTCTTTCTTCCTCTCTTCAGTCTTTTCTCGCAAAAAAAGTAATACTGTGGGTAAATATTTACCTCCAAAAGAGGACAGACTTTAAGGTCAAAATTGGTCCTTTAAAATTGATTTTGTGGAACTGTCAGTATAGAAATTGCCTCCACTGCTACTAATGGACAACTCAACTGTAACACATGGTTTTAGAGTGGCCTGGAGACTGAGAGGTTTAGTGTTTGCTCAGTCACCCAGGTAGTATGTGTTAGAGAAACAATTTGAATCTAGCTCTTCCTGACTCCAAAATCGGTCATCTACTCACTACCCTATGTGAGCAAAGTGTTTGTTGGATACAAAGCATTTTCATATACACACCTTCCTTAGAGCCATACAATAACCCACAACCTCTAGAAAAATATTATTATCCCTCAGGACTGATAAAGAAATTGAGGCTTTGAGAGGTTAATGGGTTTGTTCAAAGCCATACCTCAAGTAAGTGGCAGGGTTTGACTAGGATGAAAGTCTTCCACCTGGATTAGTTTTCTTTTCATTCTCCCATACTACCTCTTCCAGGAAATGCCTCTTCAAGGGAAACAAATTGAAGCTACATCTCCATTCTTAGAGGCAGAACCATAATCAAACTATTTTCATCAGAACTGTAGCTACATTGTGAGGAGCACAATGGTTACCCAAACCATCAGAAATATAATTATTGACTAGATGACCAACTCATTTAAGAATACATACTTTTCCAATTAGCAACCATTTATTTTCTCTTCCTGTTGCCTCCCCAAAGTGAGAAAAAAGGAAAACAAAATCCTTTTAACAAATAATGCAGTTAATGAAACAAATTCCCACATTGGCTATGACCCACCATATGTGAGCAGCTCATATTCGTATAGTCCATATTTGTATCAAAGTGATTTGCCCCATTAATGGTAGATGAGACTTGGAACCCACGTGACATCAAGGCCCTGCAATGGGACTTTTTTTTAGGCACTTGGATCACATTCGTCGTATGACTGACTGATTAGACCTACCCAAAGATAACATCTAAAACATTTAGGCCCATTCTGCCAGTAAGCTAATACTTCTTAAAAACTTAAAAGATTTATCATCTATCATCTCTCCACTAACGAAGATTATAAATTCCTTTAGGACTTAGAAGATGGTTTTCAAGAATTACTCTGGCTAAAACAAATTATCAGACTATAAGTTATGGTCTACTTAGTTACAAATAAAAAATCAACTCAACCCACTATATCTAGCCAACCCCTCCATCTTCCATACAGCCATCCACCAAGATATCAGGACCTAACATCTTGCCATCTGCAATGATCTCAAATACATACCTTGCCTCAGACCTTGCTTTCTACTTTGTTTTAATTAAATTTCATTTTAAAAAATAACAAAAATCTATTTTCTTTCCCTTATGTCTCTCCTCCTAGATAGAAAAAAGAAAGAAAAACAAAACTCTTGTAACAAACACGCATAGTCAAGTAAAACAAATTCCCACTATGGCCATGTGCCAAAATACGTGTCTCATTTTGGACCCTGAATCCTTCACCTTTGTGTTAGGAATTTATTTATTATCTCTTGTTCCTGTTCTTGTTCTGGGAATGATAAACAAGTCAGTAACTTCTTTTGACACTTGAAAAGGCTCCATTAGAGAGGGATTCTCTAGATCCCAAGTTCCTTCCATAGCCACTGCTCCCTTTTATGTGTTGTGTTCCTCTGTCAGAATGTAAGCTTCTTGAAGGTAGGTACTATCTATTGTTTGTATTTGTATCTCCAATGCCCAGCTCAGTGCCTGGAACATAGTAGGTATTTACTATATGCTTGCCGATTGATTGATTCATTCATTATGAGCCCCTCTGAAGTTAGCCAACCTAGTTCTTAGATAGTAGGCCATCACACTTCACTGCCCTTTCTGTTTTGTAATAATTGGTCAGAGTGCCATTGCCATAGTCTTTGAAAACTTAGATTCACCTAGGAAAACATGAACTGATGCAAAGTGAAGTGAGCAGAACCAGGAGAACATTGTAGAAGTAACAGTAATATTGTATGATGATTAGCTGCGAATAACTTAGTTGTTCTCAGCTGTACAATGGTCTAAGAAAATCTCAAAGCACCATGATGAAAAAAATGCTATCCACAGTCCAGAGACTTATGGTGTCTAAATGCAGATCCGAGCATACTATTTTCAATTTATTTTTTCTATTTTTTTTCTTTTGGGTCTGTTTTTTCTTTTACAAGATGGAAAACATGGAAATATGTTTTACATGACTGCACATATATAATCTATATCAAGTTGTTTACCATAATAGAGAGGGAGAAGGTGAAGGATGGACAAAAAGAACTCAGAAAAAAACTTAGATTCACCTCTTCCCCACTCTCCTCGTTTTTCTTCCCCTTCTCTTCTACCTTCTGCCCTCTTCTTCTGTTCTTTCTCCTTCTCCTCTTCCAGGAGTCACTGAAGGAGAACTTCAATGAAAATTCGAGCCAAAAATATAAATAATCAACTGGAAATGCTAAGAATAGACTCTTCCACTGAATGCAATTCTAGTTATATGCCAATTCCTATCAGACTATGGTGCATTAGAACTCCTCCCTAGTGGTGCTATTATTGGCCCCAGATAATTCAGGACAGCAGGAAAACAAAGCATAATTTTGAAAGATGGGACAAAATATAGCAAGGCAAAGATAATCATGAAAACAATGAAAGGCATCCTTAATGTGTGGTGCGGCATCAATAATACTGGGATCAGAAACCCTGCTCTGAGTCTACCACCTGATAGCTGTGGGACTTTGGGCAAGTCAATTTACCACTGTGAGCCTCAGGTTCTTCTTCTGTAAAACAGGAATAATATTATCCTCTCTGCCAATGAGCTAAGCTCACTGTAAATTATGAGTGGGAAAGTGTTTTGTAAATGTTGTGAGCTTCATTTTTCTCATCTTCAAAATGCGGATAGTGATATCTTCATTATCTACCTTGTGCAGTGAAGAGAACACTTTGCATTACTAATATACTATACAAATGTTCCCTTTATTATTATACCATTGCTCTAATCCTCCAACATGCCAATAGATTTGTTATTCCAATGACTTGGCTACTCTCTCCAGTGCTGAAGATTACAAATCATTTATGACATCTCCTCTTGTGCCTCTCTTACACGTCTTTCCAGAAAGCTACCTGCCACAAGGAGATTGTCCAACATGTTAGACATCTTCCTCTCTTTTCCACATTATTGCATGAAACTGACCACAATTAGCCATTAATGGTACCCTCACGTACCATAAGATGCCCAGTCCTCACAGTGAACAGAAATGGGTAAAGAATATATTAGGGTTTGGATAAGGAAGAGGAGAAAAAAGGAATATCTTTTCTGAATTAAAGCAATAGCAGCAAAAACGATAATAATAAAAGCCAAAGCTCACAAAAGAACTGAATTGTGTGGTTTAGAATAGAACTAAGAATATTGGTCTTGAAATTTAGTGATAAAAACAACCCCCCCTTTGCCAAAAACCAAACAAAAAACAGCAACCGTTGCCTCCTGAATGAGCCCTGATCTGAAATTCCATTGAGCTCCCCCAGCTTAAGCAATAGATAGGCTTAAGCCAATATTCAAAATAATAAGCAGGAAAGAGAAAATCCTACATTGTCAACAAGTGAAGCAAATCCTTGAAAGAAAAGGATGCTTTTTCTGACAAAGAAATGAAATCCGCCACAGCTGGGGATGTGTGCGATTACTGAATCCCAGATCTAGCTCTGGAAGGAAACTCAGGCATGATTTAGAGGAGCCCCCCTAATTTCATAGATGAGGAAACAGGGACGAGGAGAAGTAACTCATCCATGGCTATGTGAGGATTTGAATCCAGGCGTGAATCCAGAATATTGGACTCCAGAACTAACACTAGTTCCCAAGAAGAAAGGGAATGGGATTTTTGAGCAATCCAACAGAGGATCCTGAAAAGATTATGTAATTAGAAGCCATAAAAGACAGATCTTTGTGATTAGGATCTTTTTTTTTTTATTTACTCTACTTGACTTTATTGGTAAAGCTAATAATGAACAATGCCCAATTAACTTCCTGTCCTTAAGCATCTCCAGCTTCTAGAACCAACAAGATTCAATTAGAATGAGCCTTTATGGGGAACTGTCATATCTAGCTATAGAAATGTAGTGGAGAAAGGGGAATTTGGTCCAAAGGAAGGAGTATTGTGCAGCGACTAGAATTCCAGAAGACTTGAGTTTGAAATCTCACCACTTACTTCTCCGATGCATCATGATATTTCTCACTCCTACTCAGGATCATAGCTTCAGGATGGGGTTAGGGAAAAGAGGGGTGATCACCTAATCCAAGGACCTCATTATACTTGTGGGACATAGGAAGTTGTAATGAGGTCAGGATTGTTTTTTTGTTTGTTTGTTTTTTGTTATAGTTATTGAAGCAGAAAGATGAAGTGTTTAGAAATTTGGCTTCAGAGTCAGGAAGACATGAGTTCAAGTTCTGCCTTTAATACATTAGTGGGGAGATAGGAATAGTCACAAGTTCAGAATCAGAGAACAAATTAAGCTAGAAGAAACAGCCATGGAGTGTAATGATATCATGGTCTGGGGCCCAAGACATAGAAAAGATTAGAGAGACAAGCTGTGTTAGAGATATTGTAGCTAGATAGCATACCTGAGAAGTATCACTACCACCAAGTCTAGGCCTGGAGCAGTTTTATTCAGACTGCTAAGGAAGTTACCTTGGCAAGCTATCTTTGAATTTGTGTATCCCTTGATATACCTCATTTTCTTGTGCTTTCCTTTTTTTTGCAGATAATGCATTTTTTACAAATTGAAGTTTTGTGGCAACCCTGCCTTGAGCAAGTCTATTCCAATAGCATACACTCCATCGTGTCTCTGAGTCACGTTTTGGTAATTCTGGCAATATTTCAAAGTTTCTCATCATTATTACATGTGTTATGGTGATCTGTGATCAAGTGGTCTTTGATATCACTATTATAATTTTTTTGGGGTGCCACGAACCTTACTTATATAAGACAGCAAACTTAATCGATAAATGTGTGTGTTCTGACTGCTCCATTGACTATCTCTCTCCCTTTCCTTGAGCCTCCCTATTCCCTGAGACACAACAATATTGAAATTAGGCCAATTAATAACCCTACAGTGGCTTCTAAGTATTCAGGCAAAAGGGCTTATTAGCTACATTATTAACTTATTCTAATGCCACTGCCACCCCAACCTTCAGCAACCACTGTCCTGATCAGTTAGCAGACATCTACACTGAGGCAAGACCCTCTAGCAGCAAAAACATTATGACTCACTGAAGGCTCAGACGATGGTCAGTGTTTTTTCAGAAATAAAGTATTTTTTAAATTAAGGTATGTATAGTGGGTTTTTTAAGACATAATACTATTGAACACTTAATAGGCTACAGTATTGGGTAAACATAACTTTTACATGCACTGAGAAACAAAAAAATTCATGTGACTTGCTTTATTGTGATATTTGCTTTATGAGGTGGTCTGGAACTGAATCTGCCATATCTCCAAGGCATGCCTGTATTATGATGGATATCTGATTTCATTGATCTGAGTACTTCCTCAAACAGTACAGATTGAAATCCATCTTTGACTAGCCCTCATATATGGCTCTTATTCGTGTCCTAGCATAAATCCTCCACAGGAAGGGGGCCCTCCTGTAGATCTCTTGATAATAGAACATATAGTTTGTCCATTGGTTGACTCTCCCTCATTCCTGCCATATGACTAGGCCATTTTTTCCTACTCATACATCTCTCTGGTGACATTCTTTGTCACATTTCTCAATGCAATTCTTTTTGATAAAGTATTGTAATCTGCTAATTCCCCATCATTCACCTGTGGGGCAATTTGCAATATGAATTCTTCAGAGACTGGCATTCCATTACTCAAAGCTATGCAGCCAAAATTCTGCCCTTTGGAAAAAAATGGGCCTTTTTTCAAAGAATGAGGCATGGGGTTGTTAAAAACATTATGGAATTTGTCTTCTTCCTGTTCAATTCATTCACTATTTTTTTCCACTTCTGCCTCTAAGGCTGAAGTTAGTATCATTTCCCATCTTAAGACCTACCCCAGCTTCTCCATCTATAAAATAATGAGGCTGCTCTAATTGACTCCAGAGATCTCATCCTGCTCTATGATCTTATAAAAAGTCATCTGTATTTCTTCAATGATTTCACCTCAATGGGGGCAGGGAGGATGAGAGGAAAGAAGATAGTGGACAAACTATTCCTACCATTTCTCTTCATTTCTTCACTTTCTTGTTGGTTGTTTTAATTGTTTAATTGCTCCTCCTGAGGTTAGGTATGAAATATATGTGTGAGTGTGTGTGTGTGTATGTGTGTGTATATGTATGTGTGTGTGTGTATGTGTATGAGTGTGTGTATGTATATGTGTGTGTATGTGTATATGTGTGTATATGAGTGTGTGTATGTGTGCGAGTGTGTGTATGAATGTATGTGTGTGAGTATATATGTGTGTGTATGTGTGAGTGTGTGTATTAATGTATGTGTGTGTGCATGAGTGTGTGTGTCCATAAGTGTGTGTGTGAATGTACGTGTGTATGTATATGTGTGTGTATGTGTGTGAATGTGTGTGTATGCGTATGCGTGTGAGTGTATGTGTGTGTATGTATGTGTGTATGTGTGTATGAATGTGTGTGTAAGTGTGTGCGTGTGTGTGTACTTTCTGCTCACACTTCAAGGACCTGTGATCTAAACTCATTACTTTTGGAGGTACAAGTACCTTTCAGGAGCAAGGGCAATGAAAATGAGAAACATTCTGCTCTGCCTATTTGGAAAAGTACTTTATTTTAAAAAATCTAGTCCAGCCACTTTGCCCCAGATATCCTCCCTAATACTCAAGATGTTGTGTAATGAAAATGTGTCAAACTCTGGCCCACCAGCCCCAAATACTTGAAGAACTCCAGAGTGCTACTGACTTAGACTAAAACATAACTGCAAAATATTTAACAAAATAAACAAAAATAACATAGTTAATTTGTATTCTTCTAAGTCAATATGTTTCCATCAGAGATCCCTTTCTTTTTGAGTTTTGATACCATTTTTGAGAGCAGCTTGGTGACAGTGAATAGAGGGCTGGGACCAGGGTCAGGAGACTTGAGTTCAAATCCCGCTCAGACACTTACTAGCTGTGTGTCCTTGGGCAAGTCACTTAACCTTTTTTGCTTCAGTTTTCTCATTTGTAAAATGAGCTGGAGAAGAAAATGGCAAACCACTACAGTATCTTTGCCAAGAAAACTCTTAAGGGGTTCATGAAGAGTCGGAACAACAAAAAACATCTGTGAGGTTCACAAATCACTTTCTTCCTGACAACCCTATGAAGTGGGTAGCTCAAGCCCTATTTTCCCTGTTTTAGAGATGGGGAAACTGAGGATCAAGGAGGGTAAATTATTAGTCCTTGCTCACATAGCTAGTATTTATGGTAAAGCCAGGACTTAAATCCTGGATTTCTAACAAAATCACGTTGATTCTTTTTAAGCCACTAGACCACTCTATGCTATTTTCTCCTTTTTTTCCACATACTCCCCACAAATTTTGCAGGCATTCTGCAATAACACTCCGCCTTGTCTGAGCCAAAGACTTAGACCTCTGAGAAGCCAAACCTGAGGTAATGTGTGCATTTTACAGCTAAGATTCTGCTGTTCCTGGGTCCATTTTGCAGCAGCAGGGCTGTCACCCACCCCTCACCGGGGATTGGTGTTCAGTTGGCCTCCACTACAATTTAGTTCACTTTGCTTGCACATTATTTTCTCAAGGACCCCTTCTGGAGGTCAACGTTGAGCCAGGATGCTATGGATATGCAGGCGTAAGCAGCTTTTAAAGGCATTATGAAATGAAAGCTTTTCTGCTGAAAAAAAAGAATGCTACTTGAAAAGGAATTTGACCCTAGAATTTTAAAATTTGACCGTAGCCCTCTTCTTGATACACAATGAGGCTAACTCTATGGGCATCTTAAATTGCTACTATGCTGAAGCCTCACTGACATCTGTCTTTTTGCTGTTTGTTGTGAATAATTGAAGCAGGGGAGAGCAATGAGCCAACTGTGGGGGAAGAAAGCAGGGTATTTGGAGATGCTTCCAGCATCTTTCTTCTTCTTTTTTTTTAACCATCTGGGAACTGCAGATCATACCAAATCAGGCCAGTAAACAAAATCAAGAACTTCACGACTATTGTCAGCAACACAGTAAGTTGGGATGTGGGACTGTGATACCCTGGCCCTGAGTCAAGAGCAATGAGAAGGACCAAGAAATGCCAACAGCTGACAAGGAATTACACCTGGAGGAGGTGGCCATTATGTGCATGGTTTATAATAGTGGCGCCAGTGGCTAGAGGTTATCGGTGATAAGATTGGCTAACTCTGTTTCTCTTGAGGAAGAGTACAGGCCCTAACAGTTACTACAAGAACAAGGATAGAGAGCAGTCTTAGATAATCCTATTTACTATGGTAACAGATTTTGAGGCTCCTAACAGTACTGTGTAAGTGTTTCTGGTTCCCTGAGAGTTTAGTTATCTTGGTAGGATGCCCAGGGTTTGCATCTCATGTCTGTGTTCTCTAGGGAGAGTGCTTTTTTGGGGAATTCCTGTTCTGTTTTCCTGGGATTGTGGAACTCCAGACTCATACAAGTCAGCATGGAAAACCCCAGAAACAAGAAGAATTGACCTCTAGGGGTTGCCACATACCTGAAGCACCCAGATCTAGATGCTCCCCTTCTTAGAACAGGGGTACTGAACTTAAATTAAAAATATTTTGATAATTATATATCAGTATAATTGGGTCCCTTATATCTTTTATTTTGTGCATTTTAAAATATTGTTCTGAGAAGGGGCCCATAATTTTTATCATACTGACAAAGGGATCCATGACAAAGAAAGTTTAAGAATTTCTGCCTTGGAGTTTTACCCTAAGGGAGGAGGTCTAGCCTCTGATAACCCCAGTCATACAACAGAAAAATACTGAAAACAAGTTTACTGAATTTTTCTTCCTCCCACATTTTGTCTTTGTCAGTCTTCAGAGAGAAAATATAGTTGCTAATAATGAATATTGAACATTTTTCCCTATGTCTGACATCTTTGTGGCATCATTCTATAAATGATTTATATTAGCAAAGGATTTTTCCTATGAAAGTATGCAGGTTTCCAGTGGGGCATTAATATTGCTGCTTATTTATATGTATGTCTTTTTGACAGCTAACCATGCAGCTGGGAAGATAGTTGAACCACCCAAGATCTATAGTATACCAGACCCTTGAATAGTAATGTTAGCATTTATAGAGAGCTTTAAGGCTAACAAACCACTTTATGAAGATCTCATTTTATCCTTAAAACCATTCCTGGAGGCAGATTCTTGCATTATCTGCATTTTAGAGGTGAGGAAACTGAGGTAGGCAAAAGTTTAAGTCACTTGCCTAGGGTCACCCAGCTAGGAAATATGTAAAGTCAGATTTGAACGCATCTGCAGTTTTAGCATGCTATTTATTCACTGTGCCATCTCACTGAATCCTCAATGGAAAACAATCATGAAGAGTTTATCAATAATTGATTCTGGAGGCAGCTTTGTGTACAAGCGAACAGGTGACTACAGGATTTCAGGGGAACTGGAAAGGCCCCAATTCCCCACCCCATCACAAATCCTTCCTCATCCACTGGCTGATGTCTCATACTCAACCATCAAAGCTACATTCTATTAGCTTAAAAGTTATAGTGCAAATGTTCCCGGGGGAGCAGACATAGTAAATTATCCCTCATCTGTATCTTAGTATGAACAAAGGCCATCTGATTTGCATAAAGGGGTGGAGAGAAAGACAGGGAGGTCAGTAGAAACCGAGCATGGGCAACATCTGAGGAGGGAGGAAATAAACAGGAAGACTCGGGGTGTCAAGGAAAAATTTCATCTATTTCAAAATCTTGCTTTGGGCCAGCCCGAGGAACTGTAAAAAACAGAAGGTCTGGCTAGGCTGTGACTATGTATACCACTGGTTCCTTATCCAGGTAATGAATAATAATTAGCTGGACTGTTCATAACATCACAGTCATAGAACAGTAAAGCTGGAACAAACCCAAGAGGAAATTTAATCCAATCTTTTATTTTTTTTCAGATAAGGAAACTGAGGCTCATATAAAGGCCTCATACACACAGTAAGAAGCAGATCTAAGATTTGAACCTGGCTCTTCCTGCTCCAAGTCCAGTGTTCCCTTCACTATTCAAGAAGGACTAGTTGAATGAACACTACCAACAAAACAATGGAAGCCAGATGCCGGGAAATTATAGTGAATGACCAAACTTGGCCCCAGAAAAGGGTAATGAGAAGGCACCTCCTCTAATTTCTTTAAATAGATAGAAGACTATAGGTATGGAGCACTGCATATAATGTCGGGCTTTGTAATGTGTTTGTTGTTTTTGCTGGGTGACTTAGGGGAAAACAAAAACTTACAGGGGATGGTCTTGGGAAGCAGGGAAAGGAGGGTATACTGGGAAATGTTGGTATTGTAAAATCAAAATGTAGCAATAACATGTGTGTGTGAAAGAGAGACAGAAACACACACACACACACACACACAGAGAGAGAGAGAGAGAGAGAGAGAGAGAGAGAGAGAGAGAGAGATGGAGAGATAGAGAGACAGACAGACAGACAGACAAAGAGATAAAGAGAGAGACAGAGACAGAGAAAGAGAGAGAGAGAGAGAGACAGAGAGAGACAGAGAGATTAAAATGTAGACCTGGGTTCTCAGTGCTCACTCTAGCTCTGACACTGGCTTTGGGACTCTGAACTAGTTATCTAAAATTTTTGAGGTTGTTTCCTCAACTTTAGAATGGAGAAAACGATACTTGTCCTATTTACCTTACTGAGTTGTTGTGATAAAAGATCCTTGTAAACCTTAAGAAATACAAGTTCTAGGTCTCTGGGTACATTAATCCATCATATCTGACTGACTTTTCTTGACTTAGAGATGTTTCCTAAGATCATGGTTCTAGAGCTGGAACGTATCGCAGAGGTCATCTATTCAACACCTTCATTTTACAGACAAGGGAACAGGCTGAAAAATGGAGGCTGACTTTCTCAAGATCACACCAATAATAAGCATCAAAGACAACATTTGAACTCAGATCCCCTGACTTCAGAGACAATGCTGATTTCATAGTACCTTGCTCCCCTGACTTGACCTCTTGCCCGGACCAGTAATACCTATCTAATTCATTCATCTAGTGTAGTCTATCCATTAAGTGGCTTACTTTCATATTTGATCTACAACATGAGCCAAGTTTATTGAAGACGCATTAATGCATGGTTGGTAGATCTGTGAACTGATTTAGCCATTCTGTCAAGGCAATTTGGAACTATGTCTCCAAAATTCACTAAATTCTGCATACCTGTTGACCAACAGATACCACTACTAGGTATGTGTTCCACTTAAAGCAAAGAAAGAGGAAGGAACATGTATGTAAGAAAACAGTTATAGCAGAACTCTTAGTTATTATAAAGAATAGAAATCTAAGGGAGATATCAACATTTCCCAGTGTACTTTCCCCTTATCAGTTGAGGAATGGCTAAACAAATGATATATGAGTTATTAGAATACTATTATTCTGTAAGTAATGATAAAAGGGAGACTTTCAGAAAAGTTTCAGAGAAACTTGAGAAAACCCATATAAACTGATGCAGAGTGAAGTGAGAAGAATCAAGAGAACTGTTTTGTCATAACAAGACTCAATAAGTGCCAAAACCTCGTCTCACTAGATTTCCAGGCTTGCCCATTGCTAGACAAATCTGTCCTGAAATCGCCAATGCTCTAGTGTGACCAATAAAATAAGACCTTCTAGGGATCCTAACACTTTCGGCCTTGCATCAGTTGGGGATACATTCACCTGGAGGGATCTAGTTCCTTCTGACTATAATGACACTTGTGAGCCACATATACTAGATTGTATAAAACAGGGCAGATAGCTTCTGTCTTAGGCTCAGATCTCACTAGCCCTGCTCACTAGCAACAACATCCTTATTGACACTGACCTCTTGGACCTCAGACTCAGGCTTTTAGATCTATGATTTATGATTCTTCTCCTGTCTTAACTCATATCCCAGGACCATATCTCTTTCCTACCTGATATATGGTGTGTACCTGATAATACCAGCTATCTGAACTTCTGGCATATACTTTCTCAGAGAAAAATGGTCATTGGATTTAAGGTCTGGCCATCTGACTCAGTCCTTTTATTTTACTCATGAAGAAATTGAGGAGGAGAACAGTTAAGTGATCTATCCAAGGTCACCCAGAAGCATATAGCAGAGTTAGGATTAATATCCAGATCCCCTGACTCCAATTCCAGAGTTTTACTGTTGTTGTTGCTGTCAGTACCTCAGAGGACCAGATCTATAGGTACTAAAACGTTTACAGCTGATTTCTTTGTTATAGGCCCAAACTGGAAGCTAAGAGGGTGTTTATTAATTGGAAAATGGCTGAAGAAATCATGATTTATGAATGTGATTCTAAAATTTCCTTTAGTTATTCACACAGTGTAGGTGCCTAATAAATGGCACTTAAATGAGAGAATAAATTTAGTATCCCTATGGGTCTTCCTGGGTAACTGACTTCTAGGTCTTGTCCTTTCCTGACCTAACACTTCTTGCTCAGTGGTACAGCAAGCCTTCTAGAGGGCTTATACAAAGTTAAGCTGACTGGTTCCTATGGGTAGTATTTTAAAAGAAGTAACAGAGTAGCAAACATAAAAAAAACAAATTTGGAATAATAAGTTCTATTCTAATACTTTGTCAGTCCGGCTGGTTGTCAGGTAGTTGGGGGTGTTATGATCTATTAAGGAAAAAATACTGGACTTAAGAGTCTGACATTCTGACTTTGAAGCTCAGTCTTTTTTTAACATCTGAATCCTTTTGTGGGGTGTATGGAGGGTTCAAAGAAGGCTAGCATCTCTGTGGTATGAGGGCTTGCTGAACCCTTTTCAGGGCTGCTCATCCATATTTGGGTGTCTACCTCTCACCCAACTCTCGCTCATTACTCCAAGCTGTAGCATGTGCCATGGCCAACACCTCAGTAAAACCGTCTTGGCCAAAAAGCTAAACTAGGTTGAGGGCGAATGACCCTGTTGGTGAGTTAGGGGGAGGTCTACCCTAAGCATGTGAAGACTTCCCCCAGAAGAATGGGCAGATTTGTTCCAACAGCTATGAAGATGGCTAAAGCAAGTATTGTAGAGTGCTTAGAGATTGGCCAAGATGCCAAGGTCCCCCAGTGCATCCTGGGCCATCAGCAGTCATCCTAACTTTTGTCTTGCCGCTGGACTTCAATGACTCAGGAAGAGAGAGTGATGCTGACAATTTGTGCAACTCTGCCTCACAAATCCAATTCATGCCCAAGTCAAGACATCAACCTGTGATGTCACTTGTCTTCTTCAAAAATGTGGGACAACTAAAACAATAACCACAACCACAAATCTCTTTGGTCTCCAGTTATGGCTAATCTTTAAATAGGGCTAATGATACTTATCGTACTTATCTCATGGAGCTGTCAAGAGAATAAGATATGACAAGTTTGCAAAGTGCTTTGTAACCATCTAGCTCTCCATGAATGAGCTGCCATCATTATTTGTACTAGGGAGTGAGCTTCCATCATTAACTAGCTCCTGGATTTCATCACCTATACAGTGTGGAAAATATTGATCGTGTATACAACATATGATTTTCACTAAAAGCATCTGCAAATGTGTTTTTGTGCTACACTCCTGGGCAAACATGGAGGCAGCACAGAGCCAGAGGAAGCATCTGGCAATAATTTGGGCATCTGCATATTTTAGTAGGCCAGTCAAATGTAACCATATGGTGGGTTTTGTTGGTTTTGTTTTCTCCCTGGTTACACTTGACAAAAAGGATCACCTTAGGGTAGTGTGATAAGTTTTAGCAGGGTATACTCCAAATCTTAGTGTGGTTAAACTTTAGTTGCTCAGAACTGTATTAAGACTTTTGAGACATCCTGCATGTTGTTAGGAAGGCTGCTTGCACGTTGCCAGAAGGATCTGTATTGTTTCACTGAGCTGTGAGATAGCAACTGACACCTTTCAGTGGAATTAATGTTCTAAGCATTAATATCTCAAAATGTTGATTGAATATAATCTACGTAGGCTATACCTAGGTAACACTGTTTTTACAACCTACCACTCTCCCCCAACACACACACACACACACAAACACACACACAATTTATTTATTGAAGACTAAGACTAAATTTCACTGACTACTATTGGCAGATTATTGCTCAGGGGAAAAAAAGCGACAACATGATGATCTAACCAAATAACCTATTTGTGCAAGGGAATTTTAGCACTATTACAGAGCCTAAAATCTGTTTACATTAACATTTGTACCAAAAGAGATGGGAATGGACCATACCACTACAAAGTTGCACACGTGACCTTTTCAGGTAAAAAGACACTCAGGCTGATGCAGGAAAAAGGAACTTGTGCCAGCAGGCTACAGAAAAGGCATTCTTCCCATGGGCCTCAAATTCCCGTCTTTGAAGGTATCTTCTGTACAAGAGAGAAGGAAGCATACCAAGTGGGGAAAAATAATCCATTTCAAAATGAGTCCTAATTTATTCACCTGTCACTCTCCACCTATTTCCAGTCTGGCAAAAGCAAAAAACTCCTTTGTATCTCTAAGATCATATTTTCTACCTCCCTTAGTTTCCCTTCTTACTGTCTCCACCCTATCCCAACACCTTCAATTTCTGGCTTGGGCTATCTAAAACTTTTGGTATAAAAGTCAACCCATTTTGGTTCAAAAGGCAAGTAACTTCCTATGTGTTACTTCAGTTTCTACATTTGAAAATTTAAGGGTGTTAGTCCAATTGAGTTTAAAAATTCCTCTCTACCTCTAAATCCTGTTAATCTTAGATCCTTGAAAGGTGACAACTACTTATTACTTCTTCCTTCTTATAGTCTTACTGAGAGGTAGAGGGAAATAAAATGTGTCTGTCCTTAATGTGATTTCACCTCCCTTTTCTCTGGACCAGGACCAGGACCAGGACCAGGAAAGACTAGCTGTTCTTTGAGGTTTAGCATCACTTTGCAATTTCTGCTCAAGCTTCCTTAAGCCAAGCTTATTGTCCATCAAGTTAAGGAGGGGGCACCATATTCCCTCAAGTGATAACACTAGCTGAGACCAAAGAGACTGTCCCATTAAAAGAAAGCTATCTCTTCAGTCCAGGAACATAAATTAAGCAAGTATCTCCATCCCAAGACTTTCGTTCCCCCGATCAACTAACATTCTACTACACATCAGAAATTCAAACAAGTGATTTAATTGTGGCCACACTAAATATCTAGACCTTCAGCAAACCAATCGACAAGCATTTGTTAGGTGCCTACTATATGCCAGAGCTGTAACTAGCGAATCTGGCATTCACAGAAATGATCACAAAATGCACATTCAGACCAACTTTGCAATTCATGTTGTAAAAACAATACAAGAAGCAATTCGGACAAATTGAATTGAGTGGGAGGCAGAATTGGGTATCAGAGTGGCCTAGGAAGAGAAGTCTGGGAGTTAGAAAAGAGATGGGGAATTGTCAAGTCCAAACTGGGGAATTGAGTCCCAAGCTCTTTCTACTCAACCGCAGTCTATGAAAGGGAAAATATGGGGATTAGGCACTCTCACTGGGGGAAATAACTGCTTTTTGAGGACAAGAGAGAGAAGAGTTTACCTGGAAAGGACAGAGAAAAGAGTGTGGAGAAAAGGAGGCTTGGGGAAGAGCCAGTTGTAAATTTCCTTACAGGAGAGGGAGAGAGAAAGAGAGAGAGAGAGAGAGAGAGAGAGAGAGAGAGAGAGAGAGAGAGAGAGAGAGAGAGAGTTATCCTCCCTCCTCCCCTGCTAACATTTGAGAAAAGTCAACAGGAAGAATATCCAGACTGAGACTAGTGTCCTTGCCCAAACCTCACATTCCAATGGATGCTCCACATGCATCCATGAGGTCAAATTGTGAGTTAATAGCAGAGATAGATCTAGCATCCATTCGTCCTGACTCCTAGGCCAATGGATTTCTTCTCTCGTGTTTTTAGGTGTTAGCCCATACCTCTTTCATAGATTAAGGCTATATGCCCATTGACTGAAAAATAGATGCCCAGTTTCTACAGTGGCTAGTTTCATCTGCCATTATGCATTTCTATTAAAGTCTACTTACTTGTGTCATACCATCATCAGCAAAATGGTATAACAAAACACTTTGGACACATATTTGTGGTAAAAATGTTTTCTGATTACTCTTCTCAGGTTAACTACTCACTGCCAGATTGATAATATGTGAACAGCCGCATATGAAGAGGGAGTCTCTAGTTTCGTGTATTTATAATGCCGTGATCTAATCATTCAAAAACAAGACATTCACTTTCCTAAGATTGGAGGATGATTTGGTGCAGTGTTAGGGACTCTGGAAGGTTTTCTGGTAAAGTCTTCCACTGTGTCATCATTACATGGAGCTGATCTCTGCTTTTCCAAGGATATTAGATTTAACTGTGCTGGCAAATCCTACCAAAATAGAAAGGTTTTACTTCTAATAGTTACCTCCCCAAAGAAGAGTAATGAATGGTTAGCCATATGAAATGCAGATTAAAATCATTGAAAGTTAGAGAAATGTAAATCAAAATGATTCTAAGGTTTTACCTCAAGTCCAGAAAACTGGCAAACATAAAAAAGATGGGCATAGATTGTTAGAAATATAGGTAAATTGATGCTCAGCTAATGACCGTGAAACAATCCAAGAATTATGGAAATTTGGAATTCTATAAAGGAAGTAACTACAATATCAATAGTATCCATACCCTTTGACATAGAGATTCCACTGCTAGGCATATACATAGTCCAAGGAGGTCATTGACAAAAAAAAATGAAGATTCTATAACAACCAAAATATGGATGAGAGCATTTTTGGGAGTAGCAAAGAACTAGAAACAAAGGAGATGCTCCTCAATCGGGAAAAGCCTTGGCATCAGAATATAATGGAATATAATTTGCTATAAGAAAAGATTAATATAGTGAGTACAGAGAACCATGAGAAATTGTGTATGAACTGAGGAAAAGGGAAGCAAAAAAACCAGGACACCAATATACAAAATGATTACAATCATTCTCAGTTTCATTGTTTCCAGACAGTATCATGGAACAATTGCCTTGTCTTAGAATCTGGTATATATTCCTATTCTTTGGATGTAATGATGAATTTCCCCCCACTCACCTCCTCCACTCTCTTTTTATCCTTACGTAAAGTTGTACATCCTGGTATCAATAATAGAAATAGCACCAAAAACAATAAATTACATTTTTATAGAACTTCAAAATTGGCAAAACATTATTCACAACAATCTCATCATTGCCAATTTACAGATGAAGAATGGAGAAGACTCAGAGAAGTTGTGTCCTGTGGCAGGTGTCAGGGCAAGCTTGAGTTGAGGCCTCTGTCTCCTGGGCCAGTCACCCTAATATATGCCACTGCCTCTCTTGTAAAGCTGGCTTCTTTACCATTTTGGTACTTATCTCCAGGTGGTATGCATTAACTCCTTGAAACTGATTCACCCTCAGGATAGACTTGGTATCCTTCTATTGGCATCTTTGGTTCTTGATAGTTTAACCACAGTGCTCCGACTATGATTTGACTAGGCCCTTATGTGATCAGTGGGAGTCCAAGTTGGAATCCCACACAAGGTGTTGGTTGAGACTAAAAGGGGGACTTAGCTGAAGGGCATTGAGAGGGCTGGGTAAAGGCCAGTGTTTCAACTAATAGAGGAAAATGGTGTGGTCTCCATTTCCCAAAACTCATTCTATGGATTTCTATACTCTCTACCGATACACATGGCTTATTAGCTCCCACCATATCTATGTCAAATTTTACATGCAGATTCTCTGAGGTGTTGTGCATGGTACATGGTGAAGCAATTTGGGGCAAGACTGTGAAGAAAAAAATACACAATGGAATAGTGTGATGTTGTCCCATAGGCCAGGCATTCTGAAAAGTACAACATGATGTGAAACTTATGGGAAAACCTCAAAGGGAAACAGAATGACATAGCAGAAAGACTTCTGGATTTGGAATAAAGGGATCCAACTTAAAATCTCAGTCCAATAACCTATGAGTCGTGTGACTGTGGACAAATAGTTTCACAGTGGACCTACATGAAATGGGGGTGCTTTATTGGGTGACCTCTAAACACAGGATCCTTAGAAATGCATCAGGTGGAAGATTAGCTAGTTCAAATCCATGACAACTAAATTGATAAAGGTGTTCATGTTGAAATCAGAAATTGAGCATGGTGTGATATGAAGAGTTAGGTTTCAGGGATGATGGAAAGAGAGACATAGGTATTGCTCCTTGGTCAGCAAGATGCTTCGTCCCCATGGCCCCAACATGGAGGTAATTGCAAAGTGTCTCTGACCGGTCATAGCTCTTCAGGGAGGTTAAGGGCATCCAGAAGTTGACACCAGAGTGCTAGTATCTGTGGTATTGAAGTGTTTGGAAACCAACCAAATCATGTGGAGTAGGAGAGGGTAGAAGAAGGGACAGTCACTGGGTTTAGTGCTTTGGAGCTGTGATGGTTCACTTGGGGACCAGACATGGGAATAGACAGGGAGCTTGGAAGTGAGTCTGGATGCTGAGGACATGAGCTGATGCAGATATATTGTAGCCTTCATTTCTCTCTGGGCTCTACTCCTGACTTGCTGGACTTTCTCCAGGGTACCATCTTCATGGGTACCATCTTGCTCCTCTCCTTCAGCTTCTTTTGTTATCTTTTCTTCTCCCATTAGAATCTAAGATTCTCGAGAGAAGTGACTGTATATCTGCTTTTGTCTAAATTCGTAGAACTTAGCACAGTACCCGGAACATAGTATATGTTTGCTGACTTGACTTGGTAATAACCTGAGAGCGGAGGGAGCTTGTGACCTAAAAACTAGGCCTCTCTCGTATTCACCCAGCATATATAAATATGGAGAACACAATAACGAAAGTTGAAAGATTAGACTCCATACAAGTAGAGTCTATCTGAATCAGGCCCTTGGTTTCCATTACTGAAGGAAAATGTCTGGTGGGAAGGGTCTAGATCAGCTAACACATGACATGCACCTTTTGTTGTTGTGGTTGAGTTGTTTCAGTTAAGTCCAAGTCTTCACGGCCCCAGCTGGGGTTTTCTTTGCAAAGTTACTGAAGTGATTTGCCATTTCCTTCTCCAGCTCATTTTACAGATGAGGAAACTGAGGCAAGCAAAGTTAAGTGACTTGCCCAGGGTCACACAGCTAGTAAGTGTCTGAGGTCAGATTTGAACACAGGAAGATGATTCTCCCCCTCCCCAGGTGAGAGACCTGATCCCTATATCTGCTTCTGCCACTAACTTGGGTCACAGGGAAAGTCATTTAATTTATCTGAACTTCACTTTTCTCCTATGTATAAAGGGGGATTGGATTGAAACCAGAATAGGCTTCCTTGGACAGTGGCCTCTCATTGCTGGAGGCCTTCCAGTGGAGGCGGATGATCTCTTGTTGAAAATGTCAGACAGAGGATTTCTGTTAGAATGTTCATTGGACTGGATGATCTCTTGGAGTCTTCTGAGATTATCTGGGGTGTGTGTGTGTGTGTGTGTGTGTGTGTGTGTGTGTGTGTGTGTGTGTGTGTATGCATGCAAACTTGGTGATTTCTAAGGTTCCTACTTCCCTGATCTAGTATTCCATAAGTCTATGGACTGTGAAATGTCTCTGGAAAATAATGAGGACACACTCCATTTACATAGGAACATCACAAAAAGGTGGGCTCTAGGAATGCCTAAGATCAGGAATGCGTTTGGGTCATTGGCAGAATTCTTCCTACAGCTGTCTGCTATCTCCCCATTTTTCAGTGCTCTCTCAGTTCTTATTATGTCAAGAAGAGAGTCTCAAATAGAAGTTGATTGTTTTTAATACCTCTTCTTCACACCTGCCAATCTCCCTTCTGGCCAGGAGGGTATGAGGCAGGCTCAAGGCCATCTTCTAGAAGGAATAGCGGTGTTCCAGACATGCATGTATGTGGTAGAATGATATCAGAGGGAAAGATGGTGTTTGAAACCTTGGATCCTGAATCTTTGAATCAGGAAAGTTTCTTCAGCTTCTGAGGATATTTCAACAATTCAGCTAGCAGCTGCTGTGTGGGTGAAAAATGAACATGAGCCCAACAGTGAGAATGCTGCAAGCCCAGGTTCTTTTGATCTGCTTTACTAAGGAAAGCATCATGAAGGGATTAACAATCTTACTTTAATCCAACATGCAAATATCATCCACTCAGCTCAGGGGGAAAAGCCAGCACCCTGAGCTTCAGAGCTAATACAAACAGAGCAAATAAACACAAATCAACAGATAGATTTCTGTCTGACAAAATCACAATATTCAGTTACCAGAGAAGCATCAACATCTGGGTTTTCTTCAAAGCTGGGGAGTTCATAACAACAGCTTGCCTAGAGTCACATACCACTCCTACTGTATCTCAGAGCTCCAAAAGAGAAAGCCAACTTCTGGGTTTATATATCTTGTTCAGGGTCAAAGGTGAGTCACACATGCGTCTCACCCACGTGACATAAAATCATCAAAAAAAAATGTGACTTAAACCCACATGGTCTAAAAGCCTCTGATGTCACAAACATGTTACTCAAACCCATGTAAACTAGGCTTTCCCTTGAGGCATAGAGGTCATCAATGACTCTTAATTTAATCAAGGAAACAAAGGCCAAACTCTTCAAGGGCACTTGGTTGAATAAGTGCTAAGAGCCCATCTTGATTCCCAATACAGAGAACCATCAATTGTTGCAAAGGGGTTTGAAACCACATACATACTTTGTTAGTTCACCTGCCATTATCTTCCTAGTAAAAATAATAATATATCCTTGTGTTTTATGGTTCCAATGAGGGTAGCTTGTGTAGGGAAGAGAGAGGAAATCATTTCAATCTGTTCTCCAGTTTCTTTTTGGCATGTTCAGTCTGGGGAATTCTAGGAGGTCAGAAGGCAATCAATGAGGAATTGTTTTCTGTGGTCAGAATTAAGTAGCTCTCCCCTCGGGATTGGGGAGACAGAGAGAGAGAGAGAGAGAGAGAGAGAGAGAGAGAGAGAGAGAGAGAGAGAGAGAGAGAGAGAGAGAGAGAGAGAGAGAG
>CM053623.1:396875935-396915335 GCA_028646595.1 Phalanger gymnotis
CTTGTGTTCACAATACTGGAATGGGGAGGTTGGTTTGCTAATTTGTTGCTCTGGGCCCTAAATAAATTTTTTGATGCCTTCTGCTTGGAGAATTCTGTATACCCAATGATTTCGAACTATTCAGATATTTATATGATCCTTTTTGAGATCATAAATTCGGCCTTCCTACTACAGCCCCCCAAGCAATATATACTCTTTCAGCTAATAGGCTCAGTGCATAATTAGAAATTAACAAAAGGTGTATAAGCCTTCCTACAAGCAAGCTTCCCTTAATGGGCTCCAAATGAGGCCTATTGGTGAGTAGGGAAGATTTCCCATTAACCTTATTCCCTATTAACATTATTCCCCATTAACCTTATAATAATTGAAATGTGTTCTGTGGAAGACCTTTACAAAATTGGAAGCCAAAAGAAATGGAAGAATTCTTTCTTTCTTTCCTTCTTTCCTTTTTTCCTTATCTCTCTCTCTCTCTCTCTCTCTCTCTCTCCTCTCTCTCTGTCTCTGTCTCTCCCTATTTATAACTCTATCTATATCTCTTTTGTTTGTTTATTTATTTAGGTTTAATGTGAAAGGCAATGAAGTCAGTTCCTTCTCTCACTTCCTTGTTCCTTGTCGAGGCTGGCTTATGTTGCTCAGAAATGGTGGGCTGACAAAAAAAAAGATCATATTGTCAAAATTATTTCTGGAGTGCTTCTTACATAGCCAGTCTTGTAGTTTTTACCATTTCACAAATCTTTGTCCTCCAGGAAGTTATTCTGTTTTAACATGGGTTATACCCACAACTGCCGTCCCCCACCCCCAGCCCACAAACATTATCCAACTCAACCAATCCTTCCTTCTCTGGACAAATATTAGCTTAGCAAAGTGCTGGGCACATAGCAGACACTTAATAAATCCTTGCTGATTGATCGATTGGTGCTATGATGTAATACTTTACTGTATACATATTCTACTCAATCTATTAATTTTCCATATTGATCTGAATATAACCTCCTTCTCTCCCTCCACCCTCCAAAACAAAACAAAACAAAAACAAAACCATAAATCCTCTCATCTCTTAGTGAGATCATAAGATCAAAGAGATAGAGCAAAAGGGATCTTGGGGCCATGTAATCCAGTCCCTTCATTTTACAGTTGAGGCACCAAAGGTCCAGAGAGACCAAAGGGCTTCTCTTTGATAAGATAAACATACATACATTTTCCAGGGTGGGGGATTGTTGACAACCGAACTGAGGGAATCAGGAAGGTCCTCTTGAAGGCTATGGCACCTAGGGTAAGCCTTGAAGGGAATAAAATTCTAAGAGGCAGATATAAAGAAGAACATTCTAGGACTGTGGGGCAGAAAAGGCAAAAAGCCTGCTGGTGGGAAATCGAATGCTGTGCACAGAGAAGGTTAAGTGACACGATTTGATTGTAGAATAGAGTGCGTAGAAATTGTGTTTAATTAGTATGAGACCCAAACTTTTTTTCTTCCAGGCTTAAAATGTCTAGCTATTTCAATTACATGATATTGTGTCCAGTGCCAACCTGTTTAGCCTCTTTTGGATTTCCTCTAGCCATTGTATCAATATCTGCCCTAAGATGTGTCATCTGGAGACAGGTTACGAAAGGCTTTAAATTCCAGACAGAGATAATTGGGAGCTACTGAAGTTTCTTGAGTAGGGGAATGATGTGATCAGATCTATGCCTTAGGAATATCAATTTATCAGGGAGAGACTGAAGAGAAGAAGGTTTAGATTTAGAGAAACCAATTAGGAGTCTTTAATAAGAAGAGCCTAGGCCAGGAGGAGTGGAAGCTTTAACTAAGGCTCCAGATAGGAGCAGAGAGAAGGGGACCGATATGAAAGATGTTGGTTAGGCAACATCCCAAGCCTTGGCAATAGATTCAATAAATGTGGGTGCATGAGAGAGAGTGAGAGGTCTAAGGAAATGAAGACTCCCAGGTTGGGAATTTGTGTGTCTGGAAGAACGGCGATGCCCTCAGTAGAAACAGGAAAGTTAGAAGGAGGCTGAGTTTAGTGAGAAGTTGAAGAAGTTCATTCAGTTTAAGATTTACTGAGCACTTGATGCCTTCTAACTAGATAGAGCCAAGTAAAGGGCAAGAAAAAAGTGGTTAATTACAGCACTAATGCTAGTGCTAATGATCTAATTCGGTGATTGTCCATAATTTAGATAATTAATTTCGCAAATGATTTCCAGAGTCTCAAAATATTTTGATGGATTCTTAATTAGCACACGGCTTTCTCGGTGTTATAATAGCTGACATTTATATAGTGCTTCAGACTATGCAATGTACTTTACATTCAGTCTTATTTTGGTTCTCACAGAAGACGTGGACTAAGCAGCAGAAATGTGGCAATATCTATTTTACAAATGAGGAAACTGAGGCTTAGAAAAATTGGTGCAGCCACCTGAATAACCTGTAGATACTTTGAATTTACCATTATTTTCCCTAAAACCTCCTCTCCAAACTTGTGTATTTCTTTTAAGGGAACTGCCACCCTTCCAGGCACCGATTGCTAAGGAGTCACGCTCAACTCTCCTCTCTCTCTTTCTCTCACCCTTCAGAACTGGTTAGGTGCCAAGTGTTACTGCTTCTGCCTCAATGATATTTCCTTCTTCTGTCTCCTCCTTTCCTCTTACATGGTCTGTACTCCAGTAGACTTTCATTAACTCTTTTTGGACTATTACAATAACCTTCTAATTCTCCCTGAATCTATTTTTCCTATTTCTATCTTCCACAGAACTACAAAATTGCCATTCTGAAAACAGTTCTGATCATGTGTTTTAGACACACACACACACACACACACACACACACACACACACACACCCATGTCGTTAATGTTTTCCTATTGCCTCTAGGACAGAATACAAACTCTCCTGACATTTTAAGCTCTTGCCAATATGATTATCACTTACCTTTTCAATCTTATTCCACATAATTCCCCTTCTCGCAAACTCTGTTCTAGTCAGACTGGCCCACATACAGAGATATGCCATCTCCTGCTTTGGTGTCTTCGTACAATAGTTCCCTTGTATGTAGAACACCCTCTTTCCTCACCTTTACCTTGGATCTCTAGCTTTTATTCAAAGAATGGCTTGGTGCTACCAAACCTGACACCATCCCTCTCAACTTATTAGCAACGATTCACTTTCTTCCTCCCTCTCCCTCCCTTTCCCCCTCTCTGTGTCTGTCTCTCTATGTCTCTCACTCCTCCTTTTTTCTCTCCCTTCTCTTTCTCTCCCCCCCTCTGTATTACTTTGTGTGCTCTTACTTGTAGCCACATTATAACCCCTCCCAGCCCTCAGTAAAAGGTAAGCTCTTAAGAGCAGGGGCTGTTTTGATTTCATCTCCATATGTCAGGGGCTGGCACTCTTTAAGCCTTTAAGAAATACCTTCTTGCATTGAATTGGGAGGTAAGCAAGGTCACACACTAAGAACCAATGAAAGTGAGACGTGAACCTCTTTCTTTGAAGTCTAGTCCTCCTCCTCCTCCTCCTCTCTCTCTCTCTCTCTCTTTCTCTCTCTCTCTCTCTCTCTCTCTCTCTCTCTCAGACACACACACACACTCACACACACACACACACACACACACACACACACACACACACACACACACACACACACACACACACACACTACTCTGCAAGCCTGAATTGTTATTCTTCCTATCATAACTGTGGCAGGAAGGCTGAGTCCTATGAATTAAATAAGGATTATTGCTGGGGACAGAACCAAACCCTTTGCCTCTGAGTTGTATTATGCTGCCATTGGGAGCAAATCAAACCTGGAAATCAATCCTAGGCCTCCTGACTCCAAGTTCAGTTCCCTTTTTCACAAGAGACTCTGTTGCAGCACTATTCTGTTTATATATTCCTGATCTTAGTGTTTCCTCAGGCTCTGCTGCTTTCTCCTGAGGGCACTGCTCAGAAAGACAATTCTAGGTAATGCTGGGTGCCAGTTAACTGAAGTTTGGCTGTGTCTTTTCTTCTGTCTGCTTACTTTTCCTCTAGAGCTCTAATTTCATTTCCTTTCCCTTCAGTTTTTTTGAGCAGGGCTTACTTTCCCTCTTGGAGGTCTTATGGTCAATCCATTCACTTTTCTGAGGCTCTACTTGTAATCATCCTCAAATTATTCTCTTCCTCTGGAGTTTTATCCTGGGATTCTCTTAACCCTTTGAACGTCATTGTATTAGAAGTGCTTATATGTTCAGTCATTTCTTCATCCACTGGGGATGGATGGCCAATGTATCCTCAGCTTAACTTGTCTTTCTCTTTTCTTTTGGACTTTTCTTGGCTCTGCAGTTGCTAGAGTTACTATCAGGCCTCTCAGTGCAGGGCACATCATAGAAGCAAAGAGCTGCCAGCCTCCATGCAGGGTTTTATTCTCTGGTTAGAAGAGGACAATGCTGGCTGATGGGAGCTTCTAGGCCTACCCTCTCAGCACCCACCTGGATGGGATAGATACCTACCTAGGAAATAGTGGATTCTGGGCCCTTTCCCACCTGGATGGGGCAGATGCTGTGTGCTTCATAATGGCCTCTGGCCCCTTTCCTAATAGCAACGGACCAGATGGGCTGGTGGCAATCTGAGATGATAGCATTGCATTTTATTATGTGTATTTTCTTTTTTCTTCTCCCTCTCCCTCAGCTCCCTATTCTTATTTTTCTCTCTTCTACTCTACTTCCCTCTCTCTCTCCCCCTTTGCCTTCTAATGAAGGCCATTTGATAGAAATTTCTTTTTACTCCCTTTTTCTTGTTGATCTTTTGCTTCATTTGGCACAATTTATTTTGTCTTAGAGATGAAGGAGATTGATCTGGCTAAAACTTTTCATGTGGCCTTCTTCTCCACCCCCACTTACTTTTCCAAAGCTGAACTGTTAAAGTTGAAACTCTAGCTAGCCCTCGACCTTGGAAACCTAATAAGAAAGATGTTCATATCTTATTTTATCTAACTTATTAAAGTTGGTGAGTTACCTTAGAACAATTCTTTATGTATATTTGTGAATCCCACAATATTTACTCTGTTTCGTAGGACTGATAAGACAGCTATTGTTGGCCCTCTGGGAATAGCAGTGGCCTTGGAATCAAAAGACTTGTGTCTGAATTCTGATTCTGCTCTTGGCTGGATGTACAACTTTAGGCAAGCCAATTCCCCTTTCTGAGACTTATTTTCCCTATTCATAAAATGAGACTCACATTAGGGTCATAGAATTGAAAGGCACCATAGAATCCTTTACCCAAAGTGTGTCTCAACATCCCTAACTAAGCATGTACATTCCATTTGAATAGTTCTATTGTCAATGAACTTACTACTTCATAATATATTTTAAAGAAGAAATGAGGGCATCAGTAATGAAGGAGAGAGTGAAAACAAGATGATGTAGAAAATGATAAATCCAACAAGATTCTCAAGTTCGTGGAAAAAGGGTCAAGATTAGTTCTGACAAATAGAAGGGCCCCGTTGTGATCTTACATCCCATGGAGGAAAAACAGAATGGCTATGGGCAGAGATTTTGAAATGTTGATGAAGGAAACATTTAATCTTCAGATTAAAGCAGGTCCAATTTTATCTGCTGAGAAAGAAAAGGATTGGACACTTGAGGAAAGAGGAAGTCTGGAATAGTTACTATGTGTAATGTGATTGGGAATTAACCATGTATTAATAAAAGGACTGTTGTATAGCAGTGAGGCCTCCAATGATATTATATATCATTAATTCATAGTGAACCCATTTAGCAAGTTTTCATGCCTTCTCCTTCAGGGTTCTGTGGCCTTAAGAGTAGGAACAGAAAAGGTAGAGAGTGGATTTGATTCAGGATAAGGAATCATTGGTGGTAGGAAGAGCATAGCAATAATGATAACAGCTGACTTTATATAATACTTTTAGGTGAGCAAAGGGCATTTATACCTATGGTCTTCTTTGCCTCTAACGATCTTATGAGATAATTTATGGATTATCGTGCCCATTTTATAGATGAGGTCATTGAAGCTCAGATTTGCCACACTTAAATAAGTCACACACATTTCAGATCAGGATTTTGAACCCAAGTTTCTCTTAATTCTAAATCTGGTATACTTTCTACTAGAATTATCTCTCAAGAAGGAGAAAAAGACAATGAGTTTGAGAGTAGAAGACAGTATCTTGCTGAGGCGGCTATTGATAGATGATAGAATAGGTTAAGGGGAAAAAGGAATTAAAAATAAAGGTAACCGAACGAGAGAAGACGGTGGCATAGAAGAAATAAGACTCACAATGGTAAAAGAGGTAAAAGCTGGGACAACTGTGATCCAAGAAAAAGATCTCACAGGTCTAGATTATATCAAACAAATGGATGTAATAGAGAGACTTAAGGTATGAGAACATCTAGAGGATAGAGTTGGAGGTCATGAGAACTGAGGAAGTAGAGAAAGATCATAGGCATGGATATTGAAGACATTGCATACGATAGTAGGGAATAGAGTGAAAAGGAACGCTATAAACCAGGGACCAAAAGTATTGATGATGGTGAAGGTTAGCATAAGATAATGACAGACCTTGGCCAGAGATGAGGTCAGGTGGTGTTCACTTCCAAGGAGGAATAATTGCTTAATGACAGCGACAGAACGCTTTTCTAGAAGTGGAGTGGGAAGCGAGGAGTGTGCCTCGTCTTCTTCTCGGCCATGTGAGTTATGGCATGAAAAAGGGCGTGATGTCTTCAGAGAGAAATCGAGGTTTCGGTTAGCATCTAGACGAATGTCCCCTTGATTAGATTTTAAGTAGAGAGTTTCCATATCCCAAACCTTTTTTTGGTTTCAATTCTCCCTGTGAGGCCTGGGCACTAATGCCCAAACATAGAAACAGTGAGTTTCATGTAATGTGAAGCTTATTTAAACTTTTATCCCATAATGGCTTTTCTAAAACATCATATTTAGACAATGGCAACTGGTAGAAGCTTGGCACAAAATGAGATTATCCAGAATATATATATATGTGTGTGTGTGTGTGTGTGTGTGTGTGTGTGTGTGTGTGTGTGTGTGTATGTACGTATATGTGTATGTTTATACATGTGCATAGATACATACACACATATATGGAGAGAGAACCAAAACTCCCTTTGAAGTATCTAATTTGACTTTAGTTTAAATGAGCCCTCCTAAAATCTAGTTTTGTGACTGCACATGGTTTTACAAAATGAATACTTCCACAGCTGTGTCTGCACATGGTCTTGCTGCTGTTGGAAGGAAGGTTCAGATTCTGCAGGCTCAGATTTATAATCTGAATGGAAAATGTGTTAGGAAAATCAAATGTACTCTTTCAGCGCAGTATTGTCAACTAGAACATCCAACTACTTAAGCAACTCTGGGAGAAAGCTAGGCTCTTGAGAATTTCCGTTATTCTGTGTTTTTATGCCATGAACAATACTGCTTTAAAGATGGTCTATCTGAGTTTCAGACCCCTTAATAGAAAAATAGATAGATAGATATGTAGATAGGTAGATAGATAGATAGATAGATAGATAGATAGATAGATAGATAGATAGATAGATAGAGAGGTAGAGAGGTAGGTAGATAGAGAGGTAGATAGATAGATAGATAGATAGATAGATAGATAGATAGATAGATAGATAGATAGATAGACCAATCTCAGTGCATCTTGTTCTCCTTGCCCCTAAATTTGATCTTCCAATGCTTACCCTAATATGGGATCATCATGCATCAACTTGATAGCATAAAGCAATCTTAGATGTCGGTATTTTCTGCATGTGTTGAAGATATATGTATGTATATGTGTGTGTATGTGACTATATATAAATATGTAAAAATCTGCATATATATGTAAATCTGTAAAATGGGGATAATAATAAGTGAAGAACCGATCCCTTAAGTCATCAAGAGGCTCAAGTAAGATCATGGAAAATGCTTTGCAAAGTTAAAGCAGGATATAATATCAGTCATTATTATTGCAATGGGGAAACTATATCTATATCTAATCTATATCCATATCTATCTATCTAATTTGTTGAATCTAATTATATTTCTTGGAGGAGTAGGAAGAACCCAAGTGTTTTTGGACCAAAATGACCTATCTTCTTGGAGGTATTAAGATTTGTCTAGGGCAAAGGTCCAAGTTTCATATGCCTTCTTTTTCTGCAAAGCTATAAACCTTTTAAAAATCAAGTTATAAATAAAATTCATAAAATTCTCTCAGCTCCCAAGAAATCTTTTGATCTTCAGGCTGAGAGGATAGTCTTCCATCCAGTGAAATTTGATGTCATCAATTATGCACAGATTCTCCTTCCCACCCTACTTCATCACATTCTCTGTAGCAAAAATATCAATTTAGGAGAAAGCTAAAATTACCTTATCTTAATCCACTAAGTTATTTATTTAAATTTTTTTAAAAAAAACATGTAATCAAAATTTTAAAAGCAGAAAAACACTTAGCAATGAACAATGTGGTCTGTTGTATTTGGCAGTAAAATAGAAGGGAGAAAAGATAGTGGAGTAAATTCACTATTGTTTTAGCATTTTCACCGTGAAACAAGAATTTAATCACTCCCTACTGGATTTTTTCAATAAGATAAGCAATGAACCAAAGAAAAGCAAAGGCTCCAGTCACTAAAAATATTTAGAGGCCTTCTGCTGGAAATCATCCTCCATCTCATGCTATTGTTGCTACTTCTGACACCGCACTTGCTCTCCCACTGCCTCTCATGACATCCCTCTCCAGAGAGATTTGAAACTGCCACTATAGCAGCAAACTCTACCCTCTATTTCCAGTCCTGTGATAGATTCCTCTCTTCCCAAGATCAAATGAAATATAGCTCCCAGGGTCTTTAACGACTTATATCCCCTTAAAAGGCAGCCAATTCAAGGCTTGTCAAATTGACTGTCATATAGAGTTGATTTCTCAGAGTACTAGGAAAATATGGGTACTATATACAAGTTTTTTTTCTGTTGCAAAGACCTTATAGATTGATTCATTAGTATAAATACATTTTAAAAGGTTACATTTCTGTAGTGCTTTAGGGTTCTTAAATCATTTTTTTCACAATGGCATTATGAAATAGATCATAGTTCCAGAGATGGAAGGGACCTTTGAGGTTATCTAGTCTTATCCTCTTCTTTAAAAGCTCCGAGATTAACTGACTCATCCACGTTGACAGCTAATAAGTAATAAAGCCCATATTAAACTCAGAGCTTTTCCTATTGAATGATGTCAGAATTATTATCCCCACTTTAACAGAACAGGAAACTGAGGCTCAGAGAGATTAAAAAGGGCATCACCAAAGTAACGAAACAATTCCAAAAGCCAGGCCTTAAGCCCAGGTCCTTAGAGTCTATATCTTGTGTTCATGCCCCTCTTTCACAATTCAATTATATATAACATTTGATAGTATGTCACACAGATACTAGATATAGTTACTTTTGGAGTCAGTAATAAGGTATATATGACACAGAATAACTATTAATGAATACTGGAGTTTCCTTTTAAATACATACATACATATATATATATATGTATATACATACAGAGAGACAGACAGACAGACAGAGACAGAGAGACAGACAGACAGAGACACAGAGACAGAGAGAAATGGAGATATGTGTGTATATGTATGTGTGTTCATATGGGTATATATCTATATACATATGAATACATACATATATATGTATATGTGTGTATATATACATACACACATATACATATATAATCTACATATACACACACATATATAAGAATGAAAAAAAATTATGCTTACACCGTGTCCTCCCATTACAAGTTACTTCACACTGTCTGTACACAAGTTCATCCCATGTACTGTTCTAATATTAGGTAAATAATTACTTACTTTAAACTGGAACTCTTATTTCATTAGTGTAGGAAACTCCCAGTGCACATCTCTCTCTACTGATTTAAGTAGGAATATGATCTGCAATCTATAGTCCTAGAGAATTGTCTGGAGCACAGAGAGTTTAGGTGACTTGCCTGATCACAAAGCCAGTACATATCACAGGCAAGATATGGAATGAGGTCTTCCTGATGCCAAGACAGTTCTCTATCCTTTACGCAGCAGGAACAATCTTTGCTTTAATGGGATGTGAAAGGACACTGAGCCCATGCCTTTGCCTTCAGGAAAAGCTACATCTATAAACCTGACCATATGGAATCGAATGTATTTTCTTGCCTATGAAATGATCCTGTCTTCTAACTTTCCCTCCTCACTTCCCATCCACTCCCATGATATGCATAACTATTTTAAATATTAATCTGAAAATTCAAAGAATCTAGAAAGTAAAGTTCCTTCTTTTTAAATCCATACAGAGCTGTAGATTTTGCCAAAGTCCAAATAAAGTTTATTATTCTATACAGTACATATTTATAATGCTCAAAACAATTTATCTTTTAATTTGAATATTGTTATCAAATATTATCATCTTAATATTTTGTACTTTATGACGACCAAAGAACACCATTCAAGACAGATGTAAAAACTACATTCTACCAAAAATGGAGGTACCCAGCTCATACACACACACGCACATACACACACATACAAACACACAAACACACATACAAACACACAAACACACACACACATAAATGAAGTGACTTCAACAACAGGCCTCCTTGTGACAATGATAGGAGAGTGTTATGCAAAATATATTCTATCAAAAATGGAAGTACCCAGCTCATACACACACACACACACACACACACACATACACACACACACATACAAACACACAAACACACACATACATAAATGAAGTGACTTCAACATCAGGCCTCCTTGTGACAATGATAGGGGAGTGTTATGCAAAATATATTCTATCAAAAATGGAAGTACCCAGCTCATACACACACACACACACACACACACACACACACACACACACACACACACATAAATGAAGTGACTTCAACATCAGGCCTCCTCGTGACAATGATAGGGGAGTGTTATGCAAAATATATTTAGGGTGGCCAAGTCTGCCAATTTGTAGAGAGATGAAATGGTCATAATTGGGCATTAAATGATATGACTTGGAAACGTGACTTGGTGGGTAAATGACTACTTTTATAGTCAGTAAGACATTCTTGGAGTTAGGTGAACATTTTTTATGGTCCAGTAATCTCCTCTAATGAATCCTTATTGAAGGGCTCAAGATGGATTTTGAGATCTTGAAATAGCCAAACGAGCAATTTAGCTGCTGAAAGGATGCGGGGTTGTATTACGGTGACAATTCATTTATGTGGAACCTGTTCAATGTAAGTTAATTTTTTGGGTAACTAAAACTTGCAGCTTGATAGATAGATAGATAGATAGATACATAGATAGATAGATAGATAGATACATAGATACATAGATACTTAGATAGGCAAGTAAACAAATCTAAAAAATGATTAAATAAATAAAAACTCTTAAACCACCTGAAATGGAAATCTTTCTCAATGGATTGAATATCTGCTGTCCAAAGATATAGCTGAACTCAGAGAGTTTTACTGAGACCATCAGATGATAAATTTTTGGCTCTGGTGGTCCATGAAACAAGATAAACAATACAGTCAGCTCCCTGCTATAAATCCTTCATTCATTATCAGTGGCACTAATGTTGTTCTGATCACAGCAAGACAGTCATGTCAGCATGAGTTCATGGAGCCAACTTGATGATGCTAAGATTAAATGCCCCCAATATCAATGCAGAGTCATAAAAAAACTATTTTGAAGTGTCAAGAAAAATGGCAAAATGATTTCAGTGTCAGTCCACAGAGACGACATTAGAATGTCAAAATCGAATAAAAAATGTCAATACACACAACGAAGATAGCTTTATGCTGTCAAGCTGACACATGATGATCTCATGTTAGGGCAAGTATGGGAAGATCAAATTTGGGGGCAAAAAGAACAAGAAATACAGCGATCTGAAACAACTAGTTGAACCATAAAATTATATAATTCGGGTAACATTGAAATAGTTACAATACTTTGCAAGCTTTCTCCATCAGAGCTTAACTTGGCATATTATATTAGCTCTGCATTTTTTGCTTTCTCTCTGTATAAAATTCATTTATGAAGAGGCAAAGATAATCTATTAGCTAATATGCTTTAGTTGATGACAGACTACATGATATAGTAGAAAGAGCATATGACCTATAGTCAGGATAGACCTGGGTTTGCATCTCATCCTTTCCAGTAGCCATGTTACCAAGGGCAAATTACAACCACAACCTTTTAGAATCTCAGCTTCTTCATCTGCAAAATGAGGTTATTATAAGTGATAAGCAAATTAGTACATAGTTCATTATTCTTTTATTCAAATGTTTATTAAGTATTTACTATATAATATGCACCATGCTATGTGCTAGAAGGAAATGCAAAGACAATTAAAACATTATACATGCCTCCATGGTGTTTAAAATCCAGGAAGGGGAAGGTCCTATGATACTATTTCACTCAGTATCTCTCTGTCTCTGTCTATCTGCACCTATCTCTATGTCTCTCTCTTACTCTATTTCTCTCTGCATCGGTCTCTTTCTCCTTCCTTCTCTCATGCCCTTCTCCTTCTCTCTCTGCCTTTTCTGACTCTGTCTCTCTTTGTCTCTGTATTTCTATCTCTTTGTCTGTCTCAGTCTCTTTCTCTTTTGCTGTCTCTGTCTCTCTGTGTGTCTGTCTCTGTGTCTCTCTGTATTTCTCTCTGTCTCTTTCTCTGTCTCTCTTTCTCACATAACCCTTTAGAGAACAGTGGAAACTTAGAGATCATGAAATTAAAATGCTCTGATTTTCTGGAGAGAGACCCTGAGATACAGATAGGTCAGGTATCTGGACTAAGGTTGTACACAGTTCATTCAGAGTAGAACCAAAACTTTTTAACTGAAGTTTTAGATCCCAAGAGCAGATGTTTTCCTTTGTATTGTACTAATATTAAATCAGTCTATTTGTTTAATGGCATTAAACTTTTTCTTTAATGGTATAAACTCATTTTAAAATTAAATTTTATTACTTTGTCTCAAGTTAAAATCTACCTTCTTCCACTCACACCTCCAAACTTCATTGGTAAAGCAAGAAAACAAAAGTCTTGTTACTAACATGTAGAGTTGAAGAAAATACCAAGTTTCCCAGCTGGCCAATGGAGGCTAAGTCTAACAGCAGGCACTGGCACTTCCAATTGGAGACAAGCTTATAGGATTGTCAGAGTTCTAGAATCGTATAGTGCTCAGACCAGAAGGGTGCATATCACTTTGCCCTCAATAAGTTCCCTTTGGGATCACTGAAAGCTTGCAGGTCCCTGGCTTGAACTGACTTTGAGATCTTGTAACAACACAAAACCTCAATAAAGCAGTAGCAGGACCCAAAAGATTAAATGTTCAGCCCAGATATTCCCCGCTCTTGACCTCAGAAATGCAAAGAATAAGCAAACAAAAAGAATTATATCTTTAAAAGCTATTGTAGTGACAGGGATGATCAAGACAAACTCAATTATCAGTTATTCATTTTCCCCCTTCCCTCCCACCTCCCCCATCCATTGAAAAAAGACAAAAAAAGGGGAGAGGAAGGAAGGAAGGAAGGAAGGAAGAAAAGAAGGAAGGAAGGAAGGAAGGAGGGAAGGAAGGAAGACAGAATTCCTGTATCATCTAAGTCCAGTCAAGCAAAATATGTGCCCATATCCACAACACAAATTTTTATTCTTCAATATTATTCTATCGTCTATCACAAAGTAGGCAGCATCCTTCTTTATACATCCTCTGGAATCATGGTTGATCTGAGTTTTTAAGTTTTTCAAAATTGTTATACACATATATGTGTATGTATGTATATATATATACACATATATGTATTTGTAAAGAAGCGTTATATAAATTCTACTTATTATTGTTAATATTATTAGAGAAAAATTTTCTGGTTCTCATTTTGCCCTTCATTAATTCATGCAAAACTTTCCATATCTCTTTGAAACTCTTTTTCTTCCTTTCTTAAGGCACTATCATATCATATCATATCATATCATATCATATCATATCATATCATATCATATCATATCATATCATATCATATCATATCACTGTTTGTTCAGACATTCGGCAGTTGCAATGCATCCCCTTAGTTTCTAGTTCTTTGCCACCACAAAAAGAGCTGCTACAAATGTTTTGTATATATGAGAGCTTTTCTTCCTTTTTTGAACTTGTTTTATGTATATAATATTCACAGTGATTTATTTGGGTCGAAGGGCATGTATTGTTTACTAATTGTTGCGAATAATTCCAAATTGGTTTCCAGAATGATTGGACAAATTACAAAAATCCATCAGCAGTGTATCAATGTGATTCCCCCCAAATTTGTCATTTTCCTCTTTTTTGATCATTTTTGCCGATCTAATAGACATGGAGTAGAATCACAGAAATGTTTTAAGTAATATTACTCTAATTATTAGTGATTTGGAACATTTTATGGCTATAAATACCTAGATTTCTTCCCTTGAGAATTGACTATTCACATCTTCATACCATTTATCACTTAGGGAATGGCTGTTCTATTGGTTCAGCCTACCCATGAGCAATTAGTATTTCTTCAATTACATAGATTTGTCTTTATTTCTTGGGGTCATCGAATACTAATATGTTTAATTGCTTTGGTGTCTTATTGATCTTTTCTCTTTCACTGATTTAATTTCCCATATTTTTACTTTTTACCACATAATTTTGAAAATTACTACTTTATAATGTAGCTTGAGACCTGGCACTATAAACCTCTTTAACAGCTGCGTCATTCTGTTTTTCATAAAATTGCCTCTCAGTATTTTGCTCCATAACATGAAACTTTTAGACTACGAACACTATAGCCCCTTCCTAAGCTCTAGTAATTTCTTAGGATTACAGGTGCAGAATAGTTGGTGATCTAAATTGGTAGTATCATTCTGCACCCTCTTCCCCCACTGGCAGTTCCTTACACTTAGGAAATCTTAAGGTCCAGATGAAGCTAAAATGCTCTCATATCATCTTTTCATTCATCTTGGGTTTCACTTCCCTATGAATAACTTTTTCCTATACACATTCTAAAGATCAATCTTTTGAGTAGTGAAAACAGAAACAAAATATGAATGTGTTTCTCCCATTGTTCATTATTCCGATTCCATCCTCCCAAAGCACCAGTCTTTTCCTTTGGATCTTCCTCTTTCTCTTCATATAGTAAGAAATGTCCTTATTTCTTCCTTAGTCTTCATTTACACTTTCTTCCTATTGTGAGCTTTAGTACTGTTGGCATTCTTCTTCCAGGATTGTGTTTCATTTTTTCTGTTCATCCTCAGCATCTGTCGCTACTTCCATCTACTACACTTATCTCTGAACAATTGAAGTTGCTTGATAAGTTCTCTCTGCTTCCACATAATTCTCTTTGGACAGCACTTCCACTTCTTCACCGTTAAAACAACATGGGATGGTGTCTTCAGAATGTTATTCTCAGGGACTTCCCATCCATCTTGTGCTGACTTCCCCTGCAAATATTTTGTATCATGGAGATACTCTCTATACTTTTCTGAACACATAGAAATCTAGTCTCCCATAGTTTGTGATGTTCCTTAAATGACTTTTTTCTCCTTCAACAAATTCTATTCAGTTCAAGAATACTTATTAAGTGGCTACAATGTACCAGGAACTGTGATTTTTTTTTCTACAAATTCCATGATAGAGTGGGCTCTTTCTCTCAAGAGGCCACTTCGTTTTTATTTCTGCAGCCAATTCTTCTTTACAGGTTAAAATCAGGGCCATAAAGTAGATTTCCTTCATTGCTTCTTCCAACTTTTGAGGAATGGATTCATCATTAAAGTAAGTCAAGACTCTTGTGAGTTGTTATGATTTAATCAGAGAAAAGCAGAGGGAGGGAGGGGGAGGAAGAAAGAGATAGAACAGAGAAAAAAGGAGAGTGGGAAAGAGAGATGACATAAAAGAACAAGAAAAAAGAAAGAGAATAAAAAAGAATAAGAAAAATAGAAAGAGAAATAGAAAGAGAAAATGGGAGGATGGGACAGGGAAACAAAAGAAGAGGAGAGAGATGGAGACAGAGAGACAGAGACAGAAGGAATGAGAGAGATAAAAAGAGAGACAGAGAGACAAAGGGAGAGACAGAGAGAGGAGAGAGGGAGAGAGAAAGCCTCAGTAGAAATCCTTACATCAAAGTAACTTTCAGTAGTTTGCCTTGCTTCCTTGCTAGCTTTATTATTTATCTCCTTAACCTCATTATCCATTTTTCTATTTCTGACGAGGTAATTCTTAGCATATTCTTACCACAATATCACTTCTTTAGTTATTTCCATTGATCCTCACTAAAATGCTCTCTCCCCCATTCCCTCCTTCAGTACACCCATTTTTGACAACAGTATCTTTATAAGATATGATGCTATTCTATCACCCCTTTTATTCATTTTCTTCCTTTTAAAATAACCTGTGCTTTTCTATAGCTAAATTTCAGTTATAAGACCTATCTCACCAAGTCCTAGTAATTCTTTTAAGATCAATTTTGCTAACATTTATTAAGATCTCCAGTTGGCTTAAATATCATCATCATCATAGCTGACATTAATATGGTGCTTTAAATTTTACAAAGGGCATTGCATGTCTTATTTTATTGGAACTTCACAACAACCCTGTGAGTCAGACACTACTAGCATTATTATTTCCATTTGATAGATGAAAAAACTGAGTCTTTGGGAATTAAAACAACTCACCCATGATCATCAAGCAAGTAAAAATCACAGACGGGATTCAGACCAAGTTTCTCTTAACTCTAAATCCAATACCTTCCTACCATGCCATATATACTATATAGAATACTACATTATACTATACTATAAGACACTATGGATTTTATTTTGTTCTCCTTTGGATAAAATCAACCAAAATTACTGGTCCTCTACTGATATTCTTCTTTGTGCCTTTTACCTATGATTTTCTATGGTATTTGCTTTGGCAGTTGTATATGTTGGTTTCTCTCTTCACCCTAAAGTTCAGATTCTCTCAATCAGATTTTCTAGTCTTCAGACAACTATATATTTTGTTGGCTCCTGCCTGTTGCCAGGGACCTGTTGAGTCCCTGCCCCAAAGCCTTATATTTCCAACAATTAAATTGTTACAGAAATACAAATCTCATTCTTGGGCACCTCCTTTTTCACTTCCCAATTCTACCTTCTTTATCTTCCCTAACTTCAGTCAGTCATGGTGATTAAAACGTCCTGTCTCCTGAAGTCTTCAGTTTGTTGTCCGGAGCTTCATATTTTTTAGCAATGACTTCTAGGTTACTTAACATATTTGTGGCAATGTTTTTCCCCCTGCTTTGACTCTTACTTGGAGGTTCTCCACTACACCCCAAAAAGGAGTCACAGAAGAAAACAGATTTCCCTATTTCATATCAAGTTGGCTCGTGTTAGTCCTTCTCAACAGTGAATCTCTGATATGAACTGCTCACCCTCTTCCTCTGACCATTACTAGGCAAGCTGCCTCCTGGCAACACATCAACATTCCTTGGAGCCTTCTTTCCTTGGCTTTCAGCTCCAACATATCTGACAGGGGTTCTTGATGTTTTTGTGAATGTGTGTCTATCATGAACCCCTATGCCAGTCTGGTGAAGCCTATGGACTTTGAAGAATTATGGTTTTAAATAATTGAAGGAGATGCCAAATTTCACTTAGAGGTTAGTGAGAATAGAGATATAACTTTTCCCCATCCAAGTTTATAGACTCCCTGAAATCCTTCCATGGACCCTAGAATATCCTAGGCATATCCATTACTTAGTTCCAATTTTAATGGCCTTCTTTACATCACATTCTTCCAACCTCTGACTAAGATCTCCTCTGAGTCTGCAGATCATTTTTATTCTTTCTTTTCCCTTTGAAGAATTTTGTCCATTCTTTCATGAAACACAATTCTTCCTGATAACTTGTAGATAGATTTCCCTCCAACCTTTTAATCTTCTAGTCTAGCAGAAAGACCAACAGGTACTTAGTATCTATGTGGTTTCTAATTGTCAGTTATAGCAACAGAAATGCATCACACTTTCTGTAAATCACTGGAAAATTCCCCTTATCTCCTTGCATTAAGATTCATCTAGGAGTTATTTCATTTATTCATGGAAACAAGGGGCTTAAAGTGTAGTGGATTGACTTTCACTATCGGTGGTCAGCAGAACTGAGGGGTTTTTTTTCTTCCTCATGGCACTTTGCATAAGTTCATATCTTTGAATATATGATCTAGAACTTCATCTTTTATGAGGATTAAAATCTTCATCTGAAAGGACGGGAAGATGATTTCTCCCATGGGACTTTTATTTTCAGAGCTTTTCTGGATTTTTTTTAATCTGCACTTGATATTTCTCTTTATATTCAGTGTAAATCCTTTTTTTCTAGGCAACAAAAGCTGAGGTGGGGAACTAAGGAAATGCAAAATCAATCAAAACATATTTGAGAATCCTATACTTAATAGAATGATGTAGTTTCTTTGTGGTTCTTGTTGAATGAATGAATGTCAGTCCCAGTTTAGGAGATAAAAAAATCTGCACAACATTGCCCTTTTGCTCAAAGATCTTACAATCTAGTTGTGAAAAGAAAAAAAAAACAAGAAGGAATCACTAAATCTATATACAAACAATACAAATAATTAGGTATAATGCAAGATTAGTTGGTTGGTTCTTTTCCTGCATCCTCAAAGAGGACCAAAATGACACCACTATGTTGGGGTCAAGGTATAGTATGTCCAACTGTGGTTGATCAGAGCAATACAAACTCAGAAGGCTTTACCACATTTGCAGTGGAGATGTCTCTAAATTTATGCATCTAATGTTTCTTTTGAGCTACTGCAATTCTACTTCACTCATAGAACACAGCTCCTTCTTTGATGCAGGCACACCAAGCTGGGCGGTCCTTTGCCAGTGTCTCTCATGACACACAATCAGTAGAAGGAAGATAGCCTCAGATGGGAAAGTTCTAGCCTATTTGGCTTTGTATGTTCAAAAAAGATAAAAAAGAAATGACAAATACAATACTTGCAGAAAGTTATATGCGTAGTATTTTCTTTTAATTCAAGAGATTTGGGGTGTTTGATAAATAAACAACCACTAGAGAGTTTGTATCTAGATGTTGCAGTGCATAGATTGCTGTGCCTCAACTGAGGAAGACCTGAATTCAAATCTGATCTCATATATTTACTAGCTGTGTGATGCTGGGCAAGTCACTTAACCCTGTTTGCCTCAGTTTCCTCATCTGTAGAATGAGCTGAAGAAGGAAATAGCAAACCACTCCAGCATCTTTGCCAAGAAAACCCCAGAAGGGTTCATGAAGAGCCTAACATGACTGAAAAAGTACTAAACAGCAATAAGAGAGTTTGCATCCCGCCTTCCACCTTTCCCTCAGACAACTAAGTTTTCCTTTGCTTTTTCCGACTCCTGTATTCACCTCTCTCTTAATCCCTAAAGTACACTGTGCAAATAATTTTTCAAAAGCTTCACTGTGCTGATTGAACAGCTCCATTATTAATGTTTGGGTTGGAATCAAGGAGGAATTTTACGGAAAATGCGTATGTTGAATGAAGGAGTTTCCTGGAGAGAAAGAGTGAAGCACAGTGTTATATGAATCTGATATTCCAAAGATCTGGTTCTCTCCATGTCCTTGACATTCCTCCCTTCATCTCCACCCCCCATCTCTTTTCCAATTTTTTCATTGCCTCCTTAAAAACTTTTCAAAATAACATCAAACAGTCTTTTCCTTGCTATGAAACAGAGATACAGCTTTCATCTTTGGATTTGTGCAGCAACAATCACACTATTATTCTCGTATAACAGAATAACTCACAACCAAAGGAAAAAGCCCGCCTGTTCCATCTGCCCACTGCCAATGTCTCTGATGCAACTGGAATTTTTTATATTTTTAATCTTTTATTTTTTCCCAATTACTTGCAAAATCAATTTTCAACTTTAGTCTTTCAAAATTTTGAGTTGTAAACTCTCTCCCACCCTCCTTCATAGCCCCCCTAATTGAAAAAGCAATTTGATATAGGTTAAACATGTGCAATCATGCACAGCATATTTCCATATTAGTCATGTTGTAAAAGAAAACACAGACTCCTCCCCTCAATAAAAACATCAAGAAAAATAAGGTTAAAAATGCTTCCACCTGCACTCAGACTCCATCAGTTCTTTTTCTGCAGGTGAATAGCATTCTTTCATCATGAATCCTTCAGAATTGTCTTAGACCATTGCATTGTTGAGAAAAGCTAATTCATTCACATTTGATCATCTTACAGTGTTGCTCTTACTGTGTACATTGTTTTCCTGGTTCTGCTCACTTCACTTTGCATCAGGTCATGAAAGTCTTTCCAGGTTTTTATGAAAGCATACTGTTTATCAATTCTTATACCACAACAACAGTGTTCCATCACAATTACATACCACAACTTGTTCAGCCATTTCCCAATTAACGGACATGCCCAAGATGCTCAGTTCTTCATCACCACAAAAAAGAGTTACTATAAGTATGTTTTACATAGGGGTTCTTCTCCTTTTTTTCTCTCTTTGAGATACAGACCTAATAGTGGTATTGCTGGGTCAAAGGGTATGCATAGCTGGATTGTTCTTTGGGCATAGTTCCAAATTGCTCTCCAGAATGGTTGAATAAGTTCACAACTCTACCAACAGTGCATTAGTGTGACTAGAACTTTCAAGAAAAAATACAGAGGCCTGGGGATGCCATGCAGCTAGGTAGTGAACTATCAGGTAGTAAGGATAGAAAGCAAAAGTCACATCATCCATCCTCCCAAATCACCATCTATCAGAAAACTGATTATCAATAGCAGTTTGACATAACATATGGGGAGCTGGACTATTGTAAGGGTTCAAATCCTAAATTAAACCCTCACTAACCAGGTGACCATGGCAAGTCACTTAATCTCTCTGAGCTATTTTATGGCTTACATGAAAGAATGAATGGAAAATGCTTTGTGAAATTTAAAGTGCTGCATATTTGTCATTTATTGTTGTTACAGCTTAGGTGAGACAGAAAATCTAAGCCCAACCATAGATAACAATATATAAATGTCAGCTCCTATAATTGATTAAGGATGCTGACTCTAAAAATTGGAGAAGAGGCTGATAAATGTTGTAGGGATAGATAATAACAACTCAGATTTTCATAGAAAGTCCTCAGCAGTTCATCAATGGGCTGGATGCTGGATGACTGTTTTCCAAGGACATGCCTAGTTAGACTCAGAGAAGCTACGGAGAGATGCTTTTTTGGTGAAAGCAACCCCTCATATGTGATGTCATCCTCCTCATCTATATCAGTTCACTATACTGATTAAATCACAATGCATTTATGTAATATCTATCTCTATATCTTCTATATGTTACTGCTTTGATTAAAGGCTTTCATAAAGCAATTACCTTGGTAGAGGTTATTAAGTAAAACACATGCAGAATGGATGAGTGGCTAAGTAGATGGGGGCCCACAAGCACAATGATATGATTAGCAAATGAAAAGATATACCCTTTGACAGACCCTAGTACCACTGATGCAGGTGACAGAGATAAGGGATGACTGGAGACCCAGGTGTCCTGAGATCTTCATGCAGAAAAACATATTCACAGAGCATATGTTATTTTATTGTTGTTCAGTCATTTCAGTCACATTTAATTCAAGACCCCATTTGGGGTTTTCTTGGCAGCAAAGATACTGGGATGATTTGCCATTTCCTTTTCCAACTAATTTTATAGATGAGGAAAACAAGGCAGAGCTAGTAAGTGACTGGGGCCAGACTCGAACTCAGGAATGAGTCTTCCTGACTCCAGGCCCAGTACTGTATCCGCTGTACCACCTAGCTACCTCTGTATACATTACATGTGTTAGCATATGCTCACTGAGTTTGTGTTATGTATAAGTTGCATATATTCACAGTTCATCTGGTGTTGTCTGGTGGCTCTTAGATAATTTTTTCACTTCTCAAGTAGATGATTTATTAAGTAAGTCATGTTGGAGTGGCTTTAATTACATGCAATATTGTCTTCTCACCTTTATTCTTCTAGTCTGTTGTCAGTTTTAACATTTGTTCTAATTATTCTATGATCTGTTGGCACAGATTACTGATTCTGAAATAAATTCCATATTGTTTATCAGCTTTTTGTCAATGAATATATATTTCAATTTCACATTTTTGTGATTTTTTTAGTGCATACCATTTTCTATGTTTTTAGACTCTTTCCTTGCCAACATTCATAAAATACAGGTGTCATTTGAGTCATCCACAAGCCTTTGACTTCTTATATTTCTTTATCCTGGGCATAGATGTTTGTTTGTTTGTTTTAAATTCAGACTTGAAATAAGAGTATCCAAATGGTGCAAAACAAAAAGCTATGTGAGATTCTCCCTTCTCTCCTAATTTCTCTCCTACTGTGTTTAAACTTTGCCATTTATGTCTCTGTGTCTGTAAGGCTTTTTATTCTTTCAAAATCCTCATAATAAAAGGCTAAAACAAAAACCTTTAGAAAAAGTTAGATGCACCTTATGTAGTATGATCAATTAAGACCTTATAGACATCTATTTGGAATCTTTCATCACTAACACACAGAACTGGAATTTGAAGGCCTTGTTAGCACGATGCTAAGGTGACTATAAATCAGGCCATACAATAAATAGTTGGAAGAACTGAGGATGGTGAGCATAGGGTAAGAGAAGATGGGGAAGAATATGATATCTGTTTTCACGTATTTCAAGAGCTGTCAGACACAAAAAAAATGAATGCCATTCTGAGTGATTCCAGAGAAAAGTACCAAGTACTATGGCCAGTGGGTAGAATTTGCAAGGAGGCAGATTTTGATTGAATATTACAAAAAAAGAGTTTGTAATTGTTCAATATATGAATTGACTGCCTTAGGAGGTAGGAGTTCCTCATCTGGGAGGAAGGTATTCAAGACCAATGAATGACCATTTGTCAGGGAGAAGAAATTCCTGCATCAGGCAAGTTTTTTCACTAACTGATGTTTCAATTTCCTTCTAATTCTGGGACACTATGAGTTTGTGATTCTCTGAAAGGAGAGAAACTGGAGCATGAAGAAGGTCATGGAAATGGGTATGGTGAAAGAGTACCAGGTGTGACTTCCGAAGAGATCAGCATGTGCAGAAGTCGCCGAGAAAGCCTTCATGAAAGAAGTGGCACTTAAACCGACTCTGAAAGGATGAGTAGAGTATGGATAGAAAACAGCACTGGGTGAGTGATGGGCAAATAGACAGATAGAATAAGAAAGAGATGGGAACAAACATAGGATTAGAGGCAGGGGGCATGTTTTTGTTTAGGGGGAGTGAGCAGAACAATGAGAATAGCTCAGCAGTTGAGTGTAACAAAGATTATGTGACTCTACTGAGCTCTAAATTCATTTTTTCCTTTGCACTTTGGCTTCAAATGTCATGTGGCCAGGTGGAATGAGATAGATACCTGGAATGTGAATAGCATTTAAAGAATCCTCCCATCCTCCCCCCGCCATGTGCATACATGTACACTCAGAGCTCTTACTAATAACTCAATGAATTTTTATCTGTTAGTTCAAAACGAGCAGCCACAACAGGCTTTCGAGCATTTCCTGCTAGTGTAATTTTCCAGATTCCTATGCTGTTCCATTTTCTTTCATATTTGAAGGCAGTTCATGAATTTGAAATTAAATATTACCTTTATGGCCCTGGCAATCTTTGAAGCATCTTCCTTTTAAAAGGGTCACAAATCCACAATGTAGACCACATGATTACAATTTCCCAAGAAGTGAACTTCATTTCTAACGTGCTAAGAAAGTCACATCTGATTAGTGAGTCACCCTCACAATTTTGCTTTTCAAAGAAATGGCTCCTTTGAATTTCAGAAGGCATTTCATTATGGAAATCTTTCTGTGGTTTTGACAGGTATTTCTCTGGATCCAGAAACCACATCAGTTTAACTTATTTCTGTGCCCTTATTTGTTAGTGATTGACTACATGCATTTCTAAAACTAAATTAGAAACAAAAGTGTATATTGCAAATCGATTTTTTGAACTGTCTCCCATTGTTATTTCAGAAATGAGTTTTCAGACTTTTTTTTATCTCAGCCTTCACATTTAAAATTCTAACATTGATTTTGAGAAGCGTTCCTTTTGTCAATATGCAATCAATGTTCTTTGTTCACTCCCGGAATGAACCTGATTAAACCTGGAGGAGGGCCTGTCTCATAAAGCTTATTTGGGCATGCTCTGGCTCATCCAAGGGTCAAAGAATCAGGTTCCATATGCATTTAATTTATCAAAGGTTCTATGATATCTTACCAGGAAATACTGTGCTGAAGATCTAACTTTTTTTTTTTTCCTTCAGGAAGAGGCTCTTGAAACAGAGATCAAGGAAAGGGTATTCAGAGAGAGCACTTTGGGCCAATGCAAAAACCTCAAACAGGCACTGAGGTATATATACAGGGTCTAAAGATACAATCATGGAATGGCAAAAACTTATTTTTTTCAATCTACCCATTTTCTTATACTTCTTACCCTACCTTTGTTTAAAGGGCTGTAGCAGGAAGGCTGAATTTACGATCTCAAGTATAATCATATATATATTTGAATGGTTTGAAACTGCAAGGTATGAGGGATTCTCTAAGTAGAAATCAACAAAACATTTATTTAGGCCCCACAGCAACAGATTTGCAAACCAGCCTCCCCATTCCGATATCTTGACCAAAAAACCCCAGGCCCAATAAGCCCGCCTCACAAGAGTAACCAGGAGGCCACAGAAAAACAAGACGGTATTTAACCAATTCATATTTACTGGCCTCAAGTCTTTGCTCCCACTCCTGGGTTCACACAGGTCGGCTCTGCTTCCGCAGCTCCTGCTTCGGCTTTTTTCAGCTTCAGCTGTAGTTGTCTCTTAGCTCGCCTCTCCTTGCAGCTGAGCCTCTGGCATCCTCAAGCCCTGCCTCAATGACCAGAGACCATTGGTTCTGGAGTTGGCCCCTCTTAAGTCATTAATCTACACCCACAGAGGTTTCACACCTGATAGGGCTTTGGGCCTGGGGCTTAGCACTTAACAGCTGAAAGTACTTTCACTCAAAGTAAACAAAAGCCAAACTCCTGAAGTGCTAAGGAGCCCATTTTGCCTTACTGACACAAGGGCCCATGTTAATAGAGTTAACTGATCAGCCAGTCAAATGGATAAGACTTGGCATCTTCTAAGTTCCCTAAGACCAGGGTCAAATGACATAATGTTTGTAAAGCGCTCTGTTGTTAGTGAGTTGTTTCAGTCATGTCTGAGTCTTCATGACCCCGTTAGGGGTTTTCTTGGCAAAGATGCTGGAGTGATTTGCCATTTCCTTCACCAGCTCATTTTACAGATGAGGAAACTGAGGCAAACAGGGTTAAGTAACTTACACAGAGTCACACAGCTAGTAAGTGTCTCAAGTCTGATTTTGTAGGTCCTTCCTCTTTTCCCAACTCTGTCTTATTTATCTTTTCATAAATATCAAACTCAGAATGCAAACCCAGGGCTCTTTTAATTCCAATCTTGTGCTCTAATTTATTATAACACATTGCCTTGTGTGTATTTCCAGATTCCAAATAGCAGAATAAACAGAAAAACAAACAAGAAACCTCAGCACTATAGTTAAAATGAAAAACAATAGTCAGCTAACAGATGTGGAAAATACCTCCACATATTTGCTAGAGTCCTTACATTGCTTATATTTATTAAAATATGTATACCATATGCATAACTGCTACATGCATATTACATACAGGTAAAATACATATATGTTTGTGTCTATCCTGTGTCCACATATCATAGAATTACAGGGCCAGAAGGGACCTTGGAATTCATCTAATCCAACTATTTTATTTTAAAGCCAGGGAAACAGACCTGGAAGTAAAAGTTATTTGCCCAAGCTCGCACAACCATTTTAATTTTGGAGTGAGGACCAAAACCCAGTTCTCCCAATTCCAAGTCATTTCTCTGAGAGGAATTAGGACCAAATATAGTAACTCATGCAAAATGACCAAGCTCACAGCACCAGTATATTTTGCTCTTGTGCCAGTTTAAGTAATCATATAACAATACACAATACAACACAACACAATAGTTACAACACTCAGTTTTACAAAGCATTTTATACATCAGCCCCAGAAGACAGTGACTACAACTATTATTGCCTTCATTTTGCAGTAGAGGAAAGTCACTCTCAGAGACTAGCTCAATATCCTACGACGGTAATGGTGGAAGAGCTGGGCTCAGACCTAGGTTCTCTGACTCCAAATTCAAAAGCAGAATGGCATAATGAAAAGACTGCTGAACTTGATATTAGGACAAACATGGGTCTGAATCTTGTCTTTGATACTTTCTAACTGTGTGACCATGAGCAAATCATTTAACCTCTGACTCAGTTTCCTCAACTGCAAAATGGGTAGCATAATAGTGCTTATCTTAAAGGCCTGTTGTTATGATCAAATGATTTAGTATTTATTAAGTACGTAGTATGGTACCTGGCACATACTTACTCCCCTTCTCTGAGCCTCAACTTTCTCATCTATAAATTAGTAGTATAGTTTTGAGTCACATAAGATAATTCTTTAAAACACTTTGTCAGACTTAAAGTGCTTATGCACTTGTGCTATTATCACTATTATCATTATTGTGATGCTTTAAATGATAATTGAGACATTGCTTGCTTTGGAGATAGGAATACCTGAGTTCAAATTCCATCTCTGCCACATGTTGGTAGTGTGACCCTGGGCCAAGCACTTAATATAATATGATATATAAATAATGTGTTGTTGTTGTCGTAGTTTCTTTTTTAAGACTTGTTTAAGACCTATTTGGGGAGCTATACATATACCTTTAAAAATAATCTATGCTGTTCCCTGGAACTTGGAAAATTCTTCTCTAAAAAAGTTGGCAAATGAAGCCCAGCATCCTTTAGCAGACAATGAAAATTTCTTTTTCTTCTCAGAGATCATTTGGTCAGATTTTGGACAGCTTTATTATTCATAAGCAACCTTACCTGAAACATTTCCTGAATGTGCCCACATGACGCTTGGTTCTTCCATAAGAAATTGTCACTTTTACCCAAGCTCTGATGTGAAAGCCTGCCCTTTACTTTTTAAATAATAGAATGCATGTCATACAAAAGGATTAGATGCAGAAGTTTCCCTCTGGGCTGTGGCCCTCCACAAAAAGTCCATTCCTAATTTGTCTTTTTAATCTCTATCCAACTCAATTTGTGTTTTGTTTTGATCCTCAGACCTAGGAGATAATGAAGATAAAGGAACTATAGTCCCAGTGGTAGTGAATGGATGAATTTAAGGAGAAAATGCCATCCCCCCACCCTGCTAAAAATAATAACAGTCACATTGTGTTACATATAAAACTAATCCACTTCATTGGACCATGAAAGGAAACATCAGGAGCAAAATAGAAAATGAGTTTTGTTTTGTTTTGTTGTTTAATATATGAAAGGGCATAGCTATGGTAAGAAATGAGTTTGGGCCTTGATGTGTCAGATTCTTGGCATTTAATTGTGTTGATGAGCACTGTATCCACTGAATCATGGAGTCTACGAATAGCGTACTCATTTTTCATTATCTTGCTCGGATACCTTGCTTGCCCTTCATTATGTTTTCAAGCTGATTTCCTCAAGTGAGATATCAACATATTTTATCAATAAACAAGGAAAGGCAGATGTGTAAGGGCCAGTTTCATGAGACAGATAAGATATTCAACTTTAATAATGAAAACCACCACATTCCTGTTGCATAGGGTCTGCCAAGTGGCAAAGCACATCAATAGATCTGTAGGTGAAGACTATTGGATTTGATGTCAGAGGATGCTGATTCAACTCCCAGATCTTCTTTTTGCTACCTGTTTGACCTTGGGTGGGTTACTTATCCTCTATGAACTATATTTTCCTCATCTGTAAAATAAGAGGTTTAGAAGAAATGATTTCTAAATCCAAGAATTTTGTGGTGTCATTAGAGAATGTTCTTAGTTTCTAAAATATTTCACTTGGATTGATATTTGTGATTTTTATAGAAAGAATAATTGCTATTTTTACCATTTCTCTAATAGCCTTTATTTTCCAAATAAAGTAATTGACAAAACATAAGAAAACATTTTTATTATCATGTGATGTAGACAAAAGGGCTCCAGAATAAGAAGACGAAGGTAGTAGTCTCAATTTTGCCCCCATTCAGAGATGTGAGCTTAGGGGACTCAATTCATTGTTCTTGGCCTCAGTTTCCTTATTTGTAAAATAGGAATAATGATGCCTTCCCTGCATATTAATATGAGGATCAAATGACACCATATATTCATAGGTCCTTGCAAGCACTCATACCTATTGGAAGCTCATTCATTAATGAAAAACAGTGTGGGATAGTAGGACATAAATTTACTGTTAGAAGAGACATGGGAGTTGAGGTAGTCTAACCCTTTCATTCTATAAACGAGAAAAGTGAGTGATTGTAAGGTTTAGTGACTTCCCTGAGTTATACAGCTAGTAAGAAGCCAGGTCTAGATTTGAACTCATATCCTGAGACTTTAAACCCAGAACTCTTTTCATTGTACCACACTAAATCTCCATGGAAAGAATCCTAGACCAAGGGTGGGGAACCCACATCTTTGAGAATTTGTTCTGTAAAATTCAGATTCAGTCAAACAGCTGCACTTGAGAATCTAGATATGACCTCAAGGTTGCAGGTTCCACATGCTGACTCTAGACTCAGAGATAGGAGGGCATTGTATTTGCATCCCTGATCTGCTGCATAAGCCTTGTGACCAGGGGGAAGGCACTAAGTCTTTCTGGGCTTCGGTTTCCTTATCTGTAAAGGGGGATAGTAATGTTCGCACTACTTGTCTCCCAAGGTTGTTATGAGGAAATTATTTTGTAAAGTTTAAAGAGAGACATGAACATAAACTGCTACTCATGAAAACTCTCCTTACTTGGAGGACTCAATCTGAGTTGGGGGAAAACTTACTGTAGCAAACATTTCCTTCACAGATATTCCAAAGTAAGTTAGTACTTAAACAAGGTCAAGGGATCCAAGATGGCAGATCAAGGGCAGCCGTCTAGCTGAATTCTCCCAATATTCTCCTCCAAACAACTTTGAAGTAAAGCCTCAAATAAAATTTTGGAGCAACAGTACCAACAAAAGATTGGGGTAAGACATTATTCTGGCCTAAGAGAACTTAAGAGGTTGGCAGGAGAAGTCTGTGTTATTGGGGTAGAGGCCTGTCTGGAGCTCACACATGTAGCAGCAACAATAGTGGTCGTAGAATAAGCTCTGAGAGTTTTCAGACCAGCTACAGTAAGGGGGTCACAAATTGTCAGTAAGCGATTACAGGGGACCCTTTGTTGGCACTGTGTACAAATGGTGATACTTGGCAATTCTATGGCTCATGCACGGTTCTGGGTGGCAATTCTAGCACAGAGAGTAGTACTAGTGGTCAGTCACAAGGGAGCACAAAGGGCCCTGGTCATAGTTCTAGATTCAAGAAAAGAGGTATCATCTGCAGTTGCAGGGGACCAGGAGCCCTTCCTGGGTAAATACCAGAACACAGACCAGGGCAACAGTGACTCTGCCTCTTCCAGGATCATGCAACCCTGAAAGCACCAAAAACTGGCAGACTTAGATCTGAAAACAATGGCACAAAATAAAACCTAAAGCTTTGGACAATGCCTTCCTTTGCCCAAGTGAGTAGAGCCCAACTAACATAAAGTTCAGAGAATAGAAATAGATTGGAAAAAAGAGAAAACAAAAAAATGACTACTATGGTGGGAGAGAGGACCAAGACATGAACTTAGAAGAAAAGAATGTGAAAACAGCTTCCAAAAGAAGTCTCAAAGAAAAATGCTAATTGGACTCAAACCCGACAAGAATTTCTGGAAGAGTTACACAAAGAGGTAAGAATGATAGAGAAAAAAAATTGGTAAGAGAAATAAGAGTGATAGAAAATAATAAAAAGAGAATTAGCAGCTTGGTAAAAGAGGCATAAAATTGCTGAAGAAAATAACAGCTTAAAAAGCATTGGCCAAATGGAAAATAATGTGCAAAAGTCACTGAAGAAAAAAATTTCTTAAAAATTAGAATTGATCAAGTGGAAGCTGATATTTCATGAGATATTAAGAAACAGTAAAACAAAGTCAAAAGAATGAAAAAATAAAAGAAAATGTGAAATATCTCATTGGAAAAACAATTGACCTGGAAAATAGATGGAGAATAGGTAATTTAAGAATTATTGTCCTACCTGAATGCCGTGATCAAAGAAAGAGCCTAGACATCATATACTAAGAAAATATAAAGCTACCCTGACATCTTAGATCCAGAGTGCAAAATAGAAATTGAAAGAATCTACTTATCATTTCTTGAAAGAAATCCTCAAATGAAGACTCCCAGATATATTATAACAAAATTCAAGAGCTCCCAGGTCAAAGAGAAAATAGTTAAGGCTGTCAGAAAGAAACAATTCAAATATCATGAAAGCATAGTCAGGATCATACAGAATTTAACAGTTTTCACCTTAAAGGAGTGGAAAGTTTGAAATATGATGTTTTGAAAGGCAAAGGAACTAGGATTACAATGAAGAATAACCTAATCAGAAAAAACTGAGTGTAATACTTCAGGGGGAAAAATGGGTATTTAATGAAACAAAAGACATTCACGAATTCATGATGAAAAGACCAGAGTTGAATAGAAAATTTGACATTCAAACACAAGATGCAAAAGAAACATAAAAAGGTTAACATGAGAGAGTAATCATAAGTGACTCAGTAAAGTTAAACTGTTTGTTCCTATGTGGGAAGATGATATATGTAACTCCTAAGAAGTTTATCTTTATTACAGCAGTTAAAAAGAGTTTGCACAGACACAGGACATGGGTGTGAGTTGATCATGTTGGAATGATCTCTAAACACAATGAAGGGGTGAGAAAGAAGGATCCACTGGGAGAAGCAGGAAGGGAGAGGTAGCAGGAGGAAAACTTTTTAATTTAAAAGAGGCATGCAAGTTCCCAAGAGGTATGTTAATGTACTGAAGAGAACATACTTTTTTAAAGGGTTTCTCCTATTCATCAGACATTTGTTCTGGACATACTATGAGCAAAATCCTATCTGTGTTAAGCACTTTGGAGTATGCTAATTACAAATGAGTTTGAAGTAGGTAACAGAGAGTATCTCCTTGCAAACCTTTTGTTTACAGTTAAGATTTAGTTTGTCTAGAAACAAATTGTATTTCTTGTAAATAGGCTACAATTTGGATATCTCTACTACTAGGGGTGTACATTCCTATAATAGGTCTAAACCAGCAAATCTTACCATATGTATAAGGTTTCTGCCCTTCCTTTTTCTCTTCCTAGAATACATCATAGGCTTGAGATGTGGTAGCAATGGCAGTACCTTACCCATTGGTCTTGGTTAAGTTCCTATTTTAGGTAAAGTCAGTTTTAATTATTTTGCAGTGATTGTAGGTCAGAATCGACTGTGAACATTTATTAAACATTTATTATGTTCCAGGCATTGTGCTAAGTATTGGGGCTAAAAGTCTAAAGAATGAACAATTCCTTCTCACAAGGAGCTTATATGCCAATCAATGAGGTGGTTATACACACACACACACACATACACAGAGATACACATATATGTCTATACACACATATATAGTATGTATGTGTATCTATATATACATATGTTCATATATATTTTATATGTTTATACATATATACACAATGTGTATATTCACTTTGTATTTGTGTGATACATATATGTGTGTGCATATATATGTATATGTATCACATACACAAATACAGAGTAAATAAATCCTAATATATACAACACAGATAAAACAAAGTAGTTTGAGAGGGAAACCACTAGAAATTGAGCGAATCAGGAAAGTCTTTATGTAAAAAACAGTACTCTATTGTAAAAGAAGAGAGGGCTTCTATGAGCCAGACATAAGGATGGAGTGCATTCTAGGCGTGTATGACAGCGAGTGAACTGGGTGGGAAGATAGAGCTTCATATGAAGACTATAGAGGCCATTTTGGTTATACCAGAGTCCAGGAAAGGTGGTGATATCTAATGAGTCTGGAAAGATATTTTGGGGTCAGGTTATAAAGGACTCTGAAAATTACACAGAGGAGTTTACATTTTATTCTAGAAGCAATAGCAAACCACTGACTTTGGTTGAACAGGGAGGCACATGGTCAGATCTGAGTTTAAGGAAAGTTACTTTGGCAGCAGTGTGGGATGGGCAGGAGCAGTGGAAGATTTGAGACAGTAAGAACAATTAGGATACTGTTGCAGTAAACTAGGTGAGAGGTGATGAGGACCTAAACTAAGAGAGAGCTGTGTGAGGGAGAAGGAGGTCAGTTGCCAGAGGCATTGTAGAAACAGCTCGATTTGCCAATTGATTGGATATGCGGAGTGAGAGTGAGGAGGCAAGGATAATGCCAAGGTTAAGAACTTGATATGCACTAAGGATGGTGGTGTTTTTGAGAACAACAACAATAAATAACATTTCTGTAATGCTTACAGTGTTCTAGACACTGTGCTAAATGCTTTACAGTCATTCAGTTCTCACAACAACCCTGCTAGGTGTTATATTGCCATTTTATAGATGAGGAAACTGAGGCAAACTGAAGTTAAGTGACTTGCCCAAGACCCCACAGTTAGTAAGTATTTGAGGCTGGATTTGAATTTAGGTCTTCTTAAATTCAGGTCCACTGCTCTATCCAGTTTGCCACCTTGACACCCAACAGAATCTAAAATCCTTTCTAAACACATGAGCCCCCATCATTGTGTTTCCTTTTAATGGTTAGCTAGAGACACACTGCTCAAAACAAAGGCATTTAATGATTTAGTAAAGTGGAAAAAAATTGAACATTTCTCCATAAGCCTTGAGGTCACTCTCATAAATACAATAAATGAGAAGAGTGCACCTGTGTGAGGATTAACAATGAAGCATCTGTATATGGAGACCATGTGTGGCCAAGGTTTTCACATAAAGAGTCAAACACAAAAGAGAATATATTTATGAAGAAGCGATTAATATCTTTAACACTGGAAGGCTACTGATGTCTTCTTTTGACTTTGATGCTTTCTGCTGGTCATTTCTGTCCACTGATCCCTCCTAGGCATTATGCCTTTCTGCCTATCCCTAGGTATTTTCATTTTTACTGAACGTAAAGTTTCCATTGCAGCTGGTCGTTAGGTTTTTAGCTATACTCAGGGTTAGGTAATATACTGTCTAATAGCCACTCAGGATACTCTGTGATTAGTAAGCCTTTCCCCTGCAGGGAGAAAACTTGCTTGATTCTGTTACCCAGCTCTTTCATATACCTCCACCATCTACTGGGAAATGCTGAGGTTATATTTCTCCCCTATAGAGAAGAGCTGCAGCAAATTTAGCCTCTTATTTCAGCCAACTCATATCTTCTAACTGTACATGACCTATAATCCTTAGCTGAGTTGCTGGGGGCTGCCTGTAACTCTGTGCTCCATCATCAGAGGTTTTGTAACTAGTTAGCGTTTCTCCTGCAGAAAAGGTTTACAATTCTCTCCAGTCAGTAGCAACACATTTCTCTTTCCCTCAGCCAGGTTGCATCAGAAAGCAACGAAGGCCAGGCTAGGATCAGGCTTGCTCTTTGTTCACTCTCAGAACTTTCTTGTCTGATTCATCTCTCAACTCTGTGAAGTTAGTATTCTCTGCTCTGTGTTTCAATTCAACTGTCACCTAACTGATAGTCAGAAACCTATTGCAGCTCCTAGGGCATATCATATATCCCTGGTGAGGCAAATATCTTCAGGGCTTTATAAACTTCCTTAAAGTGAAAAAGAACTGAGTGATTCTTTAGTGGGAAATAGTTTTTAACAGAAGCTCCCTTCCCCCATCATGCTTCTCTCTTCATTGCAAACAGCAGATTGTGGTTTTTTAAAAGGCTTAGGAGACTAACCTTTCCTTTTTTCACCACCATCCCTTTCCCCTAGCAGCATATCACGGCATCCTGGTCTTCCCTTACTCTTTCTATATAAATTTAGAAGGAACCCCAGTACACAGTTCAACCCCCTCATTCTATAGGAGTTAAAAAACCCCAATACTAAAGTCCAAGAGTTAAGGTAAGTTGACCTAGGTAACAGTAAGTAGACAGTCAGGACTTGAAACCAATTCCTATGATTTCAAATCTAGTGATCCCATTTGCTTTGGGACTACAGAGCTAGTCTGCCTTGATTCCATCATCTGAACCTAGAATCCTCAGGCTCCTCTCAAACTGACCTTACTTTCTTTACCTGTACTTCTCCCCTCCTCCCTCCTCCTCAATCCCCCTCCCTTTGTCTCTGAGTTCTTTGGCAGAGCTGAGATATTTACTTTCACGTTTTATGATCTTAAAGTCATGTGATCACTAGATTGGGAGTTGCCATAGACCTTAGAGGTCATTTGGTTATATTGCCTCACTTTAGCAATGAGGCTCAATAATTTCTCCAAGTACTAAGGAAAAGACTCAGGATCAAATCCAGATTCCTGCCTTCAAATCCAGTATGCTTCTCATAATTGTACCCTGCCTTCCCATCCCTAAAATGTAAGATGCCTAAAATCTAAACTTCCCTTCCCCTATATCAGGCTGCCCTTACCAACTTTCCCATTTCTATTAATGACATCACTAGCTGGAGTCACCTTTGAATCTGCCCCCTCCTCTCAGACATATTTTGCTACTGGTATATGATAAAGATCTGGTTCCGGCTCATAGACCTTCCTGCATTCAGATTGCTGAGTCATGAGTTATCTTCCTTGGAGAAGCATTTTTGCTTTTATTCTAAGATTTCACAGTGAGGGGTTGTGGGATGGAGAGAAAAATCCTTAGACACTGGTATAGTGGGAAGAGCACTGGCTCTGTCTCTGGGAGACACAAATTCAAATGATACTTTTTGTAGCTTATTATCTGTGTGACCTTAGGTTTGGTTCTCAGTTTCCTCATCTGCAGTATGAGGGGGTTAAACTAGATGTCTTCTAATTCTAAATATATACTAAATATTATGATCTTATAACCCTGCCCCAGATCTCTTGCCCCCTCCCTGGTACATAAACATACATATCACCAACAATGAAGGCAGGATCTACCTCCAGAAGTCATTACAAGCAATATGACTTCTATGCCCTTGCCTATAACCAATCCCCTACTCCCTTACTTAGTCATTTGTGTCCCCTAAGATATATCTATTCCTCAATTTCTGTTTACTGCATTGGAAGGAACATTACATTTAGATTCAGAAGACCTGGGTTCAAATCCAATCTCTGGTACACACTATCTTTTTTTTTTTACTTTGGGCAAATCCCTTCACTTTTCTGAGCCTTAGTTTCTTTATCTGCAAGGAGGAATCAGACTAAATAACCTTTCAAGCTCCTTCCACCTTTAATTTAAGAACCTTGAAAATCTTTTTTTTGAAAGTCACTTTTCCCGTCTTGATCACTAACCAGCACCCTCACAGCCCTAGCCGTGGCCTGTTCATGTCTGTCCTCCTTGTCCCCTTTTTTATTCTCAGTCCCATTTCTCAGGACCCATTTAAATCTGCAGTGTTGTTATCTTGTTCCTCCACTCTCTAAGTAACAGGCTGGCGATAAGAAGAATAGATGGAGCAAAGAAAGTTACATTACAGCAGAGTAAAACCTAAGAGAATGAAGGCAGTGTTCGGGGAAACTCAATTGGAAAGAAAGGACAGAGAGCAGATAAATGATGATGTGCCTTGGGGTTATAAGTGCCACGGAGCAATAAATACACAAGGAATAAAAAAAGGTCAGTGTGAATAAGGAAGAGCAGAAAGTAATCAAGGAGTAGAAAGAAGGACATGAAAGGTATAAAAAGCTAGGGCCTGAGTTAAGGAAGTGGAAAAATGGATAAGGATGGAGATTGGAGCCTGAAAGGCAGTGTGCACAGGGGTTAAGAAAGATATAGGCCATCATAAATCTGTTCTGAGTACAAAAGGAAGACAAGGTCAGTGAATGAGAAAGGCAGTCCATAGAGGAATGACATTGATACGTTATTGACGTAAGCAGTCCTTGGTAAACCTGATATGATCTTAATCATTTCAAGATAGGAGCTGGAAAAAAAAGAGAAGGTAAATATTGAAGGCTGGTATTTAAGCATAATAACCATGTGTGGTTGCTTTCATGAAACTTGTTGATCTTTGTGGTCCTGACGTAGAATTTGGGTAGTATTTTTTTAAAAAAAGTTTTCAAAATATAAAATAATTCCATCTTTGGTCACTGCCAAGAAGGTCTGCCTATACTCACTCAATACTTCATGTTGTAGTTCTGTGAGTCCTTGTAATGTGTACTGGGTGTCCCGAAAATCTTAGTGCATTTTGGAGCCTAACTAAGTGTTAGCTGTTTAAGCATAAAATGGCACTAAAACTTTTGGGAAACACCATATAGTCCCTTTATGATAGAAAGGGTTCTTTGTTTTTTTCACAACTGCTTGGGGGTAGATAGAATAAGTACTATTATCTCCGTTTTGCAGAAGGTGAAAGTGAGGGTCAGAGAAATAAAGGCACTTGCCTAAGGCCACATAGCTAAGAAGGGGCAGTGTCAGGGCACAGATTAAGACCTTTTGCTTCCAAGGTCTGTGTTCTCTTCCCTACAGCAAAATATATCTTAGTGTGCTACTTATCTATTTGCTCAGACATTCCAACTACTTTCCCATTCATCTATCATTTCACAAAATCCCATCCTTTATACTAATATCACTTTATATTTTCCCAAGAGCTTTGACATGCATTGTCTCATTTGATTCTCTAAAACCACACAAGACCACCAAAGAATGGCTATTTCCATTTTCCTTTTAAGGAAACAGATGTTCTCAGAATTAAATTGACTTGTCCAGTGTTGCAAAGCAAATCTGAGGTAGAGCTACCACCACGCTGGCTCTTTGGAAATTTTGTGATAGGGTAGGTGGTCCAAGAGAAGCCGAGATCTTGAATGGTGGATAATGGTGGATTGAACAGGTGGATATTGAAGTTTGGGATAACACCAGTAGTGGCCAGTACGTTAGTTGGTATAAGGAAGAGTTGTTGAATACCACTGGACCAGGTTTAAAAAAAGCCCAAATTTTGAAAGATAAACATGGGTAAGAAAGAGCAAATAAGTAATGGAAGTGTAAATCACAGATTTGGTCAGATAGGAGGAGATATGACTACATCGATTGGGAACCTTGCCTAAGCCCCTGGATAATATAAGGGCATAGATATCTTTCCGCTCATCTCATCCCCTTCCCACTCTACCCTCCAAACTAGATAATAAGAACCAGGTTCCTATTCAACAAAGAGACCTAGTAACAAGGGTGAGATCCTGTGGTCTGAGCGAACACCAGTACCAATGTTAAGTACTGTGCCCACTCTCTCTATAGGGATAATCAATAATCTCTGTAAAGATAATCATAAGAGCACTGGAACCCAAGTTACAAAAATCACTGAATATTAAAATTGAAAATGATCTCAAAGCTCATTTACTCTTGCCTCTACTGGAACAGGAATTTTCTCTAGAACATTCCTAATAAGTGGCCATTGAACCTTTTATTGGAGATCTCCAGTCATAAGGAGCCCCAAACCACTCAAAGCAGCTCATTCTACTTTCAGACTAATTATTGAAAAAAATTTCTTCACTCAAGACATAAACTACCTCTATTAATTTTAATCCTCTGGGACCAAACAAAAGAAGGCTGATCCTTCTTCCACTTGACAACCCTTCACATCCTTGATGAAAACTGTCATGTCCTCCTTTTCTTCCCTTAGCTTAAAAATATCCAGTTCCTTCAACCGCTCCTTAAGCAACATGGTTTCTATTCTGTTCACCATCCTCAGAGAGTTCTTCTGAATATTTTCCAGCTTCTCAATTAATTCTCCTTAAAATGTAAGCCCCAAAACTAAATGCCAAGCTCAAGGAGTATTTTAGTAAGAATTCAATAAAGTGGGGCTATCACTTGACTTATATATATTATTATGGCTCTCTATTTTTCTAGGCACAAAATTTAAAATCACTAGTAGTTTATTTGGCTGTCAAGTCATACTATTTACTGATATTAAGAATTAAGGCCACTAATAACCTTTGATATATTTTTATACAGACTATTATCTGGCTACTCCTCCACTGTGGACTTGAAATACTGTTATCATTGATGTTACAATTGACCTTGCAAATAAACTCATTAGAATTCATCTTATTTTTCTAATCCAAGAGGTCTGGGTTCAGGTCCTGGCCCCACTACTTACTAACTTTTGATCTTGAGAAAGTTACTTCATCTCTTTGTATCTCAGCTTCCCACTTCATTAAGGTGAGCATAATAATGTCTATGCTACCTCTTTCCAGGGCTGTTGCGCAGAAATCGTTTTGCAAACTCGAAAGAGCTATAGAAATTGGAATCATTATTATTGTACCCGGAGTGTGAAGTGGGATCAGAACATGGATAGAACTGAGTATATATTGGTCTCCTTATTAGAATGTGTATGTGAGGAGTGGTGCTGACAGAGGGGAATAGAAAGAAGCCAGCCTTCTCTCTAATTGCATTTATCGGCATGTTGCCTAATTGTAGCCCCTCCCACAAGGAGAGGAGGATGGAGAGGACATAGTTCCTTCTCCTCAAGGACCTTAAGGTCAGTCTCCAGGAAGGGAGGGGAGAGCTCTGTTTTTGACTTAGCTGATGCAAACCATCAAATGAGCTTCCAAATAACCTTAGTCTCCTCCTCTATGAAACAAACTAGAAGGATAAAGTAGATTGGCTGTAGGTCCCATTCAACTCTAAAATAATATGATGCAATAGATTTCTGCTTGGAAGGGAGCTTCTCATAAATTTCTGCCTAGATGCTGTCTCTTGGAACTGTCCAGCTCCATCCCCACCCCCATCTGAACAGTGCTTTTACGCCATCCCTCATTGTTATTCACCATGAATATATAGCAAAGCTGGCAAAATTTAGCTTCTCACTGCAGCAGCAAAATCATGAGCAACAATTTTGCCCTAAAGCAGCTAGTAGGGAAACCAGCTATTGTGGACATGAGAATTTTCAGGTCTTGCTGCCTCTGATGTGGAGTTTCTGGGCTAGCAAGGGCCTCATTCTTGGCCACTGGGCATTTATCGATTTAGCTACTGAAGTTCAGAGCAGGACACTACCGGATGATGTCCCAGACGCCATGCATTTGGCCCACAGCCATTCACTCTGCAGCCATCAGCACTTTTTTTTTCAATTCTGATAAACTTTATTTTAATTTATTTTTAACATGTTTGGTTTTCAGCATTGATTTTCACAGGCGTTTGAATTACAAATTTTCTCCCCATTTCCTCCCCCTCCACTCCAAGATGGCGTACACTCTGGTTGCCCTGTACCCCAGTCTGCCCTCCCCTCCAT
>CM053623.1:396915835-396937923 GCA_028646595.1 Phalanger gymnotis
CTTTTGAGTGGAAGTACTTTCAGCTGTTAAGTGCTAAGCCCCAGGCCCAGGGCCCTGTCAGGTGTGAAACCTGTGTGGGTGTGGATTGGTGACTTAGGAGGGGCCAGCTCGGGAACCAATGGTCTCTGGTCATTGAGGCGGGGCTTGAGAATGCCGGAAGCTTGGCTGCGAGGAGGGGTGAGCCAGGAGACAACTTCAGGTGTGGAAGTGGGAAGCTGCAGAAGCAGAAAGCTGCGGAAGCCAGAAGCTGCGGAAGCAGGGCTTACTCGAGTGCGAGCAGGAACGTGAGGCCAGTGAAAATGATTTGGCTAAATACTATCTTGTTTTTCTGTGACCTCCTGGTTGCTCTTGTGAGATGGGCTTTCTGGGCCTGGAGTCTTTTTGTCAAGATGTTGGAATGGGGAGGCTGGTTCACGGTTCTGCTGCGGTGGGGCCTAAATAAATTTCTTGTTGTTTTCTCCTTAGAGAATCTCTCATACCTTGCGATTTCGGACCATTCAAACATATACATGATTATATTTGAGATCATAAATTCAGCCTTCCTACTACAGGTCTGGACTCTTTCCTGTGCAAAGATGATGAGCAACCAAGAGGTTCTGACCCAGAAGGCCATCAGCAGCAAAGTCACCCAGATCAGAAAAGTAAAGCAAGTTAAAGCTTCCATGCCTACCAGAATTGGGATCAGGCCCATGAGGGGTCGCGGTACCTCCAACCTGACTTAGTGAGACCTAGTCTCAAAAAATGGTGATAAAGAAAAGATAAAATATGTTTATTATTGAATTCCAAACTTTCCAGGATTCCAGTTAAATTTAGAATCAATATCAAAACACTTTTTCATTGTTTTGATGCCTAGTCATTTTAATTTCCTTATCACTAATCAATCAAAAGAAAAAAAATTTGAGGGACAATATTATTTATAACTCATTTATAAAAAATAGCCTGAAAATTATTTCAGGGATTCTAATTTCAGGGTTTTCTAATCAATTGTACACACACACACACACACACACACACACACACACACACACACAGAGTAATTCTAAGTTCTAAATTTTGAAAATATCTAAGAAATAATTTCCTTCCTTCCTTCCTTCCTCTTTCCCTCCCTCCTTCCCTTCTTCCTTCCTTCCTTTCCTCATTTCCTCCCTCCTTCCTTCCTTCTCTCCTTCCTTCCCTCCCTCCCTCCTTCCTTCTTTCCTTCCTTCCTTCCGTCCTCCTTTCCTTCCTTCCTTCATTCCTTCCTTCCTTCCTCCTTCCCTCCTTCCTTCCTTTCCTCGTTTCCTCCCTCCTTCTTTCCTTCTCTCCTTCCCTCCTTCCTTCCTTCCTTCCTTCCTTCCTTCCTTCCTTCCTTCCTTCCTTCCTTCCTTCCTTCCTTCCTTCCTTCCTTCCTTCCTCCTGGTGCTGAACATGAGCAGGAAGGACAGTGCCTTTCTTACTTTAGTGTGCCAAGTCTTAAAGTAGTTCCTAATATGCTACCTCCTCCAGGAACCTTTTGCTAACTGGCATTCTTTTCAGTGCATCTACCTGACATGGCAGGATATGAGTTGGGAAGAAAATAAATAGTTTTCTCCTTCAACATTGAATACAGAATGAGACTTAGATAAAGCAGAAGACTCAGATTCTAGTTTTTATGGCACAGCTTCCGAGATGTGTGATCTAGGTCGATATACTTCAATTCTGAGCCTTAGTTTACCTACCTATAAAATGAAGACTATATTTTTTCACTCTATCCCTTGCTAGGTTATTGAGGCATAAGCAAGGTAATAGATGTAAAACACTATCAAAATAGGGATCTATTCAAACTGACAGTAATGGATTAGCTTCATGTTAGCTCTTGACTGTTTCTCATCTTATAGCTTCCCCAGTTTGGAGAGACAGACATCCCCCCCACCTCGACTGGGATCTTATAGACTTCATGCATGGGAAGTATCAGGGCGTAAGATTGGCAGGGCTTGAATTCACTGCTGGTATGTGGCTTACTTCATATTTGCTTAGTACCCACAATGTGCTGCCAAGAAAAGAAAGTTTTCTAAATGGGAATGTTGCCATGGAAGAACACAATGAAATCCTTTCTTTTAAGAAGCAGGTGGCCCCAAGAACTAAATCAAGAGCTTCATTCCATCACAAGACACAGCTGAAATCTGGATCTTAGAAGGCAGGCTCTTTATTTCCCTCATCTCTTCCTCCCTTCTTTACTTCCCTCTACCCCACACCCTCACCCCTAGCCCCGTTTCTTGGCAGGGCAAGAAAATGCAGGGCATTTTCTTAAGCATCTTAGGAAAAATTCCCTGAATCCCATTCATCATGAAAAATACTAACACCCAGACTTTTGAGTAAGTTCTTCCTAATTTCTCACTTAATTTCTTACTATATCATTGTATTAATATATACTTTGATATATCCATCACAAAATTGATAGTGACTTTCCTTCCATCCGCACGGATTTCAACCCCACAACATTTCATTCTGGGCCTTTCTTGTCTGTGTAGATATCCTCCACAGATTCATCCAGCACCATAGAAGTCCTTCCTGGTTTATGTGATATTTCACATAAGAGTACTTATATTGTTGATTTGTTTTCCCTCACTCTTTTTTTTCTTCTTACACTAGGTCTCTGTAACTGTCTCAGACTGAAAGCACAGTAGTTTCTAAGGGTCTGGTCTCTATTTCTGATGTGGACTGATTCGCCCCCTCCTTAGTCAACCTAGTGGTCTAGAGTATACCATATTAATGCTGAACTGAGTGCAGACACCCTACGGGCTTAGCCTGTTGGAACTCACAACTCCAAGGCTCAAAGGATCCACCAGCTTCTGCTCCCAGATGTCAGGGATTACAGGTGTGTGCCACCTGGCCAGGTCCCCTCATTTTAACTACAGGACCAACCGCATTCCCCTTTCCCCTTTTCTGGTCACATCTCTTCGATGGACTCATTTTGCGCCGGCTAGGTAGCACAATAGATGGCACACTGGGCCTAGAGTCAGGAAGACCTGAATTCAAATTCACCTCAGACGCTTACTAGCTATGTGGCCTTTAGCAAGTCACATAACCTCTGTCCATTTCAGTTTTCTCAATTGTAAAATGGTGTTAATAAAACACCTACCTCCCAGGGTTATTACAAAGATGAAATGAAATATTTTAAGGTGCTTAGCATAGTCCTTGGCACTCTACCATGGCATGTTAAATCTTGGTATATCTTGGTGTGGGCCCTTTTTGGTGTTCTCTGTATAACCAGGGAGTAGCTAAAGAAACTAGGGATCTGAACTAGGAAACCACTGAGATCCTGGAAAGGGTCACTGAGTGGGGAGGTAATTGATATGAAAGACAAATTTATCCTACTTTACAGTTTACTGCAGTTTTCTGGGGAATTCTCCCTCCTGGAAAAAAGGGACACAAAAGTCTTCTTTTTGGTTGACTTTTTTCAAATGTCCATCTCCTAAGAAGTTGGAATAAAGTGTGCTCCTATTTGATAGTGCACCCTGAACTGCAGCTCCCCCAAAATACTCCTAAGTGACAATTTTTTTCCAATTTGCAGCTTCATTCTTAAGAGCTAGAACTTATAAAAGTCTCAACAACCCACTATTGATCCAGCTTCCAGAGCACAATGACTCATTTCCACGAACGTTTTACTTGTCCCTTAGATACTATCTAGGCTTTGAAAACGGGCCAAACCGTTAAATGATGCAGTATGCAAATGCACCCCACTCGCCATTTACACTCCATACCAGGAAGAAGAAAATGGTCCATTTAGTCCGAAACTGAAGAACTGTCTTACTTCAGTGACTTTGAGATCTCATTATGATGCAGGACATAGACAGCCTGTCCATGCCTTTCCATCTTGGGTATTTCTTGTCCACGTCATTCCATAAATCTTGCATAGGAGAGTTCATGTCATGTGATACTTTCAATGGTGCTAGCTCCCCAGGTGACTGCCAAACTTAGAACAATCCAAATAGTGCCTATCTGTCATTTTCTTCTTTCTCCCTTTCCTAATCCTGTGCTGTACCCCATACTGGAGTGGTTTGCCATTTCCTTCTCTAGCTCATTTTACAGATGAGAAACGGAGGCAAACATGGTTAAGTGACTTGCCCAGGGTCATACAACTAGTAAGTGTCTGAGGCCAGTTTTGAACTCAGGAAGATGAATATTCCTGATACCAAGCCCAGAGCTCTAATCCACTGTACCACCCAGCTACCCTATTAACTGAGTCAGAATTCCTAAACTGGTATATTTTAGACTATATAACTTTGGTTTTTATAATAAAGTCAAAACCTCAATACAGTATTAAGAATTGTACCAAGCTTTCCCATAGATGAAGACATTTAGTTCCTCTAGAAGGTACATTCTTGGCCATTGTTTGGCCATATGTCTAGCACTGAGTTCCCAGATTTCTCAGTTTCCTATTCATTTTGATGTGGGTTGCACTGGCATATGACCTGACACTTCCCATACCCCTCTTCCATGGAAATTTTCCTGTTTAAACTGGTGAGTTGGAATCTTGCAATCTTGATACTTTTAATGGCAGCAGCTTCCCAGGCAACTGCTGAACTTAGAACAATCCAGATAGTGCCTTAGTGCCTGCTCTGACATTTTTCTTTCTCCCTCCCTCCCAGCCCTATGTTGTACTCCATGTCTGACACGTGGAACTCATTTCAGACCATCTTGCAACAGCTGGAGACACATCTTTTTTAAAAGGGAAGAGCAGTGCTATTTTCTTGGAAGATTAGAATTTTGCCAACCTGCCAGTAACATTAATTATTCTATCTTTTCTCTCTTTGCCTTTGCCTTTCTCCCCTTTTTCTTTCCATTTCCTTTCCCTTTTCCCTCTCCTCTCCTCTCCTTTCCCTTCTGCTCCCTTCCCCATCTCTCCCCGCTCCTCCCCTCCTCCTCTCCTCCCATCCTCTCCCATCCTCTCCCATCCACTCCCCTCCTCTCCTGCCTTGCTGCTCCCTTTTTGCTTTCCTTTCCCTTTGCATCCTGTTTCTTGGTTTCCCTAATCTTCCTGTATAGACTTCTATTTATTTTCTTCTCATTATTTTTGTCTGCTTCGGCTGCTCTTGATGTTCATTTGTTTTTAAACCAGCTGATAGAATGTCTTCTACTCTTTGTTACTCATGATTACCAGATGGTGAGGTATTTCTCCCTTTCCTGAATGGTATGTCTAACCAGGGGTAGGGAACCTGTAGCCTCGAGGTCACGTGTGGCCTCAAGAGCACAGGTTCCCCACCTCTGGACCAACGTCTCTCCCACCCATACCTTAATTTGTTTATTTACTTGAGGATATCTCAATGTGTCACTTCCTTGCTCCTGTCACTAACTCTTAATATATAACCAAGTAAAAAGATAACTTGCTAATTTGTTCCTCAACAGAACGTGGATTTATCTAGTTCTAGCTTAAAGTAGAGCTGGCATGGGGTGAGTGCTTGAAGGGATCTAAAATGTGGAGTTGAAGGATTGATTAATTTCAAGCTGCTATGACTTGTGAATGAGTGGGTGAACTATCAGAATCTTCAGGGTGACAGCAGAACTGAAGGGCATGAGTAGATTTGATCCCTTCATCATGCTTCTCAAAGTACATTTAACTGTGCTCCACTGTTTGGGAAGATTTATCATCTAATTTGTATAAATGTATAGTGCATAATATTTACTGGTGTCATCCTGGGATGCCTAACTATGATATAGAGGTGACCCTGGGATCTCAAAGGCCATGCCAGCAAAACTCAAGTTCTGATAGGTTCTGCCGAGCTCAGAATGCTTCGAGTGTGGGCATGTCAATGGACCATATGTCTGTTGGTCAAGGACTAGACAGTGCCTTATGAATATCATCAGTAAAAAAAAATGGAGGCAGTATCAGCTTTATAGGTAAAGGGACTACTCACATAATTAAAATCATGGAGACTCAAAGTCTTAAGGTGCATTCAATAATGTACTTATAATAGGTAAATTTATATAGTGCTTTAAAGTTTGCAAAACACATCATTTCATTTGATCCACACACTAATCCTGTGAGGTAGGTGCTATTGTTATACCCATTTTATAGATGAAGAAACTAAGGCTAAGAAAGGTGGCGCTTGGAGTAATGACATTCATTTTGAGCAGAGCAGAGTAAGTTATGAAGGATCTATAGGCTTATATGTATTATAATCTTTTTTATAGATCTCATCCCATTTCTCCCCCGCCCCCCCAATTCCCAAGTACCTAAGGGTACTGCCAATCTTCCAATCACCCAGGTTTGCAATCTTGGTATTAACTTCAACTCTCTACTCTCCCTCACCCCACACATCCAACCAACTGCTAAATCTAGTCATTCCTATCCCACAACGACTTTTGTGTTTGTCCTTCCTCCCTACTCACACATCTACCACCTAAGTCATTGGTCCACTTTGGGAACAAAGGATGAGCAAGAACAATAAAAAACAATAAAACAAGAAAAACAATAAAAAAAAATAATCATATCACCCCTGGACTATTACAATTGCATCCCTCTTGGCCTCCCTGTCTCTAATCTCTTCCCTTTCCAATCCATCCACCACACAACTGTCAGTGATTTTCCTAAAGTACAAGTCTGAATATGTCACTCCAAAATGAATAAGCTTCAGTGGCTTCTTTATTATCTGAACAATCAAATATTACTTCATCTTTATTTAATCCTTTAAATAGATAAATAATATACATGCACATATGTGTTATATGTTTTGTAATATAAATAATACATACATATAAATATAAAGCAATTTACGTCAGAGACCATGCTCAATTTTTTTCCTGCTAGGGATGTGTAATCAAAGTCATTTGGAGATTATTTTTCAGTAGAAGTTGTTTTTAAAATCTCAGTTGGTCAGTGAGCTCTCTGCATATCGCTGTCAGACTGCTGATAATAGTGCTTCTTCCTTTCCTTCCCCCAGTGGAAATGTTTCTGAGTCTGTGTTTGGAATTTCATTGTTGAGATCCCTGGCATCCTACCTACTTTTCTTATGGATCTTTCAAAACCTGCCCTCCCCAAATTTATGTGTCTTTCACAGAACAGGCAGTGTGTCGGAAAGAATAGAAAGCCAGTCCTGAAGCCAGGAAGTCACTTTGAATTAACCAGGAGTTATTCAATGACTCCATGGCAGGCACAGGAAAACCTGGGTTCAAGCCCTACATCTGACATATTCCTGCAATGCTACCTTGAGCAATTTAATTAAACTCTCAGTGCTCCAGGAAATTCTCTTAGACTGGAAGTTGCAGAGAAGGCATCTACTTGTATTAGTAGAAGGAGTTTTCCCTCTGGAGTTTCCTAAAACAGTTAAATCATAAGGCCAATTCCTTACACCTCTTTCACATATTCTTACATCCTCCTGACCAAAATGTCCATAATTTCTATTTCAGTCTCTCCTTATTGATTAAACTTAGGTCCAAAATAACTGTTCCTTATTTTGCATTCTCCATTTTTTAAGGGACGATTTTATGATTAAGGCAAAACAACAATGTATCAGCTATTCTTCTCTGAGCAAAAAGAGAAAAAAAGCTACAGTAGATACTTAGATAATCAAACATTCCCAAAATGTCATTAACATGCCCCTGTGACAGAGTTTAGAATACTGGGTCTTCCTATCTCACTCTGCTGGAATTACAACAGCCACTCACAGGCCCTACCTCAAAGCTCTGACTTGCTCTGTTTCTGATCTTGGCTGGCCATCCCCTCCTTACATAGCCCAGTACCTCTGCTCCCAAGAACTTACCATACTGGTTTCAAACGGCACAAACTCCGAATCAGCTTTAGCCTACTACAGCTCAGAACTCCCAAACTCAAGCAATCCACCAACCTCGGCTTCCCCAGTAGCAGGGATTAGAGATGTGTGCCTCCACGTCTGGTGTTTTGATTGGTTTCCTGAACATCTCTTCTATTCTCTACACTTCTTTATACCTAGTTAGTACATATTGCATACTTTTTCATTTGCTTTTTCTAGTATTTCCAATTAGACAAACATATGTTAAGTCCTTGTCATATGCAAGGTGCAGAGCTAAGTGCTGGAGAGACAAAGACAAAAAAAGAAAAATCCTCAACCCCCAGGAACCTTACATTTCCCTAAATAAGCATGCAGATTTGCTTATTGTAGGAATGTACTCTACCAATATTAGTTGTAATGCATTTATGATTTAGTAGATTATGGAAAATAGTAGTTATATATGTACATATATATATATATAAAATAGTAGACAATTTAGCAGTTATAGACAATAGTATAAGGGCAAGAGACGTTAAGTGTTTTGATCCACATTACACCTAGAGTTGGAACTCAACATTTCCCAACTTTAAGTGGAACATGCTATCAACTACACCACATTGCCTTTAAATTTTGAATAATTTAATGTTTTCCACTGAGACTTCTAGGTAAAGAGGAAGCAAAGGTAGTGGAGACAACATCATTTTATCTACTGGAAAGGGCACTTAACTTGGGATAAGAGGAGACCTGTTTTACAATCCAAATCATCAGTAACAGTGTTGAATGACATTTGTCCATAATAACTTCCACAATGATAATGATTTGTCTACACTCACATCTATCAATTAATAAACATTTTTAAACACTTACTATGTGCTAGTCACGTGGATAGTAAAAGGCAAACACGGGATTTGAATCCAATTCATCTGACTCCAAAGCCTGAGTTCTTTCCATTACCCCAAGCTGTTTCTCTAACCTCCAAGAACTTTATCCCACAACTTGGAGAGGATGCAAACCACTTTGAAATAGCCATTCTTTTGACTCCCCTCTTATGGAGAGGGGCAGCTGTGTGTTTCTCTGAGTGTGTTTGTGTAGTCTCTTGGGGGCAGGTGGGCAGAGCTGGTTCTAGAAAGGTAGAAGGGCATCACCAATAGATCCAGATGATCCTAGAGTATAAGGTGGCCTGAGAGATCATCGAGGTTGACTTTTCCCTCCATTAGCTGGCATTTTTGGCCTCATTAGTGACTATCCCCAACTTCTCCAAATAACCTTGAGAGATACAAGTATTCCCAGCCACCTATTGTGTGGTCCTGCCCTTTCCTTTTCTGTTACTTCCTTAGATTTTCATTTTGATCTGGGCAAACTCATCTTCTTTTCTCTCTTTTCTCGTTTTTGTCTTTCAGGAGGGAAGACAGCATCTCTTCATAACAGAAGGACCAAAGGGAACAGTGAGAGAATGGGGAAAGTCAAATTAAACTAGAGGAAGCTTTAAAAATAAAACTCCTTTTATCCTCCTAAGTTCAGTCTGTTTCTGTTTTCAAAAAGATGAGAACTGGAGGTCTGGGCAGTGATGAAAGGGCTACTATTGGAGGCCTTTGAGAGGCTTTCAGCTGAAGTACAAACTATCAAACAACTTGGCTCTGGCCTTGGACTTGAAAGGAGGAAACTACAGAGTTTAAAGTGCAAACTCTGACCATCAGGTCATTGAAGACATATTTCACACCAGAAGTGATAAGGAGGCTTTACTGGTCAGAACAGCTCAAAATGTACAGCTGTCCAAAAATACTCCATGTTAAGGATTCTACCAAGAGGTATAGTGAAAAGGGGATGAAACTAGATTCAGTTAGATGCCAGGATTCAAATCCAGAGGCTAGGCTGAAGTGAACTTGTTTGGGTGATGACAGATTTAAGGTATCTGATAAAATGTGCCCATCACCTCCCCCCTTCCTGGGGCACAGAAATACCAAATACAAGAGGATTCTGGGAATTCAATAGCCACCATTATCTGTACCCGTGATAAGGGAGGTCCTCAAAAAGGCCTCTGGGAGAAGAGCAAGATCATACAAACATCATTCTCTGTTATCTATCCATTTCCCAAAGGTTTAGAGGTTAGATGAGGATGAAGCCATGGTAATGGTGGCTGGGTCAAAGCTGATAGAAAGTAGAGCTGGAAGTGGCATTAGAACATGGAATGATAGAGCTGGAATAAGCCTTAGGACATAGATCACATAATGTCATATCTGATTATTATTCTAGACTATAGTTCCTACAATCCAGAACAAACAAAGGTAGTACAAAAATAGGTAATAGGCTGTATTTGGCCCTCAGGCTTGTCTGCCAAACCCTGTTGTAGAATATGAGCTGGAAGGAACTTTGGAACATAGAACATAGAAAATTAGACTTGGAAAGGATCTTAGAATATGGAACATACCATGCTAAAAGTAGGAAAGGACCATAGAATATAGCATATAGGATGTTAGATTTATAAGGAGCCTTAGAGATAATCTAGACCAGGGGTTCTTAACCTGTTTTGATTAATGTACCATCTAGGCAATCTGATGATGCCTATAGACCCTGTCCCGGAATGATGTTTTCAGTGCAGAAAATAAAATATATAATTACCAAGTAAGCTAATTCTATTGAAATAGTTGTCAAAATATTTTTTAAAAGAAGTTCACAGACTCCAGTTCAAGAATACTTGGTCTTAACCAACCCTTTTATTCCTCAAATGAGGCCCAGAGTTCACATAGATAACAATTGGCAGAACTGGGATGAAAAACTTTTCTAACTTCATGCTACTTATCAGAATGCCCTGCTGTCTGAGAGAACGGAAGAGAATCTTCATTACCATTACCACCCACCTCTCCCAAGCATGACAATCTTGGAAGGATAGCCCCAGGAAAGAGATCAACTTTACAGAACCAAAGAATCTCAGAGTTGGAAACAGAAGTGGCCTTGTCCAAATGATTCCTGAATGCAGACTCTTTCCTACTATATCTCATCCTATCCATTTAAATACCTCTAAGCCTGGGGAACTTGCTACCTTATGAAGCATCATAAGACTAGAGCCAGACAAATGTGATCCTAATTTTCAAAAAGGAAAAGACCGTACACTTTCAAATTATAGGCTAATAAATTTTAATGTCAGTTCTTACTAGAATTATAAAGGATACTCTGTAAGCTATTAGAAAAGAAGAAGATAATTGTTGTGAGGTTTCAGGGGTTGTTCAGGAACCGATTATGATAGATTAACCTTATTTCCTTTCTTCATAGGGATAATAGACATGTGTATAAAGAGATTTTTGTAAATATAGCATATGTGGATCTGAATAAATCATCTGATAAAGCCTCATAGGATATCCTTGCGGACAAAATAGAGATGTGGACTAATAAGACAGAAGGATTTGGAACTGACTGCACCTAAAAAGTAGTGATTAATGGATCACTGTCATCTTGAAGGGAAATCAATAGTTGATGCCACAGAAACTTTGACATCATGCTGTTCAACATTTTTATTAATGATTTGGATAAAAACATAGTATGCTTTGCGGATGACATAATGCTGTAAGAAACAGGGGATGAGTCAGGATCCCAAAACACTGAGAAATTCCTGGAATAATGATTTTGATCTAATACAATAAAATCAGCAGGAGATAAATACAAAGTCTTATACTTGTTTACAAAAATCCAAGTGGTCAAAGGATATGGTGATGTGGCCAGACAATAGTTCATAAGAAAAGATGAGGAATTTTAAGGACAATAAGCTTAATATGAGTCAGCGTTGTGCCGTGACAGCTGTGAGAAATGATTCATTTGGACCTCTACTCTATTCCAATCAATATTAATCAGTTTGATATTATTCTATAGGGGTAGTCATTATAAGTTCTGCATATCGGGGCTCAGAGCTACGAACCGCAGGTTTTAAGTTCACGTGCTTAATCATAGGAGGACACCCTTGTTTTTCCTTGTCGTGGTGACCAAACCCAGTGTGGCAGAGTTGACTCAATTACACGGAAAGTCCCTCAACTTATTTTTGTACCTCTGGACCACTCTCTCTTGTCCAACATGAACAGGTCACCATCTTATGACTGTCTTATGACCACTTAGTCAGTGGAGATGCCCCATGTTTTGCCCAAAGTGAGACACCCCCCCTGCTGACATACCATTTACAGCTGATGCATCATTTTTTAGCCCTCGAAGCAAAATCTATTAATGAATGGGATTCTGTATTTAGTTTAGCCTCTCTAGAGGGTTCATGTATCAAATGTCATAACAAGCCTTATAAAAATAAGGCCCTGGAACAATAGGGAGGCATCTCAGATCATGGGGAAGATCTAAGGTCCACGTCACTGGATGGGACCATGGACTCTTTAATAAAGAGCCATTGACTCAGAGCTTTGCCTCAGTGATTTTTCTTGTAAATTGGGCAATTATAATCCCTACACAGCCTAATTTCTAATGTCAAACTACATTAATGAAAGAATAGTGTTTATGTGGAAAGATATGACAAGGCCACTTTTCATGGCTCTCTTTGTACCACATGAGGATACCATTTTTAGGTATTGGCACCACAATTTGGGAAAGTCCCTGACAAATTGAAATGTTTCCAGAGGAACTGGCTAGGGTGGCGAGGCAACCTGAATCCTCACCACATAAGAATTAGTTAGAAAAACTGGGGGGGGGGGCGGTTTAGTCTGTAGAATGGAAAACTTTATGGGAACATAATAAGGATAGACTAGACTTGTGATTTACTTCAAATTGGGAAGTCCCAGGAGAGGAAAGGCCAGTATTTTCTTTGCAACTCATAGTCTTAGAAACCTATCAAGAGCACAGAGAGGTTAAGCAACTTGCCCAGGGTCATCCAGCTAGTATATGCCAGAGGCAAGACTTAAACCCAGGTCTTCCTGGCTTTGAAGAAGGTTCTCAACTACGCCATATTGTCTATTTAACATAATAACTGTCTCCAAAAATTTAAATTACTGTTATGAAGAAGAGGAAATTATTTTGCCTAGCATTTGCAGTACTGAATGACTTCCATCCTTCTGTCACTGAAGGCCTTCCAGTAATCATTGATAGAGGCTATTGAAGGATGTTCACATCTAGCCTCAGAATTTATCGCGTGACCCTGTCCAACTTAACCTCTGCCTGCCTTGGTTCCCACAACTTTAAAATGGGGATATAACAGTACCTTACTGTCAGAGTCATTATGAAGATTAAATGATATAATATTTGTAACGTACTTAGCACAGTGGTAGATACTTCACAAATGCTTGTTTCCTTCCCTCCTAAAGAGTAGTTGCCAGTACTTTGCACGGGTTTTTTATAAGTAAATTTGCACAAATATGAGAACAAGAATCCCAGAAGATGAAAAGGCATGGAGAACTATATTCTCTAACAGAGGAGAGAGTAACCCTGGATGAGATCACTGATCTAGCTAAGTAAAGAGTAGGCATGACTATAAATAAAACCCCAACAATAACACCAATAACAGTGGTAATTATTATTTACCACGTCCATAGCTCACACTCCTAGGGACACAGCAGTTTCAGGTACTATTTAGAAACATATGCTGGATGGAGTCAATATTTCCCCACTGCCTTTGTCTCAAAGGTCTCTTGCAGTTCCATAACATGATGTGATTTTGTAACGCAGAGTTTCTTGAAATGTTTTTTTTTCCTCTCTCTCATTTCCCTGACTATTAAATCTTGCTGCGCATTGCTCACAAATGACAGGCCTGTGAAGATGTTCCCAAGGAAAGGATGATTCCATATTTACAGCACCCCAAGCCCTCATACATTTCGTAGAGGCCACAAATCTATCTGTTTTCATGGCTTTTTGCCTTATAATCTAGCTTCCCTCTGCACGCACTGTTATCTTATAGTATAGCTTCCTTCGGCATGCACTACTACTTCTCCTGTTCTGTAATTCACTATAGACACAACAATGTCCTTGAGGCAGACAGAGGTCATTGATTTCAGGAGGTACGTAGGAAAGTCAATTTGTGATTTGAGAGGGATGGGAGTGGAACCGAAGCTAAAAGGTGCCATTTGTGAACTGAACTCGGCAGAAGAGTCACTGAGATTCCATTACTCCTTCAATTGTGTTCTGAGTATTTTAGGAGAGACCAGGAATGATTTGCTCTGAGAACATTCCTGAATCTCCTTCCAAGGGTTCGTGACTATGTGAGGTATTATAGACTCCCTTGGCAGTCTATGAAACTCTTCTTGGAATAATGTTTTTAAATGAATAAAATAAAATACATAGCAATACAATACAAAGGAAATCGATCATATTGATTTAAAATCATAATGATAACAATTATTATCATTATTATTTTAAAATCATGGACCTCAGGTTAAGAAGTACTTGCTGCCAACCACACTGGTGGGAAGGATAACTTTTGGGGCTTGATCATGCAAAGATGGAGCTAACAAAGGTGAGCTAAAGGTGGGAAAGGGGGACAATTATTGACATCATGGTGCAGTGAAAAATCTCTGGCCTGGGATTTGGGACTAGCTTTGGCTTCTCATGGCTGCTCTACTATTTCTCTACTATTTGTTGCAGTGTGAGTCACTTTGTGAACCTTAGTTTCTTAATCTGTAGAATGGGGACAATATTATTTTCATTAATGATTCTTCACAGATATGTTGCTGTGAGGAAATGCATTTGTAAACTTTGTATGCATAAACTCTAATATAATATATAAATAGTAAATTTTCCAATATTGGAATGAGCTTCTGGAATTAAGGAATAAGATGATATGGCCAAAGCAAACGTGTGTTGGATAACCAGTTCTCCAAAAAAATGTCCCCATGACACACTTTTCAGTTTAATTCTCCATCACTTTCCCAAGTCTAGACAATCAACAAAACAATGAGTTAAGCTGTGATTTGCCAATTTCCAGGGGGCAAATGCTCATGCCAAAAATTTAACAATCTTGAGAGTGAATTCAAGCTGGCTCCCTTACACCCTTGCATCCCAAAGCTTGGTTTAGAGGAATTGGCCAAGATGAGTTTTGAATTGTACTCCAAGGTTCTGTACCATCAAATCCCTTCTTTGTCATACTTACAGGGCACCAGAAATCATCACCAATCGCCATTATGTGTAGCTTGATATGTCTTCCCAATAATTCCTTATGGTTTTACAACGCTTTACAGTTTTCAAAGCACTTTCATATATATATTGTCTCATCTGATTTTCACAAAGACCCTCGGCTATAGTCAAGAGTGGTATTACTATCTCCATGTTGCAGAAGAGGAAATTTGGTCTCAGATAGTTTTGAGCATCTAGCCCAGGAACACATAGATAGTAAGCAATAGAGTCTCTAAACAAACACAGGGCTGGTTCCAAGCCTGCACAATTTCAGTTATTTCACATTGTCTCCTAGGCTCATCATGCCTATGGGAAAGTTAAAGCATGAATCTATTCTTAGGAATTAATATCCCAGCACTATTAAATAAAACTTTTTGATGGGACGTTTGATAGAGTGCCGAACAGGTCAGAAAGACCTGAGTTCAAATCCAACCTTATATACTTACTGGTTGTGACCCTCAGAAAGTCTCTCAACCTTTCTCTGCCTCAGTTTCATCACATCTGAAATGGGGATAAGACTCAGCTGCTCATTTTCTAGAAACTTAGGGCTGAATAGATCTGAGAGGTAATCTACTCCCAACCCTTCATTTCTCAGATTGGGAAACCGAGGTCTGGAACATTGCATAGTGCCTTGCACGTAGTAGGTACTGAATAATATATTGGATTAGAACTCAGTCCCAACATCCCAACATCACTAGTCTCTTATTTGTCACTTAGCAAGTGTGTAACCCTGGGCAAATCACTTCCTCTCTCTGATAGTCAGATGTAACAAGGCAGGCTTATATTAGATGATGTCTAAGGCTCCTCTCAGCTCCAATGTTCGATGATCTTATGTATCTAAGTAAAGGCACACGCCTACTGACTTCTACCCTTTTGAAAAAGCAGTTTCTACCATCCCAGATGTTATATCTCACATACTGCTGGGCTAAATGATGTCCCCAAAGCACATGAGGCAGGACACCATGATGCCGTGTTACTGGACAGAGATGCCTGGGATGACTGGGCAAGGACCTGGGGAAAATACACAAACTACAGGTCACCTCACTTGTCCATGGGCTAAGGTCCAGTAATTCTCCAAGACCCCCTGAAAATAGTGTTAAAGTGAAAGGAGCTAAGATATTGAGTCCCAATCTATCGCTATGGGACCTCTGAAAAATAGACGGGGATAGAAATAGGGACTAGACTTGTGATTTCATTGGTATGAGTAACTCCCAGACGGGGAAAATACCTCTACCAAGGCAGGTCCACACCATGTCCACCACTTATATTTTTAAAGAGTAAAATGTAGAAATCACATTTGTACTATTTACCTCATAGCTTATTTTTTTTAAAGTACTTTATAAATCATGGGACTTCAGAGTTGGAAAAGATTAGAATGTAAGTTACTTGAGAGCAAAGAATATATTTTTTCTTTCTTTGTATCCCCAGAACATAGCACAGCATCTGGCACATAGGAGGCACTTAATGAATGCTTGTCAACTGATTGGCCCCATTGGCCATCTAATCCAACCTATATCTAAAAATAATGCTGCCTCTAATGTGCCCCCAAAGTGGTAACTGGTCTCTGTTTGGAGATATCCAAGGAAGAGATGCTTCTGTCTTTTTAGGAAGACTTTAGGAAGTTGCTTTTGGACAATTCCAATTGACACCAGGACTAAATTGTCCTCTCTGAAACTTCCACTTATTGCTTATGGTTGTGCCCTCTTGGGGTCATACAAAACAAGTATCATTCCCACTCTATGTGACAGCCTTTCAAATACTTAAGGACAGCTGTCGTTTCTACCCTGAAGCTTCTCTTCTTCAGGTTAAACATTCCCAGGTCCTTCAGCCAAACACCATATGACATTGATTCCTGGTTTTTCAGCTTTCTGGTTGTACTTCTCAGGACACTCTCCATAGCTTGCCAATGTCCTTCTTAAACCATCGGGTCCAAAACTGAACGCTTCAGCTGAGGTGTGAGAAGAGCAAAGTACAGTGAGACTATTGCCTCCCTATTTCTGAAAACAATACATATCTTAACGTAGCCTGAAATCACAGACTGTTTTGTCATACTGCTGTCTCAAACTGGGCTCATGGGCCACTAAATGTTTTTGAGAATAGCTGCTCTCTAACCATGTCTCCTCATCTTGCACATTTGAACTGATTTACAGTATCCAAGTGTCAAAGTTTGCATTTGTCAATATTGAATTTCATCTTATTAAATTCAGCTCAATGCTCTGACCTCTCAGTTTTCTTTGGGATTGTGTCTCTGTCATTCGGTGTATTAGTTCTTCCTTTAGGCTTAGTGTTGTTTGTAGATTTAATGAATATACCATTATACCAGTAAGGCAACAAACACAACATCGAAGATAATCATGAATATGCTTATGTAGTTTTGTATCACAAGGTATGAAAGACTTTCCATAAAGAAGGCAAAAGAAGTAAAACATTTATTCAGACACCAGAAAACCATATCCTACACAAATGTTCAGCTCCCACAGCTAGTCAGCCCACTTTATCATAACAGCAAGGAACTTAAAACACCATATCGCAGCCTGGAAATTTGCCATTTCAACACCTCTCTGATCCCCTGCTGGGGTCTTCCCCAAAACAAACTCACAGTACAACTAAGTCAGCCTGTTCAGTTCTAACTATCATGAGGGCAGCCATTAGCAGCCATTAGTAGCTATAAACGCCCCCCCCCAGCATTTCCTGTGACATAACTTCCTTTTCCTGTCACATGTAACTCAGGCTTTCTGTGACATAAGCAGGTCACATGGCCTATTAATGGGTGGGAAAGGTCTTCAAGTCTAATTGCTACTACAATCATCCATGCCTTCATGCAAATCATTGGCAAAAATGTTAAACAGCAAGATCTTTAGGAAAGTCCAAGTGAGATCACTAGCCATGTTGACTTTGAACCATCAACAACTACTCTTTAAGTCCAGCCAGGCAATCAGTTAAAAATCCTTCTAATTGTATTCTTGGCAAGTTCATATCTCTCCATCTAATCCACAAGAATAGTAAGGGCCACTTCAAAGATATTTTGGCTTTGTTAAAATCTATATAAACCATAGGTACAGATTTCCTCTCATCTAGTAGTTCAGTAACCCTATCAATATAGGAATAGGGAAATTCCTTTGATGTGACCTGGTCTTGATTTGTTTCTTTGTATTTCCCACTTTTCTTTCAAGATGTTCAGCAGCTCACACAAATCTGCATCCACTCATCTAGCTGATGAGGTGCTTGTGCTTGGACCCTAAATTCTAACAGCCTCTGCTTGGGTGCCTGTGCCTGAACCCCAATTCCAAAACACATCCAATTCTCATAAATACATCTAGTTCTCAAAACATATTCTCTCTCAGGCTGTCCCTCTCTAGCTAAAGGGCTGCCTGCCCCAACTTTTCTCTGCTTCTTCCTCAGTACATTGAGTCATAACCATATTTACTATTTACTGACCTTTCTAATGTATCCCAGACATAGTAGGTAGCAGAGACAGGTTTCTAACCCACCTCTCTAGATTCAATCTGTACTTTGTTGCCCATGAGAAAGTCTCAGCAGAGATGGTTTGAAGCTATGTATTTCCACAGTGAAATTACACTCCCCTTCTCACCATCTACTCTTCTGCATTAGGGATAAAACAGTAGAGAAAAAAATACAATTAATGTCTGTGCATTGATCGCCCCATGATTCCATAAGCTCATGACATGGCCTGCCTCTCCCCATCCTTCTGCTGCCGACAGACAAAAATCCAAATTAGAGTTTCTTAGAAAACAGGTCCTCACAAAGGAAAATGTCAATACTAGCAGGAAAGCCCATAAAACACACCACCTGCATTGGCGTAAGAATAATGCTGTGCACACAGCAGGATGTGATGATAATCAAGGCATCCTGGAGACAATATGGGCTTTCAGAGCCTTTATTCCATCTAAGAATGAGAGGGCACTGCACTAGGGGAGTCACACAGAGACTTTAGCACTGTCCGTGCTTCACCACCTGACAGTAGTTCCTCCCTACAAATGAGGAGACAATTGATTTAATAATTCAGGACCTTCAGCAGTGTATGTTTGGCAAAATATGGTCCCATCCCTTCTTCTTACCTGCAGCAAAGTAGAAAGAAGTCCATTCTTGGGATCAGGGAGATCTAGGTTAAAATCCTTCCTGTGACACACCAGTTACTTAATCTCACCATGCCCCAGATCTAAGACAATATGTTAGAGAAGCACCGAAGACTGGCATCAGTGAAGGGAGCTTCCATATAAGAAGTTCCCAACAAGATAAACTCACAGGTTTGGACCAAAGAAACAAACCAAAAATATCACACACAAACATATTTCCCTTCATTTCTTCTAGGTAAAGGCAGCTCAGTGTATCAAAATAATTCCAGACTGAGGGCAGGAGACCTGAGTTCCATTTCCATATCTATGGCTAGATAGAGTAAATCATTTAACTGCTGTCAATTTCTTCATATGTAGAGTAGAGACAATGACCCCTGTTCTGCCTATCTATAAAGGTTATTGTAATGTTCCACTGGCTCCATGCACATTAATGCAATGTGTACACTTCAAAGGGCTACATAGATAAAACATGTCCTTATCCTTTGATGATCCCATGTTGGTGGATGGGACAGAGGATATCCTCTCCATAAATGGAGATGGGCAATACATATAAATACATATAAACTGACAGTTACCATTGCTACATAAGTCCTTCTACCATCAGCCTTCTGTGCATCCTCTGTCATACTGTCCTGGTCCAGAAATTCCCGTTATTGAAGTTAAACTCATGAGTAATTCTCTAGAGGTAGGAGTAGTATCTAAGGAAGGTTTCTGCTAAAATAATAATATAAAAACACAATCAATCCTTTACATACCTCTTATACTTTTCAAAGTGTCTTCATACAATTTGGATTTCCCAATGAAACTCTGAGACAGGATAGACTTTATTTTCTCTTTTTTCTTCTTACTCACACCACTAGTGACCTCAATAGGTCCCACTGGATTTCTGTATGTACATGTTATCTCCCTTGATGGAATGTAAGCCCCTGGAGGGGAGGAACTATTCTGTTTGTGTCCTACTCTAGCACCTAGCACAGTATCCGGTACATGGTAGGTACCTGAAAGCAGGACTTTCTTTGCCTTTCTTTGTGACATCTTACTACTTAGCACTATGCTTGGCACATACTAAGAATGTAATATCTCCTTGTTGAGTAACTGCTTAACAAATGCTTTTTGACCGATTATCTCATAATGACAGAATCAAAGCATTTCAAAATTAGAAATTTTAAAGGGCATGACCCTACCCCACATTAAAAAATAATTACCTTCATTAGTCTACTGGTAGACAAAATTAATTTAAAGCAAAGATATTTAATGAAATAACCTAGCAATGAAATATTTCCCCTGTGACTCTGTGATTCTGGGTCATAGCCTCCCACAAATATACATATTCTCTATGAGAAGAATGGACATACGTTGTTGTTGTGTTTGTCTTTCATTTCTGAAAAGGACCATGACATCAGAGAAATGATGACATGACTTGCAGTTGACTTTGATTTGAGTGAGGGAGGGCTTTGCAAGGTCACCAGCCTCACTTTCTTCTCCAGAGCCATCTAGATACAGTGACCAGATATTCATCAGGATGACTGGAGATGGCCCAGGATGTATTGAGAGACCCTGGCCCTTTTAGGCTAAGGCCTTTTCGTGTACTCACTTAGAGTGAGGCAATGCCCATTCAGTGAATAGGCCTCTTTAAGAAGTGAGTCAAGGGATGGCCCCTTTGATAAGAAGAAAAGAAAACCATGGCTTGTCACCCTGGACAAATAACTTCACCTCTTGGAGCCTCAGTTTCCTTGTCTAAAAAATGGAACTTAACAATTCTACCCTGTCCAGTTAGTACTCATATATATATATATATACACATACATACATATGGATATAGATATAGATACAGATGTTGTTGTTATTTAGTTGTTTTTAGTTATGCCCAATTTTCCATGAACCAATTTGGGATTTTCTTAGCAAAGATACTGGAGTGGTTTGCCATTTCCTTCTCCATCTCATTTTACAGATGAAGAAACTGAGGCAAACAGGGTGAAGTGACTTGTCCAGGGTCACACAGCTAGTAAGTGTCTGAGGCCAAATTTAAACTCGGGTCTTCCTGACTACAGATCCAGTGCTCTATCCATTGCATCACCTAGCTGTCTAGATAGATAGATAGATAGATAGATAGATAGATAGATAGATAGATAGATAGATGGATGGATAGATAGATAGATCTGTATAGAAAATAATTTATATCAATATTGATATCAATATCTATGTATGTAAATAGAGAGAGAGAGCATTTATTAAATACTCACTACACGTCTTTTGTGCCAGGCACTGTGCTAAGTGCTGGAGATATAAAATTAAGAAAACAAGACAGTTCCTACTCTCAAGGAACTTATATTCTAATAGGGAAAAAGACAAAGTTGGAAGGGGGTTGGGGGAGGTTATTCATGCAGATGGAGTAGGCCAGAGAGATAGCTGGAAGTGGAGAGTGAGAGCAGCATGACTTGGCTTCTTTATGATATAGAGTTTCCAGCAAGGGATTCAGCAATCACTATATAGGACTCAGTCAACCTTATTGTGAAGTAAACACAAATCCTCTATAAAATTGAACTATAATTATTAACAAGAAGACAGGGAATGTGGCTTAGGGTATGGTGTCATCCTAAGAGACTAAGGAGAAGTCCTTCTGATCCCAAATATACTTTCTTTTTACCTCTCTAACCCCCTGAACTTGCCTACATCATTGAAATGAAGCCTTTAGAATTCCAGGCTATCATCTATTGTCGAATTTTTATTTACACAACTAGACCGTATTAGACATTCTACTCCCATCTTTTCCCATCCCTCCTCCCCCACTCCTTTCCTCAAGGCTCTGCTTAGATGTCACTTCCTACATATAACCTTCCCTGATTCCACCATATGATGATAATTTTTTCCTCTTTGAATCTCTCATAGCATTCTTTGAACTAATTATATTCATAGATGTATTGTCTTTTATGTATCCATCGATTCCTACTAGGTTGTAAGTTCCTTGAGGGCAGGGACAGAATGATTTTATCTTTGTAGTCTTGGTGTCTATAACAATGACTGTTATGTAGAAAGTCAGCCCTTCCTCACTCAAATCAAATCAACTGCAAGGACAAACACAACAACATAGAAAGTGCTTAAATATTTGAATTATTTTTTTGCAATTTCAGTCTTTTTTTTCATTTTTATAACAATGCTTATTTCTTCCATGGTATTTTTTTTAATTTTTTTT
>CM053623.1:396938423-396963988 GCA_028646595.1 Phalanger gymnotis
TTTTTTTTTTTACTGTTTTCTCTTTTAGAATGCTAAAGTAACCAAGTGCCTTTGATTAAGTCTTACTAGGTGCTAAGCCCCAGGCTCACACACTTTTGCTGATTAGGTCTGAATCCCTCAGGCTCTGAACGGGGTATAAAAACTCAGAGGTTAGCATTTTTTCTGGGGCTGTCACTCACTGGAGGAGTGCTGATGTAGAGACTCTGGGCAGTTGTGGTTAAGAGACCCCCGTCTTTGAAGAAACCCAGATTTTGGTTTGTATTTGCTCTGTTTATATATTGTCTCTGTAATTTTTTTGTATTTGCTCTGAAGTTCAGGGTGCTTGCTTTTGCCCCTGAACTAAGTGAGGTTGTTAACCCCTTAAAGTTACTTTCCTTAGTAAAGCAGATTGAAGAGCCTGTGCTGGCAACTTTTGTTGCTGGTCTTGTTGGGTTTTACATAGCCACAGTGGCTGCTAGCCAAATTGTTGCTACAGCACGCTGTGCAAAAAGGAATGACTAGAAAGCATGGTATTTCATGCTCTGGAGTTCTTTTAAAATCAAGGAAGCACAAAACCACTGATCCATTTTCTAAGTATCTATGGGCACATCTATGTTTTTCTAAACTTTTCATTGGAAATGCTCAGTCTTGTAAGTCCTGTTCCATAATAATCTATAATGTAACCTAAATAATCTACAATGACCAACAATCTGCATGGAAATGAGAATGAAGTCAATCGGACTGCCAATTGCACAAAATCCTGCAGTACGAAAATTTAACAAACCTAAAGCAGGGTATCCCAGGTAAAACCTGTCTGCTCCTAACCAGCCAGGAAAGAGGGAGAGAGAGGAAGAGAGAGGGAGAGAGAGAAATAGCCATTTACACAACTGCAAGGGATGGTCTTGAAAAAACCAACTTCGTTTCCAGTAAATTGGGTTTCATGGCCACTAAAATCCTTACAAGTTATGTTGGGTGCTGGGTAACATGATGCATGAGCTGTGTAATTTATAGTTAATAGATTCTTGAGTGGCTTCATTTATTTCAGGATCTTTACAAAAATATTGTCCAGACTGTCTTGTCGCCCTCCCCCACCTGTGGCAGCTGCTGCCCCCCATGGCCCCATGCTCATGATCATGGACAAGAGCAACAGGATGCCCTGTGAACTCCCAGACTGCCATGGTGAAATTGGTACCTAAAACAGCATTCTTAACCCATGGTTCATGAATTTGTATTTTTTTTAAAATTTGATAACTTTCAAAATAATTAGTTTCCTTCTCACTCTTATATATTTAATTTTATGCATTTAAAAACATTATTTTGAGGAGTTCATAAGCTTCACCAGTCTTCCAAAGGAGTTCATGATATAAACAACTCTAATAAGTCCTGGTCTAGACTATTGGGACAGCTCTAATAATACAATTTAATACAGATAAATATAAAGTCTTAAACTTGGCCTCAAACAATCAACAGAAACATAATTGATGGAGATCTGGCTAAATGGCAGTTTGCTTGAAAACCAACTTGGAGGGGAGAGTTAGTGAACAACAAGCTCAAAAGCAGTCAATGGACTGTATGGCATTCAAAATAGTATATTTTGCCAAATTACTAGTTTACAGGGTCAGCTAGGTGGCACAGCAGATAGAGCACCGGGTTTGGAATCAGGAAGACATTTTCCTGAGTTGAAATCTGGCCTCAAACACTTACTAGCTGTGTGACTCTAAGCAAGTCACTTAGCCCTGTTTGCCTCATTTTCCTTATATGTAAAATGAGCGGGAGAAGGAAGTAGAAAACCACTTCAGTATCACTGCCCAAAACAAACAAACAAATAAATCACAAATGGGGTCATGAAGAATTCGACATGAGTGAAAAATGAGTGAACAGCTAATTTACAACTCGAGGATGATATTGTGTTTGGTTCTGAGCAACACTGATAAAATGGAGAGCCTTCAGATAAGGGCAATGGTGTGGTGATGATGGCTTTCTTTTAATATTTGAAAGGCTGCTCAGAGAGCAGGAAACTAAGGTCAATCAATAGGAGTGACAAAGAAGAGAAATTTAGGCTTGGTGTAAGAAATGATCATGCTACCAATCAGAGCCATTGTGTGGTGGAATGAGCGGCCTGAAGAAAGCATTACTTCTTCCCAGCTGAAAGTCCTCAGGCAAAGATAACTGTTGAGTATTTCATACAAGGGATTTCTATCTGGGTATAGGTCAGACTAGATGTTTTCTGTGGACCGCTTCCACTCTGAGCTTCTGTGATTCTGTGAAAATAAGGCCTAGATTTGACCCAGCTGTACCACTATGAGACCTACAGAGACCGGAGAAAAAGAGGAGAGTAGGAGAGATGGGGAGAATTTTACTGTCTTAGTCAATTGCATTTACCAAGTCCTTAGCATATCTAGGAGCCACTCTTTGGGACCATTTGGGTGGCAGAGGAGGAATGCCATACCTAATCCTTTTATGTTAGGAAGAAATTTGGAAATTTCTCCATTTTACGGACTCAGAATCTCAGTGAAGGGGTCATCTTGCCCATAGATGTCAGCTTGGTGGTACAGCGGATAGAGTGATGGGCTTGGAGTGAGGAAGATCCATCTTCCTGAGTTCAAATCTGGCCTCAGACACTTACTAGCTACATGACCCTGGGCAAGTCACTTAACCCAGTTTGCTTCAGTTACTCATCTGTAAAATGAGCTGGAGAAAGAAATGGCAAAACACTCCAGAATCTTTGCCAAGAAAATCCTAAATGGGGTCAGATATGACTGAAAATGACTGAATAAAAACAGTCCACCCCACTGTCAATGCCAGAATCTTATACTCTATGCAGCTAGCAGTGCTAGAGTATATTCTTAATTCAGAAGCTCTCTGGGTGACGTCCCTCATGAGCAGAATGCCATTTGTGGTCAGGTATCAGCATGATGGGTAGAATACTAGTTTGAGAGTAGGAAAAGAATAGGTTTATTTTTAACCACGCCATTAACTTCCTATGGAGTCTTGGGCAAGTCAATTAACTCAGTTTCACAAAAAGATTTTTTTAAATCGATAACACTACTAAACTTTTGTGTGCTCCAAACAATAAGCATTGGTTTCACCAATGGTGAAAAATGTCCTGTTTCTTTCTGTTCTTTCCTTTATATTACCCTTATTATGTTATTAGTACACAACCATTTGCCTTGAGTAAATACTCTTCAAGTACCCCCTACAAACATAGGTCTCTGTGGAAAATTAAGGGGAGCTAACCTTTTAAGTCAATGCGATAGATATGTTAAGTGCCATAAGAGAAGTATCAATTGTATTACGAGCGCAGAGAAAAGATAACTCACTTCTCTTTCCTGGCTTCAAGGAAAATTTCATGGAGAAAAGTATTTCAGTTGGTGAATGCATATTAAACTATCATCCTAAATCCGTCCTCCCTTTCTCAGCTCTACTTTAAGAAAATAATCTACGTTTGTTGCCCCCACTTCCTCTTTCCCTACCCCTCAACTCCTTGGGATCTGATTTCTGAATTTTTGTTACTCAACTGAATGGCTTCTTGTACTTATAATCCTAGAACCCAGCTGGTGCAAAGGTGCTTAATAAATCCTTGTTGATTGATTAATCGACGGAGATCTTACTTGTCAAATGTAAAGGTGGCACAAAGCTGGGAGAGACAGTTAACATTCTGTCTGGCAGGATCATGATCCAAAAAGATATTCACAGGCTAGAAAAAATGGGTCAGATATATTTTGAAATGTAATACACCTTAAAAATAAACTTTTATAATCAGGCCAAATAACTTCTGAAGTTTAGCATAGGGTAGGAATGTTTAGACGGAATTATTCTGGAAAAATATTTGGGAATTTTAGACAATCACCAACTCAAAATGGGTCAAGAGGGTTATGTGGCAGTGCCCAAATCTAGATACATGCTACAAATCTAGACCATGTAGTATGTCCAGGAAGAAAGCGATGATCATCCCACTGTATTTTGCCCTGGTTAGTTTGCATTAGGAGCACAATGCTAGATTCTGGACATTACGTTTTAGGAAGGACACAGACAAGGCAGCATACATGCAGAAGAATGTGACTAGTAAGGGGGCTGCAGATCATTCTACACAAATATTGATTAGAAGATCAGGGGATTTTTAGCATGGAGAAGAAGAGATCAAGGTGGAACACCATAACTATGTTTACATATTTGGAAGCCCATAATGTGTAAAAGTGACAGCACTTATTTTGCTTGACTCCTAGGTAGAAGTAGCAGGGGCAGAAGAAAGGATCAGAGAGTCAGATTTCAGCTCAATGTAGAAGAGTATTTTAAAATAAGGGCAGGGCAAAAATGAAATTGGCTACCTCAAAGGGTCATAAATTACCTCTTATTAGAGGTTTTTAAGAAAATAGATGACTATTTTCCAATCACATTCTAGAAGGGGGTCTTAATCAAGGATGAGTGAGACTGAATATCATCTGATATCCTTTCAAACCTTGATGTTCTAGAATTTTTAAAAACATATACACAGAATGAAAGTCTTGATGAAAATACCTAAGTACAAGTATTAACCAACGCTACTGAATAAGTAAGATTTGACATTTTAATATAATTTAAAGAAACATAAACATCTAAGTATAACTGCATACCTTACCAATATGCTTAACTGTTAACAGTATCTTTTTTTTGGCAGGGCAATTGGGGTTAAGTGACTTGCCTAAGGTCACACAGCTAGTACATGTGTTAAATGTCTGAGGTCAGGTCCTCCTGACCCCAGGGCTGGTGTTCTACTCACTGTACCACCTAGCTGCTCCTGTTAACAGTATCTTAATCTTTCCCATCCTCACCACCACTACTACCACTAACACTTTTGATGAGAACATAATAAAAAATCCTGAATTTCTTTACTTAGAGTAAAAAACCAAAATCTTATCTATGCATACACACCGTTTCAGCATCCTCACAAAAACAAACAAAGAACTCCTGTAGTATCTCTTCTACTATAAATTTTAATTATTTTAGCAATAATATCTTTGGTTCTTAAAGGTTTTCTCATTCATTCAGCAGAACTCAAAATTGTTTGTGAACTTATCTGTCACTTAGCATTTTCATGTGCTTCCTTGATCAGAGAAGGTATAACTTTTCTTATCCATTTCACCACTCAAAGATGAAAGAGTATAGGAAATCATAATTTAGCATAATCAGTTGAGGTCAGAAGGGAAAGAAGACATTTCCAGTTTGGGACATCAGTAAAGGTTTTTTGGAGTAGGTGATATTTTTTATCTGGCTTTTGGATGGCTAGGATATAAGTTAGTCATTCAGTAAATATTTATTAAGTGCCTGTTATGTGCCAGGTACTTTGCCAAGGACTGAAGATACACCTGCTAAAAGAAGGAAAAAAGGGCAGAAAAGGGATAGAGTGGTTGTAGATAGAAAGAAGGGATAGCATAGCACATAATCAGGAGAAAATTAGTTAAGTTTTAATTTTTTTTGGAGGGGGGAGGGCAGGACAATTGGAGTTAAGTGATTTGCCCAAGGTCACACAGCTAGCATGTCAAGTGTCTACGGTCACATTTGAACTCAGGTCCTTCTGACTCCAGGGCCAGTGCTCTACTCACTATGCCACCTAGCTGCCCCAAATAAGTTTTACTCAAGTATAGGACACACGTAGAAGAACTTTGCTGGATAAAAATAGAAAGCCATATTTTAGAGCCTTGAATGCCAGTTAAAGGTTTCTACTATTCACAAATTGAACTTGTTAATGTGAAGTTATAGAACTTGTTTCACTACATAAATTTCAAAATTGTTTCTTTCTGGAAAGATGTACACATTGGAAATAAAGTATTTAGAAAGAATACTCAAATACATTTTTGTTATTGACTGCCCGTTTTTCATTAAATAGCAAAACCATCTCTAAGGAGATCAGCAATGTGAAGCAACATGACACCTTTTGAAAAGAGCTTAAAGTTATAAAAAAGTATAATTTAAAAAAACATTTTGAAAGAATCTAACATCATTGAGCAGAAAGAATCATCGAGTCAAGACCTGAATTTCTAGTCCTTCATCTTTTACCAGATTGCTAGTGAAAGCAATCTCCTTCCTGTGCCATTGGGACTTCACTAGTAAAATGAGGAGTTAGGCCTAAAGGACCTCTAAGATTCCATTAAGTTCTAAAATTCTATGGTTCTCTCAAAAGGGATTTAAAGATAATTGAAGTAGTTTTGTTTCATGCTATGGTAGGTACTCTTTTCTACCTTGTTGCTTTCTCCCACTATAGGTTATCATGAAGGAAAAAGGCAATGTGGTTTAATGGATAGAGTGGTGGTTGTGCTGGTGGGGCAGGAGAGGAAAGACAAGCATTTTTAGAGTACCTACTATGTGCCAGGCACTGTGGTAAGCACTTTTCTACAAATATCATTTCTTTTGTTTCTCACAACAACTCTGAGAGGTAGGTGCTATTATTATGCTCATCTTACAGTTGGGGAAATTGAGGCAAAGACAGGTTAAGTGACTTGCCCAGGGTCACATAGCTAAAAAATGCCTAAGGATACAGAGCTGGCTTTGAAGCCAGGAAGACCTGGGTTCAAATCTTGCCTCCTACGCATGCCGACTCTGTGACCCTGCCTAGCACATTTAATCTCTCAGTGATTTCCACAACTCTCTAAAACTGTAAGTTGAAGGGAAGGTGCCAACCTGTATTGGTAGAAGGAGTTCTCTCACCAGGGAGTTAGTTATCAATGAAATCACGGGTCCAGTTCCTGGCTCTATCAAAGATAAAGGCAAATTGAACCCCGAGCTACAGAAGGAGGAGAGATGAGTCAGAATGACAACTGGGTTCATATATGTAGCACCTGACACCAAGGATAACAAGGAATAGCTTTGATTCTACCATATTTTAATTTAATAATTTCAAAATCAACACACGGCTCTGTCTTCCTGTCTCTGTAGGCAAACCAGATCATGCCAAATCTTTTGTGCCAAATAAAGGAATTCTACTTTATGCTAATCTTTTCTGGCTTATTCGTGATTAGTGCGTATGACAGTGGTTTGTGTCTGCTTATGCTTGACCAGTGCACTTGTAAAAGGCTCAAGTTCCCTTGTCCTCCAGAGTATGCACCGTGTATGCACTGACCTTGAGCCACTCAGAATAAGCCTTAAGTTTGGAATAGGCTTATTTATTGAGCTGTGATTACTTATGTGTGTGTGTGTGTGTGTGTGTGTGTGTGTGTGTGCGCGCATGTGCGTGTGTTGTCTGTTGGGGAAGGGTGCTCAACACTCATGACTACAAGATTCAGATCTGGCCTCAGGATGAGAACATGGCACTTATGGCCATGAAGCTGATGTGCATATATCTTTTCATCCTTCTATGTTATGTGTGTATGTGTGAATCTGTGTGTATACGTGTACGTGTGTATATGTGTATACTGCCAATGGTTTGGATGCTATTAATAATCTCTGTAGTCATAATATCTTTGTCCATGTCTTTACTTCTTCAGTTCCTGAACCAGACTAACTGAATGAGACTAACTCATCTGTAGCTGAGATTAGTAAATGCAGCCTATGATACAAGGACTCCACCAGAACAGTAGACCTGACAGTAGAAGGCAGTTTGTTTTCATTGCATTAAATTCTGCAGTGGAGAATGTGTTAATGTGCAAAGGCCAGGTAAAATCCACAGATCACAGGATTTGAGTTCTAAAGGACTTTAGAGATCATATAGCCTACTTCATCTTCCTCATTTCTAAAGATGGGGAAAATTCCCTGTAGAAGGAAGAAAGTGATTTGCTGGAAACTCTGTAAAGAGCAGGAGAGGGAAAGATTCAGGTGACCAAAGTTGAAATACAAATCTAATAAGTCCATACTTTACACTTATATGCCCACTGACCTTTCTCAGACATCCATCATCTTTTGCCTTGGCTTTGGAAATAGCTTCCTCAGGTGTTTCCCTCCATCAACACTCTCCCCTTTCCAATTCCCTCTTCTACTTAGCTGCTAAAATAATCTGCCTAAGGCATAAGTCTGATCATGTCAAGTTTCCTGTTCAAAAGTTCTCATTTTTTGATTGTCTTATGCTTCCCGCCTTGTTTCACATTATTCTCCATAATGTCCCACAGGGGTATGCTGGAACTAACTCTTAACCAGCTTGTGAGAGCTAATTGTTAAATTTTCAGTGTAAGCATTTACACCTTAGAAATAGCAAATCAAGGCTTGTTTGATTGTTTTGTTGATGGTCTAGACTTAAGCAAATTTTAATAATTATTAATGATTATTTATGTATATATATACATATATATACACATATATACATATATACATATATATATTACTAAGCTTAAAAGTGGGTTGCATACATTTTCCCCCTGGAGAGCCTGATTGTTAAACATTTACCAGCGAACTTCTGTGTTACTCTATTAATATTGCTTGAGCTCAGTAGGAGTACAAGAGAAAGCTTAAGGAATGAAGTCATAGACTATAGGCTAATAGCCTTATAATAAAAATAGACTACAGATTAATGGATAATAGACTAATAGACTCATATAGACCATAGCTGTTGTTGTTGTCATTGCCATCTTCTTAATTATAATTTATTATTAATATTATTACTATTACCATTACTATCACTACTACTAGTACTTTTACTACTACTACTACCACTATGATCACTACTACCACTACTACCACTACTACTACTTCTACTTCTACTACTACTACTATTACTATTACTACCACTACTACCACTATGACCACTACTACCAGTATGACCACTACTGCTACTACTACTTTTACTACTACTACTACTACTACCACTACTACCACTATGACCACCACTACTGCTACTACTAGTACTACTACTACCACTACTACTATCACTAGTACTACTACTACTACTATTACTACTACCAGCCTTTATATAGCTCTTTATGGTTTGCAAAGTATTTTACATCCTTTGTCTCATTTGATTCCTCACAATATCCCTGACAATATGTTCCAGACAAATTGTACTCCTAGTTATCCTCTGTACTTGAATTCCATCTCCTATCTCCATGAATGTAAATAAACTGTCTTCCAATGCTTTAAATGGACTCTGCCTCTGCTTCCCAGAATCTTCCTCTACCTTCAAGGTTCAGATGAAGTGTCACCTCCTCTATGCAGCCTTTCAATGCCCCAACTTTCAGTGCTCTCATCTTCTCAAATTGCCTTGCGTTTACTCATCTGTCTATTTATATTCCAATCCCCACCTCCAAAAATAAAATAGAACTACTTGAAGGAAGGGATTGATTTTTTTTGTCTTCCTATCCTTGGTGTCTCACAAATCACAGGTGTAAATACTTTTTGCTTCAAGTCCAGCATTCCAGAAGCAGGGAGGAAGATGGCAGATAGGAAGGGTCTGGAATCTTGGACCTGGAGTATTGATCAGAAGCAGAGACACTAGCAGTTCCTACATGTGGGAAGATTTGCTTTAAAGACCCAGAGCTGCCTGGTTCTTGAAGGAGCTTGACAAGTCAGCTCTGATAGTGGTGACAGAGTCTTCCCCCAAAACATCTTTCTTCCCTAGAGAATTATCTGACTCAGAATTACCGTGATATTTGCTCTTAATGATATCTTGCATTTATAGAGGACATTACTCTTCTTTCACAGAAATGTTGCATAGTAGATGCTGAAAGGTTTTTTTTTCCAGTTTCTATAAGAGGAAACTGAGTCCCAGATAACTTCAGGGGCTTGGCCAATGTCCCACAGGTACTAAGGGGCAAAGGCAGGACTCAGGTCTTCTGATTTCAGGTTCAGGGTTTCTTCCTCTCTGCTTCTTGAGTCCCCATTTGGAGTTGGTGATTCAGAGAAGCTAGGTAAATGTGGTACAATGTTCTCCCTTGACAACTGAAGACAGGATACACTCATCATGAAAAGGTAAAGTAGTACCAAAGCTCTCGTCTTTCCTCCTACAGAAGATTCACCCTGAGATACCCATTCCATGTCATTCTTTTGCTCTTAGAAGGCAGATGCCCCATTCATTCTTCTTAGAGGACATTTGTACAAGATGCCTGACCCAAAGGAATTTCTAACTGAATAGAAATAAGAACTACATTTATATAGAACTTTAATATTTGTCAAGCATTTTGAAAAAATAAATATCTAATTTTATCTTCACAACAACCCTGGGAGGTAAGTGCTATTATTATCCCCATTTTGCACCTGAGAAAACTGAGGTTAAGTGACTTGCCCAGAGTCACTTAGCTAGTAAGTGTCTGAGACTGAATTTGAACTCAAGTCTTCCTACCTTCAGGTCAAGAACACTATTCACTATGCCACTTAGCTATCTCTAAGAAGAGGCAACTTCTGAGTAGATAACTCAATTTAGCAGTTCTGAAATTCTATGATTTGAAAGTAGGTAGAGTAACACAAATAAAGGTTCAGAGGCAAGAATAAGCATGGCCTTTGTGGAAGTGGGGTAAGGTAAGGAATTTGCTTCTCTGGAATGTGTTATCTTTCAGGAAGAGTGGGAGGAAAGCAGTAGAAATGTAAGAAATCCCCACTCTGCCTGTTTGGAAGTCACAAGCACCAGGAGAATTATCTACCTACTGTTACTTTCCTAAAACTGAGGAAGAGATCACATGTCCCTGCCATAAGATCCATAATAATTCTCTGATTGTGCAGTTGGGGGCTCTGCCTGCTTATGCTTGATGTGCGGGAAATGTTCTCGATCTTGTTGACTAAACTCCATTCTATCTTTTCCCTTGATCCCATTTTGGACTGAGGACTCTCTGCCCTGGACTCTGACTTCTGTCTGAGAACTGGTACTTTCAATTCAATTAAGTCCAATCCATCTTTATTAATACCTACTATGTGCCAAGCACTATCTTGGGTTCTGAGAAAACAAAGGTATAAATGAAACAGTCTCTTTCCTTAAAGAGCTTGCTTTCTGCTAGGTAGACTCAGCACATACTAAGAAAATTAGGCATGAAATATAAGCAAAGTAATTCTAGGGATAATGTGAAGGGCAACCTGTTACTAAGAATGGGGTCTCTAGAGAGTGCAATGGGAGGGTAGAGTAGAGTGAAGTGAGAGGTATAGAAGGTCAGCTTTCAGTTTATATAGATGATTACAAAGAAGTAGATGGTAATGAGTGGTGGTCAGAAGAGTAAGCTTCAGCCTAGGCAGCTCACTGAATCACAGAGTTTCTGAGGGGAGCCAGACGGCAGTAGATTATCATGTCCTTTAGAGGAACAATGAATCATAATGTTGATTTGATCATGAATCCTTGATTAAGATGTGGAAAGTGGTGGTGGGGAGAGGCACTCACGCAAAAGCAAGGCAGATGTAGAATCCTCTATTCCGCCTAAAATGGTCAAGTCAAGAGCCAGTGGGGTTTTGGACTTTGGTTATATAAAGAGATATGTTCAAAGTATTTACCCTCGAATCCTTGGCCAGAACATCTCCGTCCCAGGGCTTGTTACAATGTTGACTAGATTAGCTCTTCAGTGGAGACGGTCAGGGAGAGGTAGTCAGAACGGGGGAAATACAGGATGATACTTGGTCCTAGAATGTTGGTCAGTGAAAGAAAGGGTGAGGCAGCAGAGCAGATGCTTCCTCCCCAATTCTGCCTTATAGGCAAGACCAGTGTTAGTGGAGTATCGGAGCATGGCTGGTAATAGCGGTGAACTCAGCCGGGTCAGCTGTCTTTGTTGGACACTAGTCTAGCATTGCCAGAGTCCTGGCCCAAGCCTATTCTAGCAAGTTTTGCCCTGCTCTGGCCCACGTAATTGCAAACTGGAAGCACTGGAAAGTCATGAAAAGTTAAAAAAGTCAGAGGCTGAGCGAAAGAAAGGAGCAATGAAACTACAGGAGGGAACAGAACACCATCTTCAGAGTTTCCTGGCCTGCCCACTCTTTTCTTTATCTAAGGAACCAAACAAACTTCTTTCTAGGAAAGTAGTTATTATATTGTTTTTTTAACAACAGCATAAGCATTCACTTTAAAAATAATCTAGAAACTTTGGCAGAACCCACTCATTCAATTTAATTCAGCAAATACATGAATACTATCCACTAGAGACATGAAGATGGAAAAATGGCACCCTTGACCTCAAGAAATATCCAATATAATAGGAGTGATATGACAGATATACAAATAGGGATAATACGAGCTAGAACAAGATAAGGGCAAAGGAGAGCTCTAGATGACACTTTCATAGAAAATGAGGAACACAAGATCATTTCCATCTGGAGGAAATGAAGAAATGTCTGATGGAGGAAGTAACACCAATGCTGGCTCATTAAAGAAGAAAAAAAAATGTTCACAGATAGAGATGAGGAGGGAATGTATTCCAGTGAAGGGGAAGGGCCTCCTTGAATGCATGGCAATAGGAGAGATTAGGAGAGCAGTAAAGAACAAAGACTCCCTTCTGGCTAGAGCACAGCGTATTCAAAAGGGTGTAAAATAAGACAAAATAAGTCCAGGTAGGTTGGAACAGTATTATAAAAAGACTTAAAAGTCATGTGGACAAGTTTGTATTTTATCCTACTAACTTCCATGAGGTCATTTCCCTGAAACAGTGCTCCACACAAAATAGGCCTTTAATAAATGCTCATTGAATGAATGAAACAAAGTAATAAGGTTATAAAGAATTTAGGTTTTGAGTTAACTTGGCATTCAGTAATGTTTCTCCTTCATTGTCCCTATGTTATCATATCTTCAGAGATTTTAAGTTTCTCATTTCCACACTATTAATCACAGACTAGGTCAGTAGGAATGGTCCACTACCCTCACCCCATTTTCCCCCTAAGAACATCAGCACCTTTTCTTTAGACCTCCCATCTGTAAGACTCTGTAAACATCTTGGGGGATAATTTGACTCTCTGTTTCATAGAGTCATATGATTTTAGAGCTAGATTGGCTAATAGAGATCATTGTGGTACCTTGCATATATTAAGTGCTTAATAAATGTTAATTGAAATGGATCACCTAAGTCCAGCCTCTTCATCTTACAAATGAGGAAGAAGTCCAGGGAAGTCAAAGAAGTCTAGGACTTGACCAAGATCATATAGATTATATTTGATGAAGTTTGTATTCAAATCCAAATATTCTGACCCCAGGCTCATTACTCTTTCAACTATTCTGCATTGTCTCTCAGGAGACCTCTAGCTCCAAGGATTTCCCTTCAGACACCCAAATTCAACAGAGAGAACAGTTTCATCCCAAGTCAAAATCCACATTCAATCTTTCAACGTTGAAAATTTTGAGACTATGCCAATAAATGCATGATTGACTATACCTTCCCAACGTTTATTTGGCTCCTCAGAGGAAGTTATATCAGGGACTTGAGTAATGTTAATACCATATTAATCAGCACCATGGCTAGGGATAGCACCGCCTGTAGTCAGCAGCTAAAGCTGAAGAAAGCAGATCTGATATAATTGATGGCAGTGTTCAGGCGGTGTAAATTAGGAAGAGCTGTTCCTGTTTTTAGAACATTTATCTAAAATGACTAACTTTGAGCCTTTATGGGGTTTGAATTGTTCAGGGCAAAAGTATAACCTTCTGACCTCATGGAGGCTGCTGATGCATTATTTAGTTTTCCCAAAGAAACACTTTACTAATAGTTTTTTTTTCCTGTCTTTTCCTCCCTGGTACAGTAACATTCAGAACGACAGTACGACATGCTGGGCATCCATTTGCCTTTCCAGCTAGAGTTTGGTGCCTTGTGACAATGCTCAGTGATATCCCTAGGTGGCAAAGGTTCAGTGTTCTAGTAAGAGCCAAGATTGGGATAAGAAGGACTTTCAGATATCCTCAGTTATATTTCTGATACAGTAGAACTTCTGAGGTGCCAATCCATCACCTTGAGGGCACAGTTGATACTTCAGACATCATAATGGGGTTAGATAGGTTGTAAGATAAAGTTGCCCGTTTTGACGTACTCATTTTTGTAACTCAACGTTCTGGAGACTGAATGTGCTGCTTGTGATGTGTGGCTCTGTCAAGTCTCAAACAACATCTTTCAAACACTGTCTCAAGGTCATTTACTCTCCAACTCTCACTATCATTGCCCCCAAACTTTTTTTTCCTTCTTTCACTCCTCAAACCATGTATAATGTGATGGAAGTTTAATCAGGATATTTCTGATTAATTTGCTCTCATGTCATCAAATTGTTGGTTTCTGAGAGCCTCTTTGACATTCAAGAATGATGTTGAATTTTTTAAACAGGCTTTCAAAGTATCTCTTCCTGAAAAATAGGAAGCTACATTTTCCAAAGATAAATACAAAAGCTAATTTTCTTGCAGGTTAGAAGCTTCTTTTTGTTTTGCTTTTTAGACTTTCATTTATTTTGAATATTTTTATTTATAATCCTTATTTTTATTCCATTTGCATTTTCATTACATCCTTAATTCTACCACCTCCCAGAATGTTGTCCCTTGTAATAATGAATTATTTAAAAAGGGAGGAAAAGTAATTCAGCAAAACTAACCAACATATTGAAGAAGTGTGATGTGTTTCACACCCATGGTTCCCCATCTCTTCAAATTAGAAGGGAGAAATTTTTTCTCATATTTTTTTCTTGGGGTCAACCTTAGTTATTTTTATTTCACGGCATTTGGCTGTCATTGTGTTGGCATTGTTTCTGTTCTTTCCATTTATAATACTGTATTCCTTGTTTTCCTGGTTCTATTTATTTCACTTTATATCAGTTCACAGAAGACTTTCAATAAATCCCTACATTCATCATGTTCATAATTTCTTATTATGTTATTCTAATGTTATTCTATTAAAGTCATTCACTTTGTTATTTTGGTAAAGTGTTATTTTATCAAAGCCATTCACCACACTTTGTTTAGCCATTGCCACAAATACAGGTATAATTTTTTCCAGTTATTTGCTACCTCAAAGAATGTTGCAATAAATATGTAGGTATAGATGGGACCATTTTTTATGTCATTGGCATCCTTAAAGTATATGCCTAGTAGTGGAATCTCTTAATAAAAGGAATCTTTTAGTCACTTTTCACATAATCTAAATTGTGTTACAGAATTGTTGTACCAATTCACATATCTACCAAAAATGGAATAGAATACCCATCTCGTCATAACCACTCTAACATTGACTGTTCTCATTTTTACTATCTTTGCAAATTCGCTGAATGTGATGTGAAATTTTAGGGTTATTTGCATTTGCAAATATTTGTGCATGATCCAAATTGTTACTAATGAGTTGTTCTATTCATCAATATTAGTAGTAGTTTTCAATTCTTCTGCAAACCATTCATAACTATTTGTCTGTTGAGAAATAGTGTTTGGTCTTATTAAATCTATTTGATACAACTACATTATTCTCTCAAGATAAGCAAGGACATAATAAAACAGTACTTAGCTCCCTTTAATGAATTCAAGTCACCTGGCCCAGATGAATACATTTTCATGTCCTGACCACATTTGCAGATACAATAGCTGAACAACTGTCAAGGATATTTGAAAACTCATAGAAAATGGGAGAGATTACACAAGATTGGAGAATGGTAAATGTTTTGGTTTTCATAAAAGAGAAGCACTGAGTATCTGAAACATCTGAGAAAATTCAGGAACAAATCATTAGATGGTTGTTATACATCTAGAAAGGTAAGAGTGGATTGCCAAGGACTATCATAATTTCATTAATGCCAGGTTTTGCCAGGCTACTTTCATTTCCTTTTTGGACACAGTTGCTAACTTAGTAGATGAAGGGAATGCTGTGGGTATAGTTTGATATTTTCTAGCAAAAGTTCTGATAAAGTATGTCTGATTATCCTTGTGAGAAGTTGAAGAGACATGGTTGGAGTGGTAACACTGTTAGATGGCTTCAGAGATGGTTACCTGTCTGAAACCAAAGAGTAATTATTAAAGTATGATACCAATGTGGAAGCAGGTTTCCAATCAAATACTCTAGGGATCTGCACTTTGTCATATGCTAGTTAGATAATGATTTTGATAAAGGAATAGATGATGTGCTCATCAAATTTTTAGATGACAAAACCTGAGAGAGATGGCTAACAGAAAGTGAATGATATGATATGAAATTGTATGGTAGTTTTATCTGTATGAAGTATTCATTTGGTGGCTTGATTAGTATAATACTAAATTTTTAAATGAACTCCAGTAGTATTGTTATTTTTATTAAATAGGTTTGGACCAACCATGAACAGTAATTATTGTTCCAGTAATTTAAGTTCTTTATTTCTTTAAGGGACATTTTGTTATTATAGCTCTATAGTGATTGAGTATGCTTTGTTAGATTAACTTCCAGATATTTAATGTGTTTTGCAGTTACTTAAAATGATACTTCATTTTCTGTTATCAAGTCCTGGATTTTGTCATTGCTATATAAAAATGCTATTCATTGTGTGGGTTTATTTTGTAGTTTGAAATGTTGTGGGAGCTCCTGTCTTAGTTTCTTTGTTGCTTTCCTTGAATTTTCTAAATAAACTATCACATTGTAACAACAATGTTACTAGCAGCTGTTGTGGGGGTGTAAGACCAATAACATCACCACACAGGAAGGCTGCTAGCATAGGTTCTTTGATCTTCTTTTCTAAAGAAAGCAACTTTAAGGGGTTTATAATCTCACTTTAATTAAATATAACAATATCATTCACTTAGTTCAGGGGAAAAAGGCAGCACCTTGAACTTCAGAGAAAACACAAACAGAAATCACAAGTAGAAATGATATAAACAGAGCAAATAATACAAATCAGGAGACAGGGCTTCTGTCTGTCCAAAGCAATGCATACATAGTTACCAGAGAGAGAAGCATCAACATCTGGGTTTTTAAAGCCAGGGGCCTCCTTAATGGCTACCCAGAGTCTCCACATGAACACTCTTCCAATGAGTGAGCCCCCAAAGCAAAATGCTAACCTCAGAGTATAACTTCTTAAGGATCAGCCCACAGAGGGCGTCACAACCATGTAACTCAAACTCATGTGACTTAGGCTTTCTTGTGACTTAAGCAGGTCATAAAAGAGTCTTGATTCAATCAAAGACAAGGCTCAATCACAGACACTTAATTGACTTAGTGCTGGGAAACATTCCAAAAGAAAAAACAGCAAAAAGTCCCACTTTGCTTGCCATTACATATATTACCAGCAAATAGAATTTGTTTTACTTGTTCTTATCCCCAGGTCCTTAATTTTCTTCATTTTATTACTATTGCTAATATTTCTGGAGCTACATTGAATAATTGAGGGAAAGGGGGCTCTCCTTGTTTTACTATTGTTTATCCATTGTATATGCTAGCCTTTTCTTTTTGTTACCTTTTTATCACATCAAATAAATATTTCTATGCCTATAATTTGTAGGGGGTTTTTTTTAGCATAAACGAGTGTTGTACTTTGTCAATTTTTTTCTGCATCTGATAATACAAGCATGTGGTCTGGTGAATTTTTTTAAAACATATGATTATCATGCGATTACCTTCTTAATGTTGAACAATCTTTTGAATTTTGAATAAATTCTAGTAGATCATAGTGCATTATTTAAAAAATAAATTTCTATAGTCTTATTTTTGCGGGAGGTTTTAAAAAACATTAGAATTTTTATTTATGAATCAAAATTGTGTGTGTGTGTGTATGTGGTTTTCTTTGCTTTATTCTTCCATGCCCAAGGTTTTGGGACTACATTCATAAAACAATTCTGATTTCTAGTCATTCTTGGGAATAATTTGTACAGCATAGTTATTAATTATTCTTTTAAAATCATAGAATTTTCTTGTAAATTCATCTGGGCCAACTTTTTCCCTCCATATTCTCTTAACAGCTAGTTAAATTTCTATTTGTGAAACTGGATTATGTAAGATCTCTATCTTCTAGTCCATTAAATTGGTGGAACAACTAAAAAGGTTTGATACCATGTCCTAAGGCAATCAGTTAAAGGAATTTGAGATATTTTACTTAGGGAAGAGAAGATTCAGGGTCTACATGTTAGCTGTCTTTGAGAATATATAGGGTTGTCACATGTAAAGGGAGGTTTGACTTATTTTGTTTGTCTCAAGAGGGTAGAACCATATGCATCGGTGGAAGCTTCTATGGAGCAAGGTTAGGTTTAATGTAAGAAAAAAACTTCTTAATACTTAGTGTTTTCTAAAGTAAAATTGTTCTTCAGGAAGCTAAGGAATTACCCAATAATTGTAAAATATGTCTGAGAAATAGTTATTTAAGCTACTCGTTTTATAAAATGTATATTTTGTTATTCATTACACTAAATTCTTGGATATAATAACATTATGTTTTATAGTTCTTAGAGTTTGGGTTAAAACAGAGATACTTTTTCTTCATATCCCCTTGCAGAACCTTTACAATAATTACATTCTTTCTGCCTCCCTCCACCACCGTCCCCTTACATACATTGTTGGCTTGGGGAGATATCTGTGGTTTGTAGATTGGGAACCACTAGTCTAAATGATGTAGCATTCCTAATGGGGTCATTTTCCTAACTGTGCCATACTCACAGGTTGGGGTCCATTGAAGGCAGCTGATGACTTCTACCTGCAGTATTGTAGTAGTTACCCCTAGGGGCTATAGTTCAATTACTGTGACCCTTACCAGCATGCTGCCTATTAACTATTGAACAATTGCCTCCATTAGGTTATAGAAAAGGTGTACTGGGAATGTCTAGCAAAAATATCTTCTTGCTATTTGCTCGGTAGAAAACATTCCACCATAAATAAGATATAATCTCCTGTTACACACAAAGTCTCTGGTAAGAGAAGGCTCAAACTGGAATCACAGAGGTGGTGAGATATATTGTAAAGAATACTAGAAGCAAAGGGATCTCTCTCAGCTCCTAGACCTAAAAATCCTTTTCTCCCTTTAAAATGTCCTCATGAAGGCCCTTATAGGTGTAGTTTCCTGTTCAGTTTCAAGTATTGGTGCCTTTCTAAAGTACATAACTGGTACTTCTCTTTGTCATGAGGGATCATGAGCCCTAAAGCTGTTGCTGTCTTTGGCTGACTGTGTTTCTGCATCTGATGCAGATTCTCTTCTTTCCCTCAATCACTATAACTTCAGCAGTCACTGATACACCATTATTCTTCTCTGACAGCTGATAGGATCTCTAATGGGATCTCCAGATTTCTTGACATCACTAGGTCTCCTAGACATTTCTATTTCAGAATATTCGTTCACCTAAAATAAGGAATGCAAAAAAGCACATGATATGGTGGATCCAGAGCTACTCCGTTTTGAGAATTACTCTATTTTGTTCACATATATGTGTCTACTCTCTCATTAGTACTTGCAGTGTAAATAACCCCAAATAGATAATGTGTTGTGCAACCTATTCTGAGAAACAGTCCCCACCCATCCTATTACATAGAAAGCCCTAATCCTGAAACTGGGCAAAAGGTTTTTTGAACCAGATGAGTCTTGAGGCCCAGTAATAGGGACCTTGACCAGTCAATTTTTACCCTATCCCCACTTCTCTCCAGCCTTATATAAAGCAGTGCTCCCTCCAACAGTGGAGCAGGAGAGCTTCCCTCGCTGGCAAACCCAATACACCTTGCTTTGGTTTATGGATTTTTGGCTTACTTTCCTGGGTATTAGTATCCCCATAATACAAAGGTGGCTACGCAATTGCAAACATCAAGAGTAGGTAGGATAGGATCCATCTTGCTTTTAAAGGGCAGTACCTAGCAACTTTTAAGCCAAACAGGAGAGAGGGGGGAAGTGGGAGGGAAAGAGAGGGACAGAAAGACAGAGACCAACAGAAACAGAGAAATAGATAAATATGAGGTGTCCCTAAAGTCCGGACACATAGGCAAAAATGCATATTTTGAAATGTTTGGAATATTAACAGACTTTAGCCCCCTTGACTTCTTTTTCTGACTATTCTAAAGGAGAAGATGTATTCAATGAAAATCACAGATGCAACACACTTGATTGAACGCATAAAGAGTGAATGTGCTGAAATTGATGGCAATGTGGAGTTATTACATCAAGTTCATGTGAATCTTGCAAAGCACACCAACCTCTGAATCACAAATGATAGAAATCATATTGAAGATGTTATTTGTTAATATTCCAATTAAATAAAATGTTGAAAATTTAAATCATTTCTTGAAAATATGTATTTTGCCTATGTGTGCCAATTTTAGGAACACCTTGTAGATATGTAGAGAGAGGAGAGAGAGAGAGACAGAGAGACAGAGAGAGAGCTGGGCAGATCAACATGGTGGTTTAAGATCAAGCGGAGAATATCTGTATATACTTTGAGAACTGACTCCCTCCCAAGTAAACCAGTCCATTAGTACTACAATGAAATTTGTGGTCCACTCCAAGGGTCTGTGATTCTGTCTATATGGCCTTCTCGATCATCTACTGCATTTTATTTTAGGGTTTAGACTCAAACTAACAATACTTCACATTTATATAATGCATTTATAGTTGGACAAACATTTCACTCTGAACATTAAGAGCTGGATAATTAAGTATTATTTCCTCTGTTCTATAAATATGGGAACCTAACCTCAAGGACCATTTATTCAATCTTGGATTGGATAGGATTACTTGGGTTTGGTTCTCTAATGACAAAGTTGCTTCTGAGTCATTGAGAAGGTGGTTCAACATAGAAGAAAAAAACCAGTTTGCTGGTCTTGAATTTTGTGGAATCCAATACATGGCATCCATTCAAATAGAGCGTTAGAAGAGACATGTCCTGGATAATGATTGCAAAGAAGGACAGCTTGCTGGTACTGCCCTGCAGTAAATCACAGATGAACCAGAAAGCAAATTAACATCTTGGGCTAAATGACTTCTTACTGTCCCTTGTATCTCCCAGATTATGTGATTCTAACTTAATAGCCCAAGACATATATTTTTTTCATTCTCTTTGCAGAAAATCACAGAAAATCACAGAATGCAGAAACTTCACTCCCTTCTAGCTCTCCAGTAGCACATTTCATAAACTGCTAACTTGGTGGGACTTTCCTCCTCCTCTTCTTCCCCCTTATTTAATACACAGCTGGAATTTTACTGGCTTCAATAAATAGGAAATGTCACAGCATGTATCAATGAACAGCTCTCAGAGAGTTACCAGTGTCTAGCACTCAAGTCAACAGATAAAGTTGAAAGCAGTGGGGGGAAGATGGTGGGGAGGAATGATTTGATTTATGGGCACCCTTCTATGGAGATGGTGTTTGGTGTCCTTGAGGATCTGTTTTAAGATGCTCTTCAAATCTCTACAAAACAGATGCCAAACACATTACTTCAGGGCAAAACCCGGTCAGTTTTATGTGCCAGATCAATGTCCTATTTCTTTTGACTGTAAAAGTTTGGACAGAATTTGCTACAAACTTGAGAAAGAAAAGGAAAGTCATTTTCTGGCTGGTTGCAATAAAGCCGACACCTGCTACTTGGAATATTTTATGGCTGGATAAGGAAAAATGTCAAGGGCTTTTCTAATTTGCATTGATTTGAATAAAACCATTGTTGTACAGCACAGGGGAAAAGCTTGCCAAAAGTCAAAACACTTTAGGGGAAGCTATTCCAGAATCTTTCACTACAGGGGTTGGCTATTCAGCAAAACCTCAGAGATCTTAATCTGAAGTAATCTTATGGGCATAGCCTGGGCCCAAATTTGCCAATTACACTTGTGTTACAGAAGATAAAACATTTGCAGAATTGGATTATATAATTCAGTAGATAAGGGAAATTCTTCCTCTCATAAATATTTCATCAGGAAATGAAAATATACAAGCTCATGTTACATATCAGATGGTTAACATCTAAGAAGAGCGATAGTTTTGTGTTTGCTTTTCCTTTGTTTTATTTCAGAAAAAAATTGATGCAAAATCTAACCTCCATGATATGTTTTTAAGTAAAGAAGAAACCGTGAGTATACCGATAGAAATGTCTCCTCATGTAAAGTGGGGCACACATTATATTTGAGGGAGGAACCTGGAAGACAACAGTATTTTTCAAGGAACATATAAATGAAGGTTTAATGTAAAAATTTTAAAAATATATGTCATGGGTCAACATATCTGTTGATTATAGTCCAACTTATTTCAATTCAACAGGCATTTTGTACTATGTGCAAGGCACTGGGGAGGCAAAGACAAAAAGGAAGGGCATCAAACCTGGTTTCCTGTAAGCTTCAATAATTGGATTACCATAATCACATAGAAAAGCTCTGGACTGAGTTTTAGTTTTGGCTATGCTACTAATTAGTGATCCTGGGTAAGCAACTTATCTTTTCTGGTTCAGTTTTTTCCATCTCTAACATGAGGGTTTTGAAAATCAGTGGCCTCTGAGGTCCTGCTCAACATCATATGATATACAGCCACCCACTCTGCCCACCTTGTCATCTCCCCTACTGTCAACATTCTTCTCTCCATCTGGGCAGCACCTCTGGACCAAACCCTCAGAGAAAATGCCCTCATTTCCTAGAGGGGGTGAAATAGACATCTCTGGAATTCCCACTGTGGGTCCATTTGTCTTAATTGGTGAGACTAGTCATCTGGCCCTCTACATTAAGCTAGTCCCAGACTAGGCTTCGCAAATAGCTGTCTACCTTAGCTGCCTTTTGCTTTGCTACTACATGCACAAATGCACCTATCCCTTCAGTCCTTCAGTTTTATACTTGGGCTGAGTATTCATATCAATAGTATATTACCACTGTTTTTGGATAAAACTTTGCCATTTGGCTGACTTCTGTTTTACCATTCTTGTGACTCTCCAATCACCATATACAAGTGTCTCCATTAGAATATAAGCTTCTTGAGGGCAGGGTTGATCAAAAGGCAGCTACAGCAGCCCAGGTGAATCAATCTCAATATTTCTCTGGCTGTGTCTCATCTCCATTCTTTTGTATTTTAGGATCATGCTTAATCTGATTCTGATACGTAACACTGCTCAGTTGTATACTTGGTTCAGTGACCTTGACTTGTTGTTATTGTTTTGTCATTTCATTCATATCCAATTCTCCATGGCCCCATTTGGGGTTTTCTTGGAAAAGATAGTGGAACAATTTGCCATTTCCTTCTCCAACTCATTTTACAGATGAGGAAACTGAGGCAAACAAACTTAAGTGACTTGCCCAGAGTCACAAAGCTTGTAAGTGTCCGAGGCCAGATTTGAACTCTTTGAGTCTTCAACTCAGGAAGATGAGTCTTCTGCCCAGGAAGATAGAGTCCAGCACTCTGTCTACTGAGCCACCTAGCTGCCCTCTGTAGTGTGATGCAATGAAAAGAAGAGTGAAAGCAGAGTGAAACTCTCCTGCTTAAAAGGAGTATCCACCTTGGCAAGATGATTAATGGGTCCATTAAAGTGACCAAGAAAGTTGACTCAAAGAAGATTTAAAGGAAAATGGTTGTAAAAACTTTGGGGAAGTTAGAGTCCTTAAGGTAATAATGCTCATTGGCCTGCAAGGTTAAGAGACTTGCCACTTTTACTTCTACAATATCTATCACTGACATCAACTCAACATTCACAAAGCCATCATTCTAGGGTTTCGCAATAGCCTTCAATGGTTCTTCCTGCCTTAAGTGTCTCCTTAGTCTAAGCCATCCTTTGCATAGGCAGCCAAAGGTGTTTATTTTCCTAAGATGGACATCTGACCATTTTGCTCCCTTTCATATCAATTCCGGTGGGTCCTTATTACTTCCCAGATCAAACATAAATACCTCTGTTTGACATTCTACTCTGTTTGATTTTTTTTTCTTTTTTTTCTAATTAAAGTGATCATTTCTTGATTCACTTCTTAAAGAGGCCTATTCACTGAATGGGCATTACCTCACTCTAAGTGAGCTCATGAAAAGGCCTTAGCCTAAAAGGGCCAGGGTCTCCCACTGCATTTTGGGCCATCCCCAGTCATCCTGATGGATACTGATGGATCTAGATGGCTCTGGAGGAGAAAGTGAGGCTGGTGACCTTGCACAACCCTCCCTCACTCAAATCAAAGTCAACTGCAAGTCATGTCATCATTTCCCTGATGCCATGGTCCACTTGGAAAGGAAGGACCAACACAAAGTTCTTTACGAAATGATCCTGTCCTGTCTTTCTAGTTTTCTAATGCATTATTCCCCTCTAAGCACACTTATTCTTTCCATGTAAAGAATCACGCCTTCTGAGCGTGGGGCTGCATCCCTTGTCAGGAATGTACTACCTCCATACCTCTGCTTTTTTGAGAACCCCAACTTCCTTAGAAACTAAGTTCAGGCAATAGCTTCTATATGCAGCCTTTCCCCATTCTCCCAACTGCAAGTTCCTCCTTCTCCTTCAAACTAGCTCATATTCATTTTGGAGATATGCATGTATGTATATATGCATATATGTGTATATAACACACACACATAAAATCTCCCTCATTTAACAGATGAGTACCCTAAGGCCCGGAATGGTTATATGGTTAAGACAGCTAGTTGGTAGAGTATATAAAGCCCCAGGCCTGCAGTCAGGAAGACCTGAGTTCAAATCTGGCCTCAGATACTTACTAGCTGTGTGATCCTGGGTAAGTCGCTTAACCTCTATTTGCCTCAGTTTACTAATCTGTAAATTGGAGACAATAATTGCACCTATCTCTAGTGTTGTTTTGAAGATCAAATGAAATAATTGTAAAGTGCTTAGTCCTTCTCCTCATTCTTCTCCTTCTCCTCCTTCATCTTAATTATTATAATTATATTATTTTCCCAAGGTAATGCATGTAGTTAGAAGTGATATTTGAACCCAAGTTCTCTGAGTTTTTGGATCCTAAATCCAGTGTTCTTTTTGTCAGTTCTTTTCGTTCTTTTTTAGGCTGCTTCCACATTTTGCTCAGCTATCAGGAGAGGAAGGGGGTAGGTGATTTTACAAATCTCTTCCAGCCTGACCATTCTGCAATCCTCTTCTTTTGGGATGCAACAACCTTAAACAAGAAAGGAGGGAGTACTCCCAAGTAAACCCTTAACCTTGGCTCAGTCTCCTTCTGTTCTCTCTAATAGAGCTCTTCACCACCCAGATCTACAGGGGAGGTGGCCTCTTTCATTCCTGGCTGTAAGTGCTATCCCCCTTCCTTCTTGGGGTTATTTTCTTACATCCCTTTTTCCATTTCTGATGATTTTATTTTCACTTTTCTTGAGAAATGACCCACTAAGTCTGCGTGCTTTATGTGGTGTCTATAATCAGCCATTCCTGGGGGTGGCAACACAAAGTCAGATTTTACCTTGAGGAAGATAACCCTTGCCCACAGCTCTGTGAGGCCTTGATTGAACCCAGCTACTTCAGCCTTCACTGGATGGTATCATGTGACTTTAGTTAATATTCGCATCCCTGGCTCCTTTGGGATACTACTGGATGGATTCCATTGTATTCTCATTCTTTGAAAATATGTAATCCAGGCTCATTTAGGGCAGAGTACTGACAACTTGGTTTAGTGTGAAAGTACCAGATTGAGAGCCAGAGGACTTGAGTTTAAATCCCAGCTCTACCACTTATTAACCATGTGATCTTGGACAAGTCACTTAACTTGTCCGGGCCTCAGTTTCTTCAGCTGTGTATTGGTAATTAAGGTGTGAACTTTTTATTGTTTTCTCTTTTGGAGCACTTAGGTAATCAAGTGCCTTTGCTAAGTCTGGCCATTGTTTCTTTGATTATATCGGGAATCTGATGACCTGCTTACGTCAAGA
>CM053623.1:396964488-396988901 GCA_028646595.1 Phalanger gymnotis
ATGAGGCCCTTATCAGAGACACTAGTTGTAAAGATTTTCTCCCAATTTTCTGCTTCCCTATTAATCTTTGTTGCATTGGCTTTTTTATACAAAAGCATTTCAATTTAACATAATCAAAATTATCTATTTTGCATTTTGTAATGCTCTCTGTCTCTTGTTGTATCATGAATTCTTTTCTTTTCCATAAATTTGATTGGTAAACTATTCCTTGCTCTCCCAAATTGCTTATAGTATCAGCCTTTATTCCTAAATCATGAACCCATTTTGACTTTATTTTGGTATATGATGTAAGATATTGGTCTATGCCCAGTTTCTGCCCTACCATTTTCCAATTTTCCCAGAATTTTTTGTGAAATAGTGAATTCTTAGCCCAGAAGCTGGATTCTTTGGGTTTATCAAAGAGTAGATTGCTATGGCTGTTGACCACTGCGTCTCATGTACCTATCCTATTCCACTGATCCACCACTCTGTTTCTTAGCCAGTACCAGGTAGTTTTGATGACTGCTGCTTTGTAGTACAGTACAATATCTGGTATGGCTAGGCCATAGCACTTCTTTTCACTAATGTCCTAGATATTCTAGACCTCTTGTTCTTACAGATGAATTTCGTTATTATTTTATCCAGCTCTGTAACATAATTTTTTGGTAGTTCGATTGGTATAGCACTGAATAGAAAAGTTAATTTAGGTAAAATTGTCATTTTTATTATATTAGCTTCTATATTTTCTTTTTGTACTGGATCTGCCATGGATTGGAGAGTTTACTTGACTGAACTGTGTTCTAAATGTATAGACTGTCATAGAAGAAGAATTCTACTTGACATTGTAAAACCTGTCAAGGCAGTAAAATTAGCTACTTCAAATTGTTTCATGTTCCCTGGTTACTGATATTTTAAATTGTGTGAATACTTGGTATTTACTCCTCTATCTGTAGGAACTGCCAACCTACATGAATGACTTGCCCCCAATCCCTACTTCTCTCCCTCCTCTCTTCCTGTCCATTATTAGAGAATTACCATTAGTGACTCCCTCCTTGGCTTTCCAGTTTGAAACCTTAGCAGCCTGTTTGCTTGCTATTTGCTTTACTTTATGAATAACTCAGACAATCTGGGCCTCCTCTTCATGTAGTTGCTTTTGACTGGTAAAGATAGGGAGGAATTCAATTAATATTTCTGGTCCACAGTTGCCTCATCTATAAACTATGCAAGTTAGATCAGATGACCTCTAATAGGGCCCCTTCTTTTTTTTCCTATCATTTATAATTTTAACTATCTATCTATCTACTTATCTACCTACCTTTTTATCTATCTATCCATCCATCCATGTATCTATCTATCTGTACATGTGTATATATATATATACACATAGCTATCCACACAAATATATGAAATACATATATATTACATAATATGTGCATATTTAATTCAGTAAGGTAGTTACAAAACTCTACTGTTTATTTGTATGCTTTTCTGTCCTTTTTTTCTATGTATTTTTTAATTCCATATCTCAATCCAATGATCCTATTTTCTTAATGCTAACATTTGCAATCCTTCCCCCAATCCAGGACCTAGACAGAGACATTTTTTTTTCCTTGGGGAATATATGTCAGTTAACAAATCTAAGAAAACTTCTACCTAGATAACAAGAGAAAGGTGACATTATTATTTATACTGCTGAAAAGAGTACTCATGGAAGAAAAGCAAATACATGACTGCCAAACCATTATCTTAAAATATACCATTTCCCTGAAATAACTGAAGCAGGCAATGAGGTTGTCATTTGCAAAGCACATGGGCAGAGGTGTTATCGGTGATTCAGATTTTAAGTTTAGCCGAGTTATTAATAATAGTAGAATGATGATGGCATCATCTTATATCCAGGGCTCCCCTAACATTTCTATTTCTAATTTATCATCCATAAGATTTCAGGATAGAGCCAACGTGTTATCTCAAAGCAACACAATTGTTGGAAGGTTGCCAACCATCAAAGCAAACTGACAATACCATCTGAATAGCTCAGAATTCTTAATTCTCTGAAGGATCTAGTGGAGATTATTTTATGGAATCATCTCTTGCCACTCTATAAATCACTTTTAGTGAAATTTACATTTGTTTTATTCTACTGGTTTTAATCTTGAAATATTTGGCATTCCTAGCTAAGAAAAAATATTGATCATGCCAAAGGGATAAATATTGGAAGTTGCATATGTTCAAGGTGTGTTCTCTCCATTTGTGGCATTTGGAGCATTCTTCAGGACCTATTGTCCTCTGAAGCAGCTGTGGGGGTGTCAGGTTGAAAAAATTTACTCATATAAACTAGCGCCCTTTTTAGAACATTTTCAGAATGTGTGGTCATTTCAGAAATTATGTTCGATGATATGAAATGACATTTACTAATTCTGATTTGTGTCCCTAATTCTAAGGATTGTTTATGGTGATCTTTCAACTTCATTAACATGGAGTTGTAGCCAAGGGTTACTGAATGGGGAAAAGTTGACCAGGAACTACTTGTTCTGTTAATAAACATTTTATCTCATACAATTTACATTTCCACCTTCCTCATTTCTCTGGGGGCAACTACATCACATATTTCCTCTATGATCACTTCCTATTTTTTTAAAGGAGCACTAAAATGAAATTCTATGTGGGTTTAATTCTTATTTGTTTTGTAATTCAACAAAAACTTATGGATGCTTACTGTGTAGTTTATCATGAGAGGTGCTAGGGTTATAAATATAAATTAAGCATGACCCCTGCCCTTGAATTAGTTTTATTTTGGGTTCCTTACCATTTAGCACTGAATACTTTCTAAATGGGTGAGTTTATTGTAATTCAATGGCCAGAGAATTTAAAAATAATTGCTCCACAAAACTTAAGCATTCTAACAAGGTTTAGTGAAGGATAGTCTTTATAGCTGGTTGAAGCATCCAGATGGCTGAAGACAGAGAGTAGAGCCGGATTGAGGTTCAAGGTGTGTGGGGGGGGGGGTGTAGTTCTTCTAGTTAGCATCTCAAGTCGAATCTTTTATCAGTTTTCTGTATAATGGAGAGGCCTGCAATCTCAGATCAACTCCCAGGAGTGGCAGCACAAAACTCTCCAATTTTCCCCTTTTTTATAGGAAAGATCCCTCCTCTGGCATATGCCAAAAATATTTCATGCATTTTTCTTTCATAGTAGAAGTTCTAAGGCAGTGATCAGTGAGGTTACCTTTTATTTCTGCTTCTACATCCTCCTTTGAGATATTTGAGTATTGTAATGAGTTGCAAGGCCATAAGTCAAAAAAGAAGGTTTAAGAGAAGACTTTCATCCCATAGCTGACTTGTCTTATTTAGAGGGGTGTGGGAGGTGATTTCCTCAAGGCCTTGAGTTATATCTTGGAAATTTTCTCCATATCCATGAGCTTCTTCCTCCACCAAGATAGCTATTAGCTATGTAGGATAGCTAAATAGGAATTTACTTGTATATTCAATTCAATTTTATTAGATACAGTCTAGTATTCTAGTCTATCGAGGCTTTTTTGGAACCTGACTGTCACCCCATGTATTAGCTACCCCTCCTACTTTTGCATGATCAGAAAATTTGATAAGCCCCACAATTATTCCCTTCCCTAAGCCATTGACAAAAAATGCTAAACAGAATGAGTCCAAGGACAGGTCCTTGGAAAACATTAGAGAAATTCTTCCAGGTTGATATCATACAATTAATTACTACTCTTTAGATCCAGCCATTCAACAAAACCAACATCTACCTAACTCTGTTATTATCCAGTCCACATTTCCCCATCTTTTCTGCCAGAAGCTTAGATAAGAGGCTTTATAGCTTAAGAAAAGCAAGGAATAGGAAAAGAAAAATGGTGGCATTGTTTGTTCATACCTTGAACTTATGGTTTAACTCTTAACTTTCTGGAACTAGTCATGGACTCTAAAATATTTTGTATATGTAGGAATAACAGTGTAGGAATAATAACAGGTTCATTCCAGGTGGTTTTTCAGTACTTCATATATTGAGTGTCTTGCTTTTTAAATATGTAGATGGGTCCCAATTAATACAAATAATGAATTCCTTGATGTGGTCATATGGATCTGAGTTCACACTATTTGAAATAATAATTATGTAAAATAGAGCAATTGGTTCCAATCCAATGGAAATCTGCAATATGAATTAGATAATGTGACCATTTCAAGTGATTTATTATTCATCCTAGTCTGGAACTAGCCATAGATGAACAGACAATTAGGAGAGCTAGCAGAATCTCTAAAGCAGACCTCATAGAATATACTACCTAGTAGTGGTGAGAAGATATGCACACAGATAGATGTGAAATTCATTAGACTGCAAGTGCATAAAAAGAGTAGATGTGCTCCAAAGTGTATGAGTGAAATATACACTTCAGAGTATCAGGAAAGACTTTATGAAGGTGATAGAATTTGGTGTTGACTTGAAGCCTACGCAGGATAACGGTAATGTGGAAATGTCTCCATCTTATGGAAATTTTAGCCCCTCGTTTCCCTTTATCAGTCTTCTTCCCCAATCCCCCTTAACTCATTATGATCATGAGAGAGTTGACTATATAATTGGTGAACACGGATGTCTCCTTAGTTTATAGAAACGGCCTCTCAGACATATCCCCAACTCATACAACCATCTCATAATATGTGAAGGTAGTCCCCATATTTCTCATTTTTAGAAATGGGTTGCAGGAAATCTTTGACCCTTTTCCCAGAGTCATGAGAGTTGGTCCTGCTTAGAGCACAGTTATAAAGTTTGTCTTTGGGGTTATATCATCACCGTTTCATCCTATCATCAGTGTCCATTAGGATATTTGTCACGATGATCCCCCTTTACTAGGACCCTCTCCCCCATCTCGCCTTTTTCAGACAATAACTAAATTGTCAAACTCTTTTGGACTTCATCCTGTGAGGATACTATCTTCTTTCCCAAGTACCATACTTGAAAAGTTGAGCTAGGAGACACCTCAGAGCTATGTATACATTCAGACAAAAACCTGCTTGTGTGGCAGGCAATTTTTGGCAATTGCCAATACATTCTAGCAATCCAATTAACTCAAGTCTGTTCCACACTTCTTTCTTGTAGTTTACATATTTTTGTTGTTGTTCCGTTATCTTTATTCATGCCTGACTCTCCACGACCCCATTTAGGGTTTTCTTGGCAAAGATACTAGAATAGTTTGCCATTTCCTTCTCCCATTCATTTTATAGATGAGGAAACTGAGGTAAACATATTTAAGTGACTTGCCCAGGGTCACACAGCTAGTAAGTTTCTGAGGCCAAATTTGAACTCAGGAAGATGAGTCTGGGCCTGACTCCAGGCCTAACAATCTATTCACTGAGCACCTAGCTACTCCAGGTTACATATAAAAACCACTTGAAATACTTTCTATTCAAGAATCCTCACTATACCAGGAACCTAGACATAAAACAACTCCACAGACTCATCCTCCAGTTGACATTTTCTAAAGGTACCATATCAATTGATGGGTGAGGGGAGCAAATCTCTAGAAGATGAACAAAATCTTCCCAAGCTCCTAAATCCCACAAGCATCATAAAGTGAGGCAAGTAAGCTGAATCAGATCACCAAAATTAAGATGTCTCTTGCCGTTTCTTATCAGCTCTTTGTTGGAGGTGGAGGGTTAGAAAACCTGAGGGAAGGGAAAGGGAAAAGGAGATGAGGATCAGCTGGAAAAATACTGTCCCAAATGCACAATGGACTACTAGATTGTATGAGCCTAAGTGCAGTGGGTTACTAGAGAAAGATGATGTTAGTGTGACTTAGCGTGGTCAGGGAAACCTTTGTGAGGCTGGGCCTTGAATGATGGGGGGAAAAAGGATATGCAGAGAGAAATAAAAAAGGGCATTCCAAGAAGGAATAAGTATTGAATTCAAGAAGTGTTTATTAATAACCCTACTGTGTGGCAAGCACTATGCTAGGTATGAATAAATGCACTTTGTTCTCAGAACTGGGAAGGATAACGGATAACTTGGATCCTGAGATAGAGAGGGAGGGAGAGCAGACCCTGGTTATTGTGGGCCTGAAATGCCAGATGAACATGGTAGGCCTTGGTAAGGTAATTGAAAAACAAGGTGCTGTGATGATGAGTATGATGGTGTTTCTAGAATCACTGATCTATATAGTCACATCGCTGACCAGATTATAAAACCATTCTGTTTGGGATGGTGGTAAGGGCTGGGGAGTTATTGCTGCTATCCTGATTTCTTGCAAACCCAGGCTGAGCTCCACCCTTCTCTGATCTGTGAAATATACCTATGTGTAACAATGACATTTGTGAAGACATTTAAGTCTATAATGTTAATTACTGCAATTAATTAAAGAAATTGTAAGTAGAGTTCAAAGGAAAGGATTTCTAAACCATTAATGAAGCATTCTTAATGAGATGGGTGACTCCTTGCCAGGAAATAAATTATTATCAAGAAATTTGATCTTCCTTTTTGTAACCCTGGGGTATGTGTATGTGTGTGTGTGTGTGTGTGTGTGTGTGTGTGTGTGTGTGTGTGTGCTGAGAGGGTGAGGAGAAGGGTACTTTTATATTTGACTGGAAAAAAGTAATTGTTTTCTATATTCTTCAATTGAACAAATACATCTTAAGCTCTCACTATATAAAGGGTCATGAGATTCAATATGACACCATGGCTAGACAGCTGACCTCAGAGTGAAATGAGATAAGATAAGGAAAGCTCTTTGTAAACCTTAAATCACTAAATAAATACTAGAAATCTATAACAATAATAATTATTGTATAATATATTTGTCATATAATTAACAATATGTGTATTATACCATTCTATAATATGATGACTATATAATAGTAATCAATTATTATCATCATCCTTACCTCTAACATGCACTGGTTGTGCTCCCCTGGAGAAACCATTTAACTTCTCAGTGCCCTAGGTAACTTTCTTAAACCATATATTATAGATCAGGTACTGATCTGCCTTGGTAGAGGCAGTTTTCTCACTGAGAGTTCCCCACACAGATGAAATCACATGTCTAGTCTAAAACAACAAAAGTCATAAGTATCTAAGAGAACATAAGCCTTTGGATGAAGGATGAAGGGCAACAATATACCTAGGAAGATGGATTTGTTCAGTTTGTTTGTTTGTTTGTTTTGGGGAGGAAGAGAAAAACTCAAATCCTGGTGCTTTGCCTCAAGCAGGAGTGTCAGGTGATCTGTGGTGCTATTAATCCCGGGATTTCTGCATTGGAGTAGGAAGCCACTCCTAGGAGTGACAGAAAACTGAGTTTGTGTTAGTAACACAATCCTCCTCCTCTAAAACTTCAGTCCATTGTGATGATGGCATGTATCTCCTCTTACAAACTCTCTCTCTCTCTCTCTCTCTCTCTCTCTCTCTCTCTCATTTCTAGAAAGTTCTGTATAGTGGGCCCTTAACACTGTCCCGCTCCTACTTTCTCAAGGAAGAGCTAATTATAATCCTTCCATCCTATTAACATGTCTGACCCAATCATGAGCTATCTGCTGTATATGTCCTTAAAAAAAGGTGACACATGCTTATTATCATTCACTACATGACTTTTAGATGAAAAAAACAACTCAGAAATAACACAGCTCCATAGACTATAAATATTTCAGTTCAGAAGTATTTATAGTTTTTTTTTACATGCCCCCTCCCACCTGCTCATCCAAGTGTACAAGTGATTTAAGACTATCATTTGGTAATAAAGACCTTTAAGTTATCTCATGAGCTAGGAGGAAAAAGTGTTATAAACATTAAATGTATTATTACTTACAATTTTCCTGTTTTGAAAGGGTCACTTGAGCTTTCTGGTTGATCTATCTGATGATATGACAAATGCTCATATATTGTGGACAAGTGAGGCAGCCAGGGTAGCCATGCTTAGAATCTTGCCTTTTCCACTGATTATCTGCATCACCTGTCAAGTCCCACAACCTCTCTGGGTGTCAATACATACAGCTGGAAAGTGAAGTGGCAAGACTAGAAAGTTACACTGGTCATGTTTTCCTATGGGTGAGCAAGCCAATATCTTGGAGTGGGGTATTGCAGAATCTCAGAGAGCAAAGGCACCTTAGAGTTCATTTTGTCCAGCCCATATCTGAAGAGGAATCCTCTTTAACAATATCCATGAGCAATGCTTATTCAGCCTCCTTTTGATGACCCTCAGGAACAGGAAACTTACTGTCTCCTGAGGATTTCTAGTTTACTTTTAGAAAGCAATTTTACTTGCCTTACATTGAGCTAAAATCTACCTCTCTGCAATTCCAAATTTTACCCTCTGATATGAATTCAAACAAATCTGATATGACTTCTGTATGAATGTCTTCTAAACACTTGAGCACAACTATAATGTCTCTCCTATATCCTAAATATTCCCAGTTCCTTAATTTATCCTTATATGGCCCTGATATCCAGTGCTTTGCATAGTGCCTAGCACATAATAGGGGGGGAACCATCTCCACTTGTCCTGATCTATTTCTTGTTACTGGAACCAGATGGCTCTGGAGCAGAGAGTGAGGTTGGTGACTTTGCACAGCACTCCCTCATTTCAATCTAATTCACTTGCAAGTCATGACATCATTTTCTTGATGTCATGGTCCTCTTCAAGAACTAAAGACAAAGAACAATCTGTGAGTAGTTGCAACTGCTCCACTGGGGACTCAACTGGCCGGTTCCAGTTGGGCAATGGAGCTCTCTCCTTACCTCCCTCCCTCCCTTCCTTCCTTTCCTCCCTCTCTTTCTCCTTCCTCCCTTCCTTCCTTCCTTCCTTCTCTTTCTTCCTTCTCTTCCTTCCTCCCTTCCTTCCTTCCTTCCTTCCTTCCTTCCTTCCTTCCTTCCTTCCTTCCTTCCTTCCTTCTCTTCCTTCTTTCGTCCCTCCTTCTCTCCTTCCCTCTTTTCCCTCCCTCCTCTCCCTCTGTCCACATAGGGTATCATACCCTTACCAGTGCTCTGCCCAAAGGAATGTAAATTTTGATTGCTGAAACCTCACAAGGTATCTTAAAGTTTATGGGCTAGATTTCTTTAAGGACCATGCCTTGAACCCAATTCACTCTGGCTTTCATTCATTGTTCACCAGCAATAGGTCCCAGCCCAAGCTTCACTTGGTCATTTTTTGGTCCTAATGGCTCAGAATGAATGTAAATAGCAGTTATTTCTGTTTTGGCCAGAAACCCTGAGGGTCTTCCCCTCCCAGATTGATTTTTTTTTTTGCCTAGGTAAAAGGGGCCGTTCTTTGCCTCATTTTTACCTAGCGTTAGTCACTGAATGGGCATTGCCTCAGTTAAACTGAGACCCAGGAAAAGCTTCAACTTAAAAATGCCAAGGTCTCCCACTGCATCTAGGGCCATCTCCAGTCATCCTGATGGTCATCCAGTAGTCTCCACTGGACCCAGATGGCTCCAGAGGAGAAAGTGAGGCTGGTGACTTTGTGCAACCCTCCCTCACTTAAATCCAGTTCACTTGCGAGTCATGACATTACCTTCCTGATGTCATGGTCCTCTTCTAGAAAGAAGGACAAATAACAGCATATAACAGGCATTTAATAAAGACTTATCGATTGATTTAGGCTCCTCATTATCCCAGTTGCCCTTCTTCTGAATATATTTCAATTTGCCATTCTCTCTTCTTAAATGTGGTTCCCAGGCAGTGTTTCCCTAAAGATGTGTTGGAGGGGCACTCATGATGTTAGGGACTTAAAAAATACCTACCTTCTCATTTGCTAATGAGACACAGGTAAATTTAAACCCAAATAAACCACAATGGACAGAGTAGATGAGTATGAACAATAATGTATCAGCAGACAGTGGATTTTAATGAAGACTGAAATTTATTTTCAGCAACAAAACATGTGCCTAATATTGACTGTGTAGTGAGTGCAGCAAGCACACTCCCTGTTTCTTCTATGGTTGATCCCCAAATGTAATCATCTGCCCTTTACTCTATCCTGCCTCTAGGAGGCAGGAGTACATACAATAAACAATACAATTGTAGAGAAGTAACATTTGGGCAGTTTGCTAATATGTTCCCCTTATTTACAGGGTATCTAGGTGGCACAGTGGAGAAAGTCCTGGGCCTGGAATCAGGAAGCCTCCTCTTTGTGGATTCAAATCTGGCCTCAGACACCTAATAGCTGTGTGATCCTGAGCATGTCGCTTAACTGTCTTTGCCTCAGTTCTTCGATCTGTAAAACGAGCTGGAGAAGGAAAAGGCAAATTACTTCATCATTTTTGCTAACAAAACCCCAAATGGGGTCACAAGGAGTCAGACATGACTCAACAACAAAACCCCCATTGTTTTCCAGCACGAAAGTCTGATGTGCAGGAAAAACCAAAACCAGGATTACAGCAACAACAACAACAACACAAGAACTTATAAAGTGTTTTCTGGTCACTAAGGGCTTCCACGTTTCATTTGGTGCTCACAACCCTGTGAGATAGATAGGGCTAGTTGCCCAGTTTAAATCTAAGGAAACGAAGGCTCAGACAGCTGAAAATACTTTAGAATTACAAGTCTAGTGCTTTTACCATTCTATTACTTTGATGAATGAGTCGGTAGATGAATCGTTCAATCAATCAGGAAATGCAACTGATTTTGGTTTTCTGTGATGAGGTTTCATTTGATGATTATCACAGAGACTTTCTGGCTATGGTCTTCAGAAAGACTTGTTTCTTAGAGTGTCCTCTTGAGCAGTCCCAGCCTGTGAAGAATTATAAGCTATCTGGTTGGGTCGGCTGCTGTTTTGATCCCACCTTACCTGCTTTCACATTCCCCTTGTGCCATGCCCTCCTCTGGTCTGGGGATAATTGGGTATGACCAATGCAGAGAATTTCGGTTCTGAGTAATCTACAAATTCTGAGGCAGCTTTGATCACTGTAATGTCAATCATAATAGCAAAGTCAAAGTGCCAGAGGACCCTGAATTTCTCCTTACTCCATCTTTCTCCAGTGATAGAGAAGAATAGCCACATTTCTGGTTGAAAGCCTTCTCTTGCTTTAAAATGATTAGAGCCTTAAATAAATCTCCTCTTGGTTCCAGCCAGTCATTTAAGACTCAGTGAAAGTGTACTAAGCAGTTCAATTCCTGGCACAACACAGGCTGTTAAGGAATATCAATCCTGGCATTCAACCTTCAACAGCAAACTTTCTAAAAGTTACCAAAGGACTTCATTTTTGTCCTTTTCCTCAACACTGATATGATCATGGTTTCTAAGGTGAAATTTATTGCTCTCCCAGCCCATTGGCAGAACATTCCAAATGAACAAAAAGAAGTCCACTCTTTTTTCCTTTTCCATTTTTCTCTATAATCATAAATTATTAGAGCTGAAAGGAGCCTTGGAACTTGGAAAATAAAATGTTAGAGGTGGAAGGAAACTTAGAATATAGAACATGTGACAGCTGGAAGAAGCCTTAGAACATGGGACATTAAATTTTGAAAGGACCTTAGAACATAGATGCCTACATTTATAAATCCAGCCCTAGCCCCTATCTATTAAACATTTTAAATTGAATGTCCCTTAGACATCCCGAAATCTAAATATTGGAAACAACTTATTTGTTCTTTTCTTCCAAATATTCATTTTTTCTTCAAGGGTGAAATCATCACTTCAGTCACTTAAGTCTTCAACCCTAGTATCATTCTTATCACCTCCGTCTTACCCCAGATATTCAATCAGTTGCCAAATCTTGTCATTTCTACCTCTGCAGCATCCATTATATCAGACCTCTTTTCTCTGCCTGTGCAGTCATCATCTTATTTTTCTGCCCTTACCATCTCTTGTCTAGACTATCACAACAGCCTTCTAACTAGTCTCCTAGACTCAAGGCTCTTTCCACTTCAATTCATCCTTTACACATGCTTCAAAGTGCTTTTCCTACAGTGCATGTCAGACCATATTACCCCTCTCCTGAATAAACTCAAGGGCTCCCTATTACCACAAGGATCAAGTGAAAACTCTTTATTAGTCTTTAGGGCCTTTCACAACTTGACTCCTTTCTATCTTTCATGCTTATACATTATTATCTTCATTGCAGTCTAATGTTTTAGCCAAACTGACCTCCTTGCCATTTCTCTCAGTATCCTCCACCTCCTTTTTCAATGCCTTTGTTCCACTGTCTCCCATGCCTAGGATATACACCTCTCTTCTACCTGTTGGAATCACTGATTTCCTTCAGCTCAGACTCAACCTTCAACATGAAGCTTTTCTGAATCTCCAGCTGCTAGAACTACGTTCTTCAAGGTTGCTTTGTGTCAGCTTTGTATATATGTCTACATGTTCATGCTGTCTTTCCTGTTAGAATATAATCTACTTAAGGGTAGATTTTCCCTTTCCAAAGCCTTAGCAACAAGCAGAGCACATAACATATGGAGAGTCTTAATGAATTCTCATTGATTGATTGGTTAGATATGAAAGAAAACTTAGAACACAGAATGTTAAAGCTAGAAAGGGTTTTAGTGACCCTTCTTTAATTATTTAGTATAATTATTATTAAAATAATCTAATTTTAATGCTTATTAATTATACTAACATGAAAATAAGTATTTTGGACTAAACCTGAGATTTCACTGGTGTAGGAAAACCTTGTCTCCTTTAAAAAAATACCTTCTACCAATGCAGATAATAATGAGAGACAGCATTTATATAGTGCTTGTTATGTGCCAGACACTGTACTAAATACTTTATGAATATTATCTCATTTGAGCCTCACAACAACCCTTCTGCAACTTATAGTCTTAGATGATTGTTTGAAGCATTGAAAGATTAAGTCACATGCCCAGGGTCCACAGCTAGTATGTGTCAAAAGTAATGCTTGGACTCAGGTAATTTAAATCTGAAGTAGGTTTTCTATTCACTACACCATGTTGCTGTTTTTGTTTTCCTCCTCTACCACTTCCGCTTCCTTATAATAATAATAATGATAATAATAATTCATATTTGTACAGTATTGCACAATTTACAACACACTATATTAGTACCATCTTACAGATGAGGAAATCAAGACTGTGGGATATGAGAGTAGGGATATGGAAGTGACTTCTGAGATCTTTGTGCAAGTTTTAAAGCTATAGGAAAGGTTGGATTATAAGAAGGCCAAACTTTGTAACTATCAGAATAATAAAAACTTGAATGGTCAGTCTTAGGAAGTAGTGATTGTCCCATCCCTAGAGGTCTTCAAGTAGGGGTTGAATGACCACTTATCAGGGACATTGCCAAAGAAATTTTTATTCAACCATCAGTTGGACTCACTAGCCTGAGCAGTCTCAACTCTGAGATTCTGTGGTTCTGTTAACACAAACCTACTACAGATTAGCTAAAGGTTTCAGGAAAAGCTTTGGACTTAAATTGCACCCAGGACCCAAATTACAAGTAGACAGAGTTTATTGTGCTTTTAGAATCTACCCTTAACCCTGTCTTCTGAGAATGGGTAGGCTCCTACATAAGTGCTATAGCATACACACACACACACACACACACACACACACACACATCCTATAATTGTTCTCCATAATTGAAAATATGCTTGCTGATGGTTTTGTTTCCCATGACAATCATCCAATGTCAATCTGATTTTATGTTGGCATAATCTGTGGTGCCAAAGCTCTGGATATTGGGTTAAGAGGTCTTCTGCCGTTATGATAAGCACCAATTAAAAGCTGAGGTGAGGGAAGTTTTCATAAAAACAGCTTATAGACAAACAACACCTATTTAGGCTTAGAAAGCTTAGAAAGGGTTAAATGGTTTCCATATTTGTGATTTACATTAGAATTCATTTGGTGAATGGGGGTTGGGTGTGAGAAGCAGGTTAGGGAGGAGAAAGGGCTGGCCCAGGCTGCCTGTGTCATCTTTGTAGGGCCTTCTCCCTGTGACCATGAACCACCATTTTGGAACTAGATAACTTAAGAAGTGCCTACCTCCCTCATTATGGACCCAACAGCGAAGTTTAATCGGTGGAAAAGTTTGACAACTGGAGCTACTAAAGACTAAACTTGATTTCTAGAGTATAGGCTGGCCATGGGCCCTGGCAAGACATCTGAAGTTGTTCTAAAATGAAAACCATAATCTTTCTGACCACAGAAAATGACAGTCTGTGAGGAGAGCCACAGCCACAAGTCACACAATGGCATAGAAGTCTGTGGTCTACACCAACAGAGTCATATATTCATTCAATCATCTTCCCATGACTGAAATTAGGAAGGAGCTGACGTCTAATATCTTTTATAGGATAGGAGGAAAAAGGTCTGAGTCATCTGAAAACCAGCGGCATAGAAGAGAAGACTATCTGCAAAATATCTTGTCCTTCCCCTCTTTCTCTTCCTCTTTCTTCCATTTTCTCTTCTTCCCCCTCTTTCTTCTGTCACAAAAAAATTCCTATCTTAACACTTTTGCAATGCTTTCACAAACATTGCTTTATTTTTCCTCTAAAAAGATCATGTAACATTTGCAGGGTGGGGGTTATTATCCTTATCTTATAGATAAGGGAACCAGACCAGAAAGATAAAGCAGCTTACCCAAAGTCATATAGCTGATTAGTAGGAGAACCAAGATGAGCTCTCTTGTCTCAAGCCAATAATCCAGATCTCTTGCCTTTTAGTCCAGGGGTTTTCCCACTATGATGCTCTACCTCTCAAGTCCATGACTTCCCTGGGATTTAGCACCAAGCCACCCCAACCTTTAAAAATGTGGGAAGCTTAAAATTCTTAGTCAATCTTTTTTTTTTCCTTCCATTTTCCAAATATTTTGGACTAAGAATAAAACTATCTGAGCTACAGTTTTAGCTATATTACCAGGAGCTGTAGGACTTTTAGTAAATCATTGAACTGTTTCCAAGTAAAATACATTAACTCATCCCATCTCTGAACTCAGAATCTCAGAAGCATCACTCATGGTCATGAACCAAAGGGACAAAGAAGGGAAATACAGCCCAATACCACCCCACTAGGATGCTACAGAAGAGCTGGGGGCCTGTGTCGCTATGATTTCTCACAATACCTCAAAAGAATTAAGAATTAGCTCCACCTATGATTAACACTCACTGTACCTTTCGTTCAGAGAGTTCTACTCATTTCCCAAATAAATCAGGAATATAGCCCCATTTCACATACAAAACAAAAGCAACATCCAACACAAAATGTGACCTATGCCAGTTTTTAATTTTAAGAAAATTTTAAATTAGGTTCAAAATCCTGAAAAATCTATTCTGTAGGATTGGGATGAGGATTCTAGAGCCAGAGATGCAATACAGTTAACAGGAGAAAAGAAAAGGCTGCCTCTAGCAATGGTGGGGGATAGAATGGCTCTCCTCAAAGTAATAAGAGCTGCTTTGAGTTCCAAAATTAGCTATTATTACAATGATTATATGTAACCCTTTTGGTGGAGATTTTCTCCTGGTACAATGAAGACTTTATTCCTTCCTTCCTCCTTCTTACCCTTCCTTCCCTTCTTCCTCCCTGTCTTTCTTTCTTCCCTCCCTCTTCCCCTTCCCCTCCATTTTCCATTTTTGTATCCCTATTGCTGAAAGCCCCCATGGCTCTGTGTATTCTCCCACTATCTCGTGATATCTAGTAACTCACATGATATACTACATATAAAAGACACTTAGTAAATGTTTGTCATTGAATTTGAGAGTGAGGGATGGAAACTTTGCATTGAAATCCCAATCATTAGATCTGAAACAAAACTGGTGCATTATAGCAATAGGTCCGATAAGTACATATCATCTTTTAAATGCTTAAAATACTTGTGATTTGGTTAATATTATTTCTTCTTTAGCCAATGTGGAAAACGACGCCTCTACAATTTGCTGGATTGTTTCTAAAAGTGGGCATGGGCGAAAAATTCTCCTACCTGGAGATGAGCATCTCCACAGTCTGCTAGGCTTGTCATCCCACAACAGATTTACAATCTGCCTCCAGGATCCCATATGAGGACTTGCCAGTTTAGCAGGCTCTTAGTAACCACAGCTTTTTTTTTAACTGACCTAGCTTTCAACACCTGAAGGTCAGTTACTTCCAACCTCTAAGGGGGCATCCGAGGAGCATTCTCATGGGAGATGGTTGAAACAGATGCTTTAAATTGCCTGAGGTCACCAGGGGCATTAGCGCCAGGCTGATTTCATGTTAGGAAATATTTTGCTAAAACAGTAAGCTAAGGCCCAGGGAAATGGATTATTTGAAACTCCTTTGTTTTCTTCCCTATTGTGCTTTCTCTACTGTGCTACTGCCAGAACCTAAAAGCCAATTTGTTTTCTTCTGAAACAGACAAGGCCTTCCATTAGCATAAAGGTGCCAGGCAGAGGTGACACAGAACTGGTTTTCTTTCCCTTCTCCCAGCCCCCAAACAGCTGCTGTGGAGGTGGGAAGTGGCCGCCATGACAACGAGACTGGGGCTGGTGCCAGGCAGGATTAGAACAGGAAGTTGAATAGGGAGCTCTCCCCCATTGTCACAGCAGGTGAATATAGGTACACAGAATCCAATTTCCAGAGCTGGCATGTGGCCAGGGCCTGGGAATTGCCATGCAGCTCTCAGGATAAATGTCCTCAGCTCTATAACAACCATACCTGTGGCTGGGATATTTTCACGCAAATAAAAGGCTTGCTGCCATATTCAAAATGGTCATGACATTCACAAGGTCAGGGACAGATTTTATGCTGATTTCTTTTGTCTAATCAGCTGAAAATGAAAAATCCAGGGAAAATATGAATAGAGGAATAAAGGATTTTTTTTAATGCATAGACCTGGTAACATTGTTCTTCTGCTTAGAAAGCTTCACCAACTCTCTATTGTCTATAAATGAATGTCAGTCAATCAGTCAACAAACTTTTACTAAGTACTTATTATGTTCTAGGCGCTATACCAAGTAATATATTTACTATATACAAAGTAAGACAAAAATATTGGCCTTGCTGTCTCAAAGAGCTCATGTTCTAATGGAAGGGACAACAGTCAATCCTCACATAACTCTTTTCTATTACAACCCTCTAGAATATTTGGTTACCTTACTCAAAGCGAGAATCTGAAAAGGCTTTAGCCTGGAAGGGCCAGGATCTCCTAATGCATCCTGGGCCATTTCCCGTTGTTCTGGTGAATAACAGGCCACTGGACCCAAATGGCTCTGGAGGAGAAAGTGAGGCTGGTGACCTTGCACAGCCCTCCCTCACTCAAATCAAAGTCAACTGCAAGTCATGTCATCATTTCACTGATGTCATGGTCCTCTTCGAGAATGAAGGACAAACACAACAACCTCTAGGATATTTATCATGTGACATTATATGATAGATCATACACATAAATAAATCTTTTTTGCACCACAAATTTATTATGTATAGATTATGAGCATATCAACCTTGGAGCATTACATGTCAGCTACTATTATTATTATCTGAGTGGGCTTTCTATTCTCTTAATAAACTTGAGCTCCTTATAGGTAGGAACAGGAAGTCTCAAGTAAACTTTGTATTTCTCCTAGTTCCAAGCACAAGATATGTACATCATAGGTGTGAAATACTAAATTGAACAGAGGGCTTCAATGGGACAATCGGACTTATAGAATCATGTGTTGGTTGGTATATACATGAAAGGATGGAGGAAGCTTGTTTTTCATATCTGATATTTTTTTTCCAATTACACGTACAAACAATTTTGAACATTCCTTTTTTTATTTTGAGTGTCAAGTTCTCTTCTTCCCCTCCTCTCCAGCCCCTCATTGAGAAGGTAAGCAATTTGATATAGGTTACACATGTGCAGTCATGCAAAGCATATTTACATATTAATTGTGTTGTGAAAGAAAATACAGACCAAAAAGAAAAAATAAAGGAAGGACAAAAAAATAAAGAAGGCTTAAAAAAGTATAATTTGATCTTCATTCAGACCCTATCAGTTCTTTCTCTGGAAGTGGATAGGACTTTTCATCATAAGTCTTTCGGAATTTTCTTGGATCATTGTATTGCTGAGAATAGCTAAGTCATTCGCATTTGATCATCCTATAATATTGCTGTTTCTGGGTATAAACAAAGTTCTTCTAGTTCTGTTCATTTCATTTTTCATCAGTTCACATAAGTTTTTCCAGGGTTTTCTGAGAGCATCGTGCTCAACATTCTTATAGAACAATAGTATTCTATCATAATCTTATATTGTAACTTGTTCAGCCATTCTTCAATTAATGGGTGTTCTGTCAATTTCCAATTCTTTGCTACCATAAAAAGAGATGTTATAAATATTTTTGTATATATAGGTTCTTTTCTTTTTTTTTATTTTTTATCTCTTTGGCATACAGACCTAGTAGTAGTATTTCTGGGTTGAAGGTCATGCACAGTTTTATAGCCCTTCAGACATAGTTCCAAATTGTTCTCCAGAATGAATGGTTTAAGCAGTTCACAATTCTACCAACAGTGCATTAGTGTCTCAATTTTCCCACATCCCCTCCAACATTTGTCATTTTCCTTTTCTGTTACATTAGCCACTCTGATAGGTGTGGGGTGGTACCTCAGGTCTATTTTAATTTTAATTTTTCTAATCAACAGTGATTTAGAGAATTTTTTTTCATATGAGTATAGATAGCTTTGATTACTTAATCTGAACACTGCCTTTCTGTAAACTTTGACCAATGATCAGTTGGGGATTGGCTCTTATTTTTATAAATTCAACTCAGTTCTCTTTATATTTATGAAATGCACCCTTTAACAGGGAAATGTACTGTATATTTTTTTCTCAGTTATGATTACTGTGTATTTCCCTCTATCTTATTCTCTCCCTTTTTATTCTCTCTCTCTCTCTCTCTCTCTCTCTCTCTCTCTCTCTCTCTCTCTCTCTCTCTGTCTCTCTCTCTCCTCCCCACTCTTTTCACCCTGTCTATCCTTAAAAGTATTTTGATTATAACTACCATATCACCCAATCTACCCTCCTATCACTGCTCCCTTTTTGTTATTCCCTTCCCTTCCTACTTTCCTGTAAGATAAAATAAATTTCTATGCCCAACTGAGTGTATATATCATTCCCCTTTTATGCCAATTCCAATGAGAGTAAAATTCAAGTGCTCTCCCCCCATTTCCACTATCTTCCCCTCCCCTGTAAAAGCTCTTTTGTGCCTCTTTTATGTGAGCTAATTTACCCCGTTCTACCTTTTACTTCCCGTTTCTTTTGTTTCATTCCTCTTTCTCACCCCTTTATTTTATTTTCTTTTTTAGTATCAGCCCATTGTATTCAACTCACACTTGTACCTTCTGTCTATATATACTCCTAACTGCCCTAATAATGATAAAGTTCCTAGAAGTTACACTTATCATCTTTCCATATAGGAACATAAACAGTTTAACCTTATTGAATCTTTTATGGTTTTCTCTTTCCTTTTTATGCTTTTCTTGAGTCTTATATTTGAAAGTCAAATTTTCTATTCAGTTCTGATCTTTTCATCAGGAATGCTTGAAATTCTTTTATTTCATCAAATATCTATTTTTTTCTCCTGAAGGAGTAAACTCAGTTTTTCTGGGTACATGATTCTTGGTTATAATACTAGCTCCTTTTGTCCTGTGGAATATAATATTCCAAGCCCTTCAATTCTTGTAGAATTTGTTTAATCTTGTGTTATCTGACCTTGGTTCCATGATATCTAAATCGTTTCATCTGGCTACTTGCAATATTTTCTCCTTGATCTGGGAGCTCTGGAATTTGGCTATTATATTCTTGGGAGTTTTCATTTTGGGATCTCTTTTAGGAGGAGGTTGATAGATTATTTCAATTTCTATTTTGCCTTCTGGTTCTAGAATACAGGGCAGTTTTCCTTGATAATTTTTTGAAAGATGAAGTTCAAGCTCTTTTTTTAATCATGGCTTTCAGGTAGTCTAATAATTCTTAAATTATCTCTGGGATCTATTTCCTAGGTCAGTTTTTCTAATGAGATATTTCATATTTCCTTCTGTTTTTTCATTCTTTTGATTTTGTTATATTTTTTCTTGATGTCTCATGGAGTTATTAGCTTCCATTTACTCCGTTCTAATTTTTAAGGAATTATTTTCTTCAGTGAGCTTTTGTAACTCCTTTTCCTTTTGGCCAGTCCTACTTTTTAGGAGTTCTTTTCTTCAGTGAATTTTTATATATTTTGAGGAAGTTTCTTAAGGTCATGACAAAGTTTAAATTGCAATTCAGTAATGTCTTCTAACATAAGTAGCAAAGGGGTACAATAGGAAAATATGGAATTTGGACTTAGAGGACCTCAGTTCAAATCCCAACTATAATACTTGTGTGTTCTAAGTCGAGTCATTCGACTTCTATAGACCTCAGTGACTTTGTCTATAAAATGAGGTTATTGACCTAGATGACCTCTGAGATCCCTTTCTGCTAAATTTGTACTATTTTGAAAACTAACGAGGTGGGATAATTTTTGTTTTGGGCTATTTTTTGTACTTTATTTTTTCAGTCAGCAGAATAATGGTTTCATGAGTAATGGTCATAATTCCTGTCTTCAATAATTCCTTATATACTAGGAAGGAGAGAAAATAATTTATTATGATTGCTCACAGATAAGGTAGAGGGCTTATGGAAGTCATCAGAGTAAACTGTTTCAAATCATATCAGATTGTGCACAGAATAGAGCTTGAACTAGGGTGAGGTTACTGGGGCTTTCCCTTCCAGGCTCTGAAATTTAAAGGACCATTGACAGTATTTATGGTCCTTTAGAAACATAGAAACAACTGAACTTGGTACCTAGACAGCAATAACAATTAGCTTGAATGTAATGGTATCAGATGGCCTACTGATGAATACACAGTAGGCAATCTTTTTCTTGGCTCACCACTTACCCACCATCTCCATCCTCAGGCATGTACTTGTCATCCATGTTCCCTCCCCTGCATGGATGTGCCCCAAGGCTCTATCCTACACTTCCTTTTCCTCTATACTCTTTACCTTGATGATGTCACTAGTTCCCATGGTTTAAACTATTACCTTTATTCAGATAACTCCCAAGTCTACATATAGAGCTTTCTTGTCTTTCCGATATTCCAGTCCAACTTCATCTTCTGCCTGCTGGAAATTTCTCCACCTAGGTGTCCTATAGGCAGCTCAAATTCATCATTGCCAACATAGAACTCATATTTTTCCCCAAGCCTACCTCAAGTCAAAGTTTCCCATTTTTTGAAGTCACCAAGATTTACAACATAGGAGTCATCCTAGACTCCCTACTTTCATTCATGATCATATAACCTATCAATTGAGAAATCTTGTTGTTTCTACTACCTCAGTGTTTCTGATTTCCATCTCCTTTTCTGTCTTCTCATCAGCAAACCCTTGTATGAGCCACTATCACCTCTTATATTGATGGCCTCTGAGGTGATCTTTAGACTTCTTCCAGTGACTCATCTGTCCAATCCCTCTTCCATACTGATGCCAAGTTCAGGATGAACTCTATTGTGACCACTCTTGTGCATAAGAAGCTTCAGTGCCTTTCCTTGGACTGTAGGATAAAATACCAAAACCAGGAGTTTGGCATTTAAAGGCCTTTTTGATCTCCCTTTGCATTCCTCACAGGGAATCACTAAGTGCTTCTGGATAGACTAAGTCTTTTTATTTTTCCCCATCATCATTTTCCCTGCAATAACCCAAGCAGGACCAGGGACAAGTCAAGTGTTTCCTCAGTATTAGCTTGAGTGAAATTGAAATGAGCTTGATAAGGCATACGAGGGGAAGGGAAGGGGAAGAGAGTTGCTTTCAGAACTTTCTGTCCTACTCAACAAGCTAGTCATTTGACACTATGGAAAGAGACAATGCCTGGATTTCTGTGGCACTCTATTTCTTTTCTATTTCGTGGCAGGAATATTTTCCCTGAACCGACCTGAAAAATTCTTTCCCATGTAAAACTTAGAGGATAAGTTGGATTTAGATCAAATAGTCAAGAAGATTCCAAGTAACTAGAACCATATATTCTTCTAGTAAAAATTGACTGTCAAATCGATCATTAAACTGGCCAGCTTAGTAAAAAGGGGACTATTCATAATACACATTATTAGAATGAGACCATTTATTCCTGGGAGTTGCTAGTAATCTTATGGCTCAGCAATACTGCTAAAGCCTGCGCCTTCTGGTAGATTCATGCAACTCTATATCGTGGGGAATTGCTCATCAGTCATTCACCTAGCTTCCTTCCATATGACTTACCTGACTGCTAATTTCAGTGGAAATCTTCTTTTTCTGTTACAGAAATGGAAACTGATTTTCTTAGAGCAGTTTTATTTGTCTCTGAATAAGGATATTTTTTAAGAAGCAGGCAAACACACTGCTCTCTGTGATGGCTGACAGCAGTGACAGACACACAATGAGACTAATATCTCCCTCAACCCCACCTAATGCAGCATCTGCCATGTAAAATGTTCCTTTCTCAGCAACTGCTATGAGTCACTTTTGTATGAGTCACGGTGTTTAAAATGCACTGACTCAGAAAGCAACTGGGGAACAAGGAAAAAAATCCTTGATGAGGTGGGGATTGGGAAGTGGGGGTTGGGAAGAAATCACCTTTATCAGGTTCTGAGAAGGGAGGGGAGAAGGACAAGAAGAGTCAGGACTGCTTCTATGTGAAACTGGAGAAATTAAACACAGGAAATGAAAAGCACAAAACTCTCATTAAAGGTAAGGTTATAAACAGCTCATCTAAATCGTCCATTCTGTAGACCTCGAAAGCTGCTGACCTTCATGGTTAATGTACAGGCCTGTTGGCATCTCATCCAATATCATCTCAGCACCTGTACTAGGAGGGAAGGGACAAATGCAGATGTATCAGTGAAATGGCTTCCTTCAGAGGGTTTTTTCTTTACATTTTCTTTTTTATTCTTCCTTTCTTTTCTTTTTTAACAGTAGAAAGCTTCTCCCTGATGACAGACTGAAGGGCGTCTCATTGCTTAAGCTGGCAGACCATCCTCAGCTGATCTGTTTTGCCATCTCATTCTGTCTGCTGGGAAGACAACAAAATGCGGGCAAGCAGCTGGTGGTGGAATTAGGCTTTATGTACTGAGTGTGGGAGAAGATTTTCAGGCCTGCAGCTGTAATTTGCTTGATCTGGGCATGGGAGCTGCAATTCTCATCTGAGTCTAACTTCTTTATAGCCTTTGAGACCCACCCAGGATCAAAGATGGGGTGACATTTCCTTGCATCCTCATGGGATCAAAGCCTGATTTAGGTGAGTAATAAAAGCAGCAGCAGCAGCAGAGGCAGCAACTTAACATTTATATAGAGCTCCAAATTCTGCAAAGTCTTTTCCTCACTTCAACCTTGTGAAGGAGGCAATGAAAGGAGTTGATGGGTTTTGCAGAAAGGAGTTTTGCAGAAAAATACAGCCTGTCCAGAGAAAGAAACAAAAGCTGTCAAAGCTGTCAGGGAGGAGGTACATGGGAAGATTCTGGATTCCACCTGTGTTCCAAAAAGCTTCGTGCATGGCCAGTACTCAGTGAGGTGAGGCCAAGGCAGGGCCTTCTCCCTACACTCTGTCAGAGTCCCAAGAACTCTGAGTCAGGCACATCCATAAAAGCAAGGAAGGGCTCGGAAAATAGAAGGCAAGGATTCAGTAATGCTCTCTGCCCAAAAACATCAGGCAGTGCTGTAGCAAAATCAAGAACATAAAACAGATCGTCACAAACACTGACATGCTCAGAAAGCCACCCAGGAACAACAAACCCCTGAAGATGTATGACATCTCTGAAAAAAAATCCCATCTGGCTCTCTGTGTCTGTCTCTACTGCTGTCTATGTTTCCATCTCTCCCTTCCTCTCTCTTCCTCCCTCCCACCTTCAGGCACAGTGGGAGTTCTTCAACATGCATATGTAATGGGCCAGCCTATAACATCAGCAAAAAATAACAACCAAAACAAACAAACTCCTGCTTCTCTCAACTCTTAAGTAATGTCAGCAGAAAGATTGTTGGCTTTCTGCCCCCGTAGCTCATCTACTCTGCCTTCCTTGTTGTGGTAGCAACTTTCATTTTTAATTTTAGGTATTTTCATAAAACTTTATAAAGAAAGAACTTATCTAGAGCTGTCAATTAAGGGCAGGGACCTGGATTTAATCTTCATATTTTCACCAGCCCTTGTACAGATTAATGTATACAGTAAGCATGTAACCAATGTTAATTGAAATTGAATCAGGTCTGGAAGACAAGAAGCCAGGGCTCTATCCCTCTCTCTGACTCAAACTCACTGAGAGACTTTAGGCAACTCATTTAATCTTTCTAGGACTTAGTATCTTCATCTGAAAAATGAAGATATTGGATTTGATGACTTTGAAGATTCTTCCCAGTTCTAGATTCCTATTATCTGTCTACTCCCTGCTTTCTCACCTTGTATTTCTCCCTTCCTTCTCCTCCTTTTCATTTTCCTTTTCCTCGTCCTCCTCGTCCTCCTCGTCCTCCTCGTCCTCCTCCTCCTCCT
>CM053623.1:396989401-397017268 GCA_028646595.1 Phalanger gymnotis
CTCCTCCTCCTCCTCCTCCTCCTCCTCCTCCTCCTTCTTCTTCTTCTTCTTCTTCTTCTTCTTCTTCTTCTTCTTCTTCTTCTTCTTCTTCTTCTTCTTCTTCTTCACCTCTCTCTCTCTTTCCCTGCCCCCCAGCATTTATTAATTTATTAGGACCGAGGCATTTTGCAAAGATCAAGGTATACAAAGAAAAAGGAAAAAAACATCTCTGTCATCGAGGAGTTCACATTCTAATAGGGGAGACAACATGTATGTGTAAAGCTATATATATATATATGATATAGAATAGTTATGATTCTAGAGGTAATAGGTAACTGCTAGAGTTTATTGAATAGAAGGGCGACATTATCAGGCACGGGTTTTAGAAAAATCTCTGATGGTTGTCTAGAGGATGAACTAGAGTGAAGAGAGACTGGATGCAGGGAAACAGATTAAAAGGCAATGAAATAGTCTAGGCAGGAAGAAATGAGCATGCAAACTAGGGTGGTGGTTTTGTGAATAGAGAGAAGGGGATATATATATATATGCATATATATATGTTTATGTATATATATGTATATATGTGTGTGTTATACATATTATATATACATATTATAGCTGTGAAGATAGAAACAAGAAGTCTGCCTGTCTTTTTAGCTAGCTAATTTAATCTAATCTCTCTGTCATACTTCACTTTTCTCCAACGTATGAACAAGAACCACTCATGATCAGGCACTCCTACGATATAGTTTTATGTGGAGGATAAACAGAGCAGAGATCATAGATTTGGAGCAGAAAGGGACTTCGGACATCGTCTAGTTTAACCCATTCATTTTGCTGATGTAGAAACTGAGGTTTCGAGAGGTTAGCTGCCAAATATCACAGTGGCATCACATCCAGGTTCTCTGGCCTTACTGTAAATGTTTTCAAGGTTATCTGACTGCCCCTGAAATAAAACCACCACTGAGACATAGGGATAGAGACTAGAACTGTGTTCTCATCAGTATAAGGAACTTTTTGATGAGGAAATTTCCAATGCTTCCATCTGCAACTTGTGTTTTTTAAGCTTGGGTTCTTGGTGTGTGTGTGTGTGTGAGAGAGAGAGAAAGAGAGAGAGAGACCACTTTTGCAATCTGATGAAGATTATGGATATTATGGATTCCTTATCAAAAAAATGTTAAATTCATAACATAAAATACATTCAATTACAAAGGAAACTAAATATATTTAGTTCTCAACATACAAATAAAATAAATAAGCAAAGTACCCCAAGTTACAAACTCCTATGATTTTGAAAGAACTGTCTGAGTATAAAGTAATTAAGTGACTAAATAGCCATTATGTAACAAAATAGGAGATGGACCCATATCTCCTCATGCCTGGGCCAGCTCTCAGTTTAGTGAATTTTGTTTCTTCTAAGCAGGCTCACATATGAACCGCACAAAGAAAACTCAGACATGATTGCTTTACTGAATTTAGCCCAACTGGTCTGACCAAGGCCCAGATCATATTAAACAAGACCCTATTTTGTTTGTGAATTGGTAGGTGATATTTGGCTTTGCTATTCCCCTCAGGTCATACAGATTTAGGAATGGGATTATTTATTAATGGGTGGACATCTTGCTTTTCTAATACACTACCCATGGCCAGCACCTTAACATGGATTAAGGTGAGATTACTGGTCATGTCTGGTGGTGAGTTAGGGTCAATGGAGCCTACACGCCTGGCTCCAGTGGCCTTATATGCTCCCATAGCCTTAGGATCTATTTTGAATCATAGAACCTAAGGGTTGGAAGGGATCTTAGAAGTAACCCAGTCCAAGCCCTTGTCCAATCTCTTCATGTGAGTACCAGATAGAAAAAGGAATATTGGCAGCTTTTGGCTGAGTAGAACTTATTTATACTTCTTTGCCATTGTAATAGCCTTGCTCACAAATGATAATTGAGATCTGACACAGACTTTTCTAGTAAATTGGTCCACCTCATGTGCTTTTTAAAATCCATCAGCTTCCCCCAATTTGCAAATATGGAACAATGGTATGTAGTAGGCATTTTAAAAATGTTCAGTGAATGGAAATAAACTGAACTATCAAAAAAAAAAGTTAGGGAAAAAATCCCAACAACCTCCTCTGAGTGTTCTTCATTTATTTGAGTTGGACATGTGACTGCAATAGCCAGGAATCTACATGTTAACACAAGGAGGTAATTTTTAATGGTACAATAAAGGGCATCAAAAGGTTTTTCTTCCATAATTTCACACATGATGACTTCCTTAGTCTTATTTTCTGAGAATTTCAGAGGAAGCATGCTGAGTTACAGGAAGAGAATAGTCCAAATTAGTTGAATTGCAAAGTGTTTGAAAGGGAATGAGTTGAAATAAGGCTGTAAAGATGGATGGGAGACAAATTATTGAAAACCTTAAGTGCCAGATTAAAAACTTTATATTTTTATTCTATAGGAAATAGAGGGCCAGAGAAGGTTTGGAGCAGTAGATATGTGACTTAGGAAGATTATTTTGCTTGCTATGTGGAAGACTCATTGTAGAGGGGAGAGACTCAAATCAGAGAGGCCAAATTAGGAAGCCATTACAAAGATCTGGCCAAAGACGATGAGGGTCTAAATTCAGGTAATGGCTGTGCCAATGAAGAGAAGGACACAGTTGGAAGAGATATTATGAAGTAAACAAGATTTGTCAAGTATTTGGATATGGTCAGAGAGGGAGAGGGGAAAATGGAGGATGCCTTCAACGACATCACCCTGGAGGAGAACAGTAGTGACCCCAGCGAAATAGTGATGTTTGGAAAAGTAACAAGGAACCTAGAACTGGACTGATTATTACATATATGGTCTGTGGGCAAATAACTTAACCTCTGTTTACTTCAGTCTTCATCTGTAAAATGGGGACAATGATAGCACCTATCTCCCACGGTTATTGTGAGGATAAAATGAGATATTTGTGAAGTGCTTAGTACAGTGACCAGCCCATTTGTTGTTGTTTAGTCATTTTCAGTTGTGTCTAACTCTTCATGACCCAATTTGGGTTTGTTTGGGTATTTTTGACAATGATACTGCAGTGCTTTGACATTTTCTTCCCCCACTCCTTTTACAGGTAAGGAAATTGAGGCATAAAGGGTTAAGTGACTTGCTCAGGGTCACACAGCTACTAAGTGTCAGGCTGGATTTGAAAAAAGGTCTTCCTGACTCCAGGCCCTGAACTTGATCCAATGCTCCATCTAACTGCTCCACCTGGCACGTACTAGGTGCTTAATAAATGCTTATTCCATCTCTCCTTCCTAGGTTGGTACTAGGTCTTTGAATGCAGTACCATATATTTTCCCCCAGGCATGATGGTGACCAGACAACATACCTTTCGAGGTTAGCTAATACCAAAAAGGGTCAGTAGGGTGGTTAAAAAAAAAAAAAGACATTTGTGCCCTTTCCTAGTTCAAAGTTGAATGAATTTGTAAGTGGATGAAAGATTTGACTCTAAAAGTAACCATTATTGAATGTACATCAACTTGGAGAGATATTCCCAAAGGAGTGCCCCCGGCAATGACTGTTCTTGGCCCTGCCCTGTTGAGCATTTTTTTCTTTATGTTAAATAACAGAGAGGCTTAAATAAAAGTTGACAAGCCATTTGTTAAGTCTACAAGCTAAAGCATTCATGTCCCAGGCATTGTACTAAGCAGTAGAGATACAGAAACAGACAAAAACTGTCCTGCTCTCACAAGAGCTAACAGTCTAATGGGGGGAGACAATATGCAAACAACTATCTACAAATGAGATAAAGTATCATTTTACAGAGTGCTCAGAATTTCTAGTGAGCCAGCTCTCCATTTCCCAACAGCTGCTCTGCTCGGCTTCAAATTCGTGAATGTCACGCCTCCATGTCAGGTACTCTCTGGTGTCCCTCCTCCTTTTCAGCTTTCTTTTGGGTATTGTCTTCTCCTACTAGATTCTAAGCTCATTGAGTGCAGGGACGGTCTTTTTCTTACTTGTATCCCCAGTGCTTAGAGCAGTGCCTGGTACATAATAAGTGTTTGAGAAATGTCCATTAACTGCTGAGAATAATTTGGAGACAATCCCATGGGGAAGACATTACTTTTACAAAGGACCTGGAAGCATTTCTTGCAGGTGGTGGGACTTTGAGACTTTAAGGAGTCCATAAAAGAAAAAAAGGTGGGGATAAAGAGGGAGAGACTTTCAGGTATGGTCAATAAACATAAATAAATATATACTGAAATAAAAATATATAAATAAATATATAATATAAAAATACTATTAAATAAAATATATTTAATAAAAAGTATACTGAAATAAAATAAATAAATAAAAACATACTGAAACAGTAGGTGCTTGTGCAAGAAGCAGCAAGGCATCCAGTGTCATTAGATGACAGAGTACATAAGGTCTGAAGGGATCAGGTTACGAAAGGCTTTGAAAATCAAAAAAAGGATTTTATATTTGGTCCTGGAGAAAGCCATTAGAGTTTATTGAATGAGGAAGAGGTAACATAGTCAGACTTGCTCTTTAGGGAGATCACTGATAGCTCAGTGAAGGATCAATGATGCAAGTTGACAAACCAGGAAGCTTAGATGATGAAGGCCTGCATCAGGGTAGTGGAAATATTGGAAGAGACACATCAGAATGGTAGAATCTATAAGACTTGATGATAGATTGGACATGGTGTTGAGACAGTGGGATGATGAGGATGATGAGTAGGTAAGGAGTCTGGTCGTTTGGGAGGATGATGGAACAGTAATAGGTAAATTAGGAAGAAGGGAGGGTTTGGGGAAAGATGTAATGAGTTCAGTTTTGAATTAGTTAAGTTTAAAATATCTACCAGAGGCGGGGCAGCTAGGTGGTGCAGTGAGTAGAGCACTGGCCCTGGAGTCAGGAGGACCTGAGTTCAAATCTGGCCCCAGACACTTGACATACATACTAACTGTGTGACCTTGGGCAAGTCACTTAACCCTAATTGCTCTGCCAAAAAAAAGCAAAAAAATAAAATTAAAAAAAAACAGAAATGATTAAGAAAAAAAAAAAAGATATCTACCAGACAGCTAGCTTGAGAGAGGTAGAGGTAGATAAATAGAACTGAAAATCATTTGCATGGAGATGATAATTGAATACATGGGAGCTGATGAAATCATCAAAAGAAATAGAATAGAAGAGGAAGAGAAGAGATCCCAAGACAGAGCCACTCAAAGTCAGAGGGATGGAGAAAGACCAAGAAAAGAGGAATGAGGAATAGCCACACTGGCAGGGTAGAACCAGGAGAAAGTGATGTCACTGAAACCTAGAGAGAAGAAAGTATCAAGGGAATGAGGCTGATCAACAGTGTCAAATGCAGCAGAGAGGTCAAGAAGGATAGCTAACCGTTTAGACAACAAAGCCAGGATCCCTAAGGGTCTAAGTACTCCATATACAAACAAAAAGCAAAAATAGCTCCTGCCTTTAGATGGCTTGCATTCTAAAAGGGGAAACAGCATGTATATAGCTAGCTAGATTAAATAATAGATGCTAGACAAAGAGAAATAGATAGATAAATATACATACAGACATAGCAGACCTAAGTTAACTTGGGAGGGGAAGACACTAGTAACTGGAAGGAGGTGGGCAGGAAAGCTTTCCTGAAAAAGATGGTATTTGGACTGAGTTTTGAAGGAAAGCCTCTAAGATCTCTCCCAGCTCTAAATCCTATGAAATCAGCATAAGTGAGTTCTTAATGGGATTTTGATTAAAATTAGCATAAGTGATTCAAAGGAGAGCATTTTAAACAAGTGCTCGGTGGGTTCCTTTATCCTCAGATCTGCTGTGCTTTTCACCAAATTCCATAGCCTAACTGCTGATACCTGAGAGAGAAAAAAAAATGCCCCCCTTTTTGATGTTGTGGTTCAAGAAGATTGAAGATTCTTGGATTGCTTTTATCAACTTGACCAATCTCTTCAAGGAGTGTTTTGAACCAAAAATGGAGGAGGAAGGATAAAACTGCCCACATAGATCTGCCAAGCCAGAGACAACGGAGAGTGGCACATACAACATGAGGAAAAGAGGAGGAGAACTCTCAGGAGAGAACGTCATCGACTTGGGCCTCCTTTTTGGCCCTCTGTGAAACTAAACATGTAAACTGAACACAAAGGGGTCACTCCAGAATGACAGAATGCAAAATTAGAGTTTCAAATCTAGTGTTCCTATTGAGCAGTAACTCAAGTCTAAGCTATCAAACATTTATTTTCAAGCTTTTCTGTTTATTCATTCATTCATTCCTTCATTTGTGGCAGCACAACAGTATAGAGGAAAGCACACTGTGTGTTGGGGCAAAGGAGAGTTGAGTTCTAATCCTGCTCTGACACTAGTGAGGTGGGTGTGCTTGAGTAAATTACTGTACCCTCCTCTCTGGGCCTCAATATCCTCATCTCCCATTTTAAAATTCAATGACACTCAAGCTCTTCTCCAGGTCTAGTATCCCAATACTTATTCTTAAAGAATATATATAAATATATTATAAAATGTAATAAATATGTATTATATATATATATATATATAAATACAAAGAATATAGCCAAGAATAATAAAACCCAGAGTGAGTGGGGAATCTGTAACCAACAGAACCCTAAAAAAGCATATCCTAGAGAAAGATAACAGTATTTAATTTTAAATATTTAATTATCATTTGCCAATCCTGGATTTCAGAAACACACAACTAAGGTAGTGTGTGGGGGCAGCTAGGAGGCACAGTGGATAGAGCACTGGGATGGGAATCAGGAAGATTCATCTTCATGAGTTCAAATCCAGCCTCAGACAATCACCAGCTGTGTGACCCTGCGCAAGTTATTGAACTTTGTTTGCCTCAGTTTCCTCATCTGCAAAATGAACTGGAGAAGAAAATGGCAAACCACTCCAGTATCTTTGCCAAGAAAACACAAAATGGGGTCATGAAGAGTTGGACTGAACTATGACAAGGTAGTGTGACCGTGGGACTGAGCTAGAGCAGCAACATGTAAGGGGCACTGACAGAAACATCCCATGCTGCACTTCTAATTGACAGAAGCTGCACTCCAGGTGAGTTATACTCACAGCAATGGTAGCCTCGCCCTATTGCCTATACCGCTGGCCCCTGGTATACCCTACCCCTACCTCCCAGACAATAGCCAGTCTTTCAGTAACATAGAAAACTTGTGATTTTCCAGATTGTGCTTCCTTATTCCTAGAAACATCCTTCTAGATTAGCTTCCTTATTCCTTCTTTTTCCCTCCATCCCTTACCACCATCACCATCAACCTTTTTCCCTGGTGAAAAAATTTCTAGCTTTGGGTCTGATTTCAAGGAATCCTTGGGTATGTGATCATCACAAAATACTTACTTTAGGAGCTAGGAACAAAAGCTGGGAAGGGGGAAGGAAATAAACTTACTTTTTATAAAATTTTCATTTGTATTTATCTCCACGTTCTTTTCCCAGAACTGAGTTTCCTTTGTTCTTAAAAGGGCTAATTTGAGAGGACTGCAGCAGTGAAATGATTATTATTCTTAGGGAAAATTTCCTTGAAGACTAATCACGCTGCATTAGCATCTTTCCAACAACAAGGCAGTCTGTTTCTTGGAACAGGGGGAGAGGTAGTTAAAAGTGGAAGGCCAAAGGAAGGCCCTCTCCTCCCAGTAATGCTTTACTGACATAAAATTTCTCTCTTAGACAGCTACATTCTCCCTGCTCATGGCTGGGGAGGGAAGACAACAGGAAGGGGGAAGGAGGGGGAATCAAACTACCCCCAAAGGCTGTGTTCTTTCTCTTTGCACAGAAAAACAGTCAGCAAACAAACAGTAATGATCCTCTGAGCTTCCTCACCCCATGACAACTGCTGATGAGTCAGAAAAGTGGGCAAAATGGGATGTAATTTCAGTCTGCATAGGGGGTTCACATTTCCAAGGCCTAATTATAACATTATACCTGCTTGCAATATGTTTATCTCACAATTAATTATTGGTCCCATGCAAAAAATACAGTTCTTTAATATTTACTAAGAATTTCAACTCAGAAGTCAATATTTATATTCAGGCAGATGCAACGATCTACATATTTATGAAAAGATGCAATTACATAAACCCTGCTTGCAATAGCAGATGAAAGTCAGTTCAACTCAACAAAAACCTACTATGTGCAAGCATCTCACTTAAATGCCTTCTCCAATGCTTCATTGTGGCTTGGATCTACTCAAGGGCTATACCAGTGGGTGGCAAGCTGTAGCACATCCTCCCAAGTTGGAAATTCTTTGCCTATGGGCCTAGAAAGGGATCCTGAGGCTATTAATTATAAACCTGCCTGGCTAAATTTAGAGACTCTTCACCAGATGGTCCACACAGTGATGGATGCTTTTACCCCATCAGCTCTCAAAGACATCTACTAAATTGTAGAGGGTCTTGCAATCTGTATATAGAGTGGGAACCCATACTTTTGAAGACATTCTTTACTGATATATTCAAATATTTACTGGTTCCTGGAGATGATAGAGAGATAAATAAGATGTAGTCTCTTCTTCAAAGAGTTTTTAAAGTCTAGCAGAGAGAACAAGATAAATGGTGCAAATAACTACAGGAATACAAAAAAAATGGAGTAGACATGTAGTTTTATTGCTATAGGGATGCTGGTGAGAAAATCTCATCTGGAGAAGATCACCAATTTGCAGCTTTAGGAAACTGGTGAGGGTGATGAGACATTAAGTGATTTGCCTGATATCACACAGCCACTACATCTCAGAAGCAGGACTGGAATCCAGGACTCAGGGAGCTGAAGCCAAGCTTTCAATTTACTGTACCACGCCACCTCCAGCACAAGAACTCCTATCCTGGAATCGGTGAATTTTTTTCCAAACAGTTTTTTGATAACTGTTTCAATTTATTTGGTTTCCTCGGTAATCTCATGTATATTATTTTATGCATTTAAAAAGATTATTCTATGAAGGATTCTGCAAACTTTATCAGACTGCCAAAGGGTACCATGACACAAGAAAGGTCAAGAACCTATGCTATAGAAAATAGAACATGATAAATATATAAAAGTATGGAGATCTATGTGAGTTACGAGAAAGATGAGATCTCACTGTTACTTTCTACTGATACCAAGAAATAAATCAATTCTGCCCATAAGAATGCTTTCTCCCAGCCTCTATGATCTCCCTCAACAAATGACATTTAACCGACTTTGTATATATGTTGTGCTATTTTATATGCATTTGCATTATTTCCCTCTTATAGAAAATATGCTCCTTAATGTCAGGGACTATTTTTTTTATTTCTGTATCTCTAGCACTTAACATAGGACTTATCACATGGCAGTTGCTTGATAAATGGTTGGTAATTGATCAATTGATCAATCAAATTAGTTTGAAAAACAAGCAAATAACCACAAGAAAAAGGTGATTTCTTTCCTAGGCTCAAACACATATTTGGCTGGAACAGCTGCTATTGAAATCCTCCTCTAATGTCACATCATGTTATGGGGTGACTTTCGAGTCCATCTCAAAAGATCTAAAAGTGGTATGCAAGTTCGGGTAGGTTCTACCAAGCTGGAATGACTTTCAATATCGACCTGGTGATTAATTGGGCTCTGACGACAATACACACCATAATAAACCTCTTTGAACTTAAAGACACCAGTACTAGAACCACCAATATGCAATATTCTTTCAACGTTACAGTCATCCAAGACTCAGCCCAGGCAAGTTTGGGGAGGGTCATCACCAGGTGCTTATTACCAAGTATTTTTTTGTTTTTGTTTTGCTTTGTTTTGAGTGAAATCTGCTATGGTTTGGAGGGATAGCTGGGGTTATATTCTGCTCTGGTGACTGGTACCTCCATGCCAATGAGATCACGTGTTCCCCAAATGTTGAAGTCAGCAATATCTAATGAAGCTAGCAGCCTCAGTTTGATAAACAAGCTGACAGATTGAAAATGAGATTGGCAACACGGGCAGAATGCCTAACTGTGTAATGCTCCCACTGAATCCACTGGACATACAGTGGAAGCCAGACGGTGTTCAGATGAGCATCTTGCTTTAAAAAGCTGTTTCGTGTTTGCATTCAGGGGATGAGAATGACAGCAAAGTTAGTTTTAGGCCCATTGCAGACTCTAAAACAGCATTCATGTCTATGGAGTTAGAATTGTTGGATCCCTCTGGTCCCACATTTTCCTCTCCTGAGCCCCAATCCACCAGGGTCTCATTAAGCAAATCCAAATTGTACAAAGAAAATCAGGACTGAAATGAAAGCAGCCTGGGTTTGTTTGCAGGCTCCAGGGCTTGATTCCCCTGGGCCCCGGATCAGTGCCTGTCCTTTTTTATCTTTCAGTGCCTTAAAGCTACGGTGGTCTGTTCGGCCTTCTGTGGCTACATATGTCTCTAAGCCAGAGCGATTGTTCCTAACAGCATGAACTCAACATTATCCTCCCTCCTGCCTCTTGATTCCCTGTGAATTAAACAGTGGCTGCTTGGGAAGGATGCATATACTGCTAAGACCCGGTCTGAGTTGGCCAGATTTATGGCTTGTAAGACTCAGTAGAAAGAAAAATCTCATGGTTTCCTTTAAAAATAACATAAATAATTCTATTTTTTTCCAGCAGTCTCTACAACCATAACATTAAAGCTCACTGAGTGAGAAGGAAAATGATTTAGTCTATTGCCCTCGTTGTCCCTTCTGCATGTCCAATTGCCTTCCTGTCTTTGCGCTTTGCTCTCAGTACTCCTTAGGCCTTTTTCCCTTTCTCCACTGTCAAGCTATGCCTGGAAAAATCCTCCCCATCCTTCAAGACCCAGCTCAAATCCTGTCTCCTTTATGATGCATGATGCTATCAATAACAAATTCTCTTTCCTTCCTCAGACCTTGAATAACACTTTGCATGCCTTCTCTGATCTAGTCACTTTTTTAGGGTTTTTTTGTCATTGTTGCACAATCATGTGTATACATATGTATGCATATATGCGTGTATGTACATGCACAAATGTGTGTATATGCCTTTTCCCTTTGCGGGACTATCAGTTCTACGACAACAGGGTTATGTCCTATTTAATTAGTATAATTATGTGCACAAAGTAGGCATTTAATAAATAATAAATTGCAAGTTCCTTGAGGGTAAGAATTATCTCTTTTTAAATTTGCATAACCGGGACCTGGCATAAAATAGGCATTTAATATGTGCTTGTTAATTGTCGTTTTGATAAACGATTGTTCGATGAATGAATGAAACTATTACAATCAACTCCTTTACAAATGAAAGTGTGAATCTTAATGTAACTCTGGGTGACTATGTACAAGTTATGTCACTCCTTTAATTTTCAATTTCCTTATGTGTTAAACAAGAAGGGGACGGAGTTGATGGTCTATAAGGTCCCTTTTAGATTGGATCCTTTTTAATTCTATGATAATAATCCCACAAAGAAGGAAAACTACACATTGCTTCTTGGCCCTGTGCCATCCACATCTTTATCAAAGTATGGAAAGCATGCTTCTATAGTTTTCAGGTGAGAAGATTAGCTCATACACTGGATGATGATGAAGTCAGGATCCAGGAAGTCCCTGACACACTAGATTGATGAGCTGGATATAATAAGATGACATTTGTAAGGTGAAATTATGAAGCCATATACTTGTGTTCCAAAAAAAATCAATTCCATAATTACAGAATGAAAGATACTTGACTATATAACATTTTATGTGGAAAAGATCTTAGGATTTGGTGGACTGCTTAACTCAATATGAGTCCAACAGGATGCATGAAAACCAAACACCATGAACTTAGGCTTCAGATAAAAACACTGCTGTCAGCTCTTTCAGGAATATTGCTAAGATGCCACTGAGAAGTCCAAATCCTCTGACCTTTAAAAGTTCACAAGATTCTCTTCTGGTCATAGGTCAAGGAGGGTTAGAGGGGAGAGATAGAGAGGCGAGACCAAGGCACATGTCACCTCTCCTATTCCCCTAGCAATTCCCTGTCAGGGGGTTGGCTGGGACAGTTCTCCACTACACTGTTGGATACTCAGATACTTGGGCTCCAAACTAGGTCACTATTTCATGGAAGACGTGCAGGCCATTGCTGAATCTCCTCAGACAATGCCATCATACTTCCTATGGTACCTCAATCCATTTTATCCAATGGCATTCAAGGATTTAACATGCTTAATATGATACCTTTGATTAACTGTTTCAATAAAGATGTTCTCACTTGGTTAAGGTAGTTTAAGTGAAATGGGGTGATTAATGGACTCACTCAATCCCCAACCCAAGAATCATTTGATCCCAGGCTCACTTCCAAGGCTTCTTTCACATCATTCCTTTTAATATACTCTACGTTGAAGCCAAACTGACTTCATACTATTACTTCAATTTTGCATCCATTTGGTGCCTTTTACAGGCTACTCCCATTCAAGCTATCCACCTCCTTACCTCTCCTTAGAATCAATCATTAGATTCTTTTGAGGTTCAGTGATGATTCCAAGCCCTGGGGGGAGCCTTTATTGATCTTCTCCCCTCTCAAATCTCCTTGCTTTTATTTATCTGTATAACTGTTGTCCTCCACCTCAGTAGAACCAAATTCTTTAGGGGATGCTATTTCTCTCAGGCGATTTCCCACCTTTTCTCTTCCTGACTTTATGTTGGCTGTCCCCTTTGCCTGGAAAACTCTGCCTCCTTACCTCTGCCTCTTAGATCCCTGGTTTTCTTCAAATTTTAGGGACTACCTTCTACATAAGACCTTTCCTTATCGCCCCAGCAGCTAGTGGTTTTACTTCCAAGCAAAACCACAGTGACCTACATAAGCTTGTCTGATGAGCGTCTGACCATCAAAATTAAGCAAGGAATAAAACAGGGAGATGCACGATTGCCATTGTCATTTACCTCTGTCATGGAAGTGATCCAGCACAGATTCTATGTCGAAGAGGGATTCCCTATAGATAGTGATTGTTGGTGCTGTTTGTGGATATCATACCGATTCAATCAAGCCCCAGAGATCACCAAAATGTCCTAAAGTGACTCCCAAACCATTCTATACAATTTGTCTTAATTGTTCCCACAAGAAAAAATATTGCCTATTGTTCACTCTATGACATGCGAGTGGATAGACAACTTACACAGCCTGTTAATCAATCTCTATGTTTGTATGTAGGTATGCGTGTGTATAAATTTATTTGTATATATGATGTGTTTGTGTGTGTATGTATGTGTGTGTATGGCAGGGGGGGAGGGGGGGAACCTGGGCACTGACTCTATCTCTTTCAATATTTTCTTTTTTCTTGAGCTGGGATCAATTCAGTCACCCCAACTGCATCTAATTCAGCAGGTCTTGGTAGTCCCAGAAAGAGGTGGCCATACTGCTATAACTCTCAGGGTGATAGGGATAACCCACATGGATAAGTAGTACCACCAATGCCAAAACTCATTTCTCCACCAATGCATTTATCATGAACAAATAAACCACTAATAATTAATCTTAACCAAATTATTTACTGGAACTGAAAAATAAGTATATAAGCATTATATAGAAAGCCACACTATAAAAACCATAAACCACAATTACTATCTTCCACCAATGCACACCATATCTATAATAAGAATAAGCTAATAACTAAAATCTAAATAAATACCTAAAATACCTCAAGGGTAGAAAAATACATGTGTAGAGGATACAATTGGTCGTGGAAACTCAAAACCATATGCATCAGTGTTCTTATTCTGTCTCAAGATTTGTCCATAAAAGCTTTTGCGTTGAACAGATGTTTCCACTGTTAATCTAACTCAACCACATTGTTCTTGACTAGCATCTCATTGGGCACATCTTATTTGGGGTATTCAATCCACTGGGCTTCTTTTCTGGTGTTCTACTTCCAAGCTATTCTCTGCTCACCTGGGCTTATCTCTCAAGAGCAACTGTAGTATCCATCACATGCAGCTTCAGCCTTAGCCAATGCTATTATAGTCTTTCAGAAAAAAAAAAGAATTTTATCCTAATAATGGATAAAACCTCTCCAACTCTGCTACTTTGCAGGAGCCTTCGTCTTTACATTTCAACAAAAGATGGTAATTCAGAGAAGTATTTTCTATGTTTTTTTCTCTTCTAATCTTATTCTTCTCATCAGTAAGCCCTAATGGAAAGCAACATATAATCTCTTTAATGTTTCTTCTTAGCAACATATACCACTAGAAAACATTCCAGCCTCTCACTGGACAATCAGTCTGACCAGCAACAAAGCACAGTGCAGAGTTACTGTCTCTCTTTAATACAGTTCTGAATTATATTTTCACCTTTCACCTCTCCTTTTCTCCACTTCACTGTCTTTTAACTTTTCTCAGCTGTAGCCTCTAGATGAACAACCTCACCTTAGCTAATGGTTAGTTGCCAAATTCTCATCTTCTATCCATAATCAGATAAACGACACTTATTCCATAATCATAGAAGAGCTCCACTGTCCATATTTCCTCAGTCATCTATCTAAAAGTTCCCTGGTTCTCCAATTCTTCCTATGCAAAGTGAGTTCTCCATTCAACCTCATGATCTACAGCTGGTCGTATGCAAATGACCAAATATTATGTCAGAACTGTGAGTCAGATTTAATTCAGTAACTGCTGCTTTTTAATTTGAAGGAAGTCCTGTCCTAGGCAAATGAACTTTTAAAGTAGACAATTCAACGATAACCCCTCTCCTCAGAAGCAAACTTGTGTCCACATAAACGATCTGTTGTTAGAGTCTGTCTGTCTGTCTGTCTGTCTGTCTGTCTCTGCCTCTCTGTCTCTCTCCCTCCCTCCCTCTCCCACCCACTGGGATTATGCCATAGACTGCTAATAAGCAAGACCAATGGCTACAGTTTCTGCTTTCAAGGAGATTATAATCTCACCAGGGGTTTTCAAGACACAAACATAAGAAAAAAAATTAAATATTATAAAGTAACAAAATGCATTTCATTTTTTAAAAGAAAAAAAAAACTTGAATTCAGAGAAGGAATGCTTAAAGAAGGCTCTTGTAATTAGCTCACAGCTCCTTGGATCAGTGGGCCTTAAAAGGGTAGCTAGCATTTGGTTAGGCAGAAGGACCTTAAAAGTCTGCATGTGCTAAAATTTATTTCCACAGCAAGAATGGTATATTATATGTGGCCTAAGAGTTCAGTTAAAGAGAAAATAGCTGCTGAAAGCATCTTTTAGGCTGTTTGGTTATTTGAAGCAAATAAAATCATCTTGGGAACTAATTAGGATTGAATGGTCATCAGAATCCTGACCTTAGCCTTCATTAACCTTTATGTAATTTCTTAGATGCAGTCAAATCCAGTTTCCCCATCAACCACCACAACAAAAGAATACCATAAGAGACCAAAGAATGTAAACAGGGTTCAATTATTTTTACACTAAATACAAAAAGATTTCTGGGATAAAATGCAATCATGCTTAACACTGATAAAGTATGTGTCTCCAAAGAATGGCCATGTGTGCCAAGGCCAACATATGGAAAAGTCAATTTGGTGAAAGAACATAGAATCCCAGGATCAGAAGAGACCTGAGGTCAGATAATACAATTTTTATTTACAATTTTAATTACTGAAATAGGAATCCCCTTTATAATATCCTTGAAAAGTGCTCAACCAGCTTCTTTTTGAACATTGATGGCAAAAGGGAACTGAGGCAGTCTTTTCCACTTTGGGATAGCTTAATTTTAAAAAAATAGTTCTGCCTCATAGTAAACTGAAATTTCCCTCTTCCTAAGTTCTACCCATTGTCCCTAGTAATTCCTGCTAAAGCCAGAACAAGTTTAAATCCTCTCCCACGGGATAGCCAAGACAGCTATCATATGGTTCCACTATGTCTTCTCCTTTCCAGTACCTTTATTCAATCCTCATATCATATTTTCTTCATCTTACTTCTCACCATCCTGGTTACCCTCCTTTGGACATACTCCAGCTTTCTTGTGTTCCTCCTAGAATTAAACACCCACACGCACACACACACACACACACACACACACACACACACACACACACTTGAAATACTGGTTCCAAACTAATTTCTGACATTTGGGAAGAAAACAGGAAACAACACAATTAGCATGTGGTATTTGATTTTGATTTCTCTCATTCAATGATTGAGAATCTACTATGTGCAGATGCAGAGACGCCTAACACATGGGTCTTTCTAAACAGGTCTTAACTCTACCTTATGAAACGAATCTCTGGCACTTGAACATTTGTGACATGGTTTCCTTACAACAACCCTGCAAGGCAGGTGATGTAAGCATCATTCTCTCCATTTTATAGATGAGTAGATCAAGACCCTGAGCCATTAAATGATGACCATGATCACATAGATAGTAAATATTTGAGGTGGGATTTGAGCTCAGGTCTTGCTCCTTCCTAGGTAGGTTCTTCACCCTTTAGGCTACATTGAATCACAAAGTTATATCAATCAGCATCCTCATAGGAGAAGACATGGACATACTTCCAAGACATGAAGATCTGTATTGTTATTCATGTTGCATTCATGTTATTTGTGTTGAACTGATAGCTCAATCCAATCACCTATAACCATCTTCCCCTCCCCCCTCCACCACCACACAAACCTCTGTCCCAAATGCTTTCCTGCAGAGCATAATAATAACAATAATAAACATGATAACTATAATAATAGCATTTATATAGTATTTTAAGGTTTGCATAGTGCTTTATAAATATGATCAAATTTAATCTTCAGAACAACCCCGGGAGGCAGGTGCTATCATTACGCCTATCTTACAGGGAAGGTAAGTAAAGCAAACCTAGGTTATAGTGACCTGCTCAGGCTCATACAAATATGTGTCAGAGGCCAGATTTGAACCTCGTTCTTCCTGATTCCTCATCTAGTGCTCTTCCCACTGTCCTACTACCCATCCCCATGATTTCCAGAAGCCCCCAAAGCTCAGGTGCCCAGGATTGAAATATGCTGGACAGAACAGAATCTCTTCTTCTCAGACAGACTTTCATTATTGCTGACATTGCATTGGAATGCTCTTTGTGGGAAATGCTAGCAAGTAGCAATTCCTAAGAGTCCAGTATTGTAAAAGTTGCTCTATAACGAACCCCTTGGAGCCAAGCCACCTCTCTACCTACCGTCCACCCACTCTCAATTTCATCTGTCGGAGTACGAGCTCAATGACTCACATTCCCAAGCCAATACCAAGTGTCAGTTCACTGGAAGCCCTTCACGCTGTTGACTCACCTGCTATTCCTTAATTTCATTCAAACATAAAATGCCGATATTAATGCATTAGTACAGTGACTGACACATGGTAACTGCTTAATAAATGTTCATTGACTGACTGGCTCACTCTGACTCTCTAATTTCATGTGAATATATAATCAGAATGTACTGTCACCGCACCCCAAAGTGACAGGCTCTTAGCTCTTTGGTCAGTCTTCTAAATCATCAATCACCATGTACCATGGGATCACAGATCTAAAGCTATAAGAGACCTCAAAGGCCATCTGGTCAGTCAGTCAGTAAGCATCTACTAAGCACCTTCTATGTGCCATGCACTGTGTTAATCTTTAATTTTCCAGATGAAGAAATTGAATCCCAAGGAGGGCATGCAAGTTTTAAAGATCAGAAACAGGATTTGAACCTACTTCCTCTTATGCCAGAAATAGTGGTCTTTCCACTATAGTAGATTGCCTCCTGAGAAGAGGCGTGTAGCAGATGAAGTGTTAGACTTGGCATCAGGAAGAACCAAATTCAAATCATGACTTAGCTGTGTGACCTTGACTAGCAAGCCACTTACGTTTTCTCAATCTCAGCTTCCTAATATGTAAAATATGGGGGGAGGGCCATTTTCAGCTCTGAGTATATGATTCCACCATCATAAGATACTCCCTCCTGTGGAAGGGTCAGCACTTGATTCCCTTGGTAGTCAGAGCCCTACACAGTGAAATGAAATGGACAAGGAATTTCTCGTGAGGGGATACACTTATCTGTCTCTGTTCCCCTCTCAGTCCCACATAGCATAAGCATATGTGACCCTTCCCACCACCTGTGCTGGTGGGGACTCCCTTCAGTTCTCAGTAGACATAAATCATGAATTGGTCTGTCCCAAAGGAGTCTTACCGTGGGCAACAGTCTGGCACACAAGTCAGCTGACTCTCAGAAGACATACGCATCCCTGTACCTGAACTTGAGATTTTCCTGGGTTTAATATTTTCAGAAGGTTTGTGCTCTGCTAGCAAGATTCTGAGAACCATAATAACTGATTTTACGTAGTCTTTAATCTCTTTGAAAAGTCATCTGTACAAATGACTCAATTTGAGCCTCACCCCCATGAAGGAGGCATTATAGACATTATTAATCTCATTTTAGAAATGAGGAAAATGAGACTCAGAGAAGTTGATAAGCAAAAATTTCTTAGGAAATAATTATGATGGAGAGGCTTTATCAGTTTTCTGACCTTAGTTCTCATTAACTTGTAAATCACCCACTTGTGTTGTTCAGTGGTGTCCATTTCTCATGACCCTGTGGACCATGGGGTTCTCCTTGGCAAAGATGCCGGAGTGGTTTGCCATTTTCTCTTCCAGTGAATTAAGACAAACAGGGTTAAGACTTGCCTGGGATCACACAGCTAGAGGCCAGATTTAAACTCAGGTCTTCCTGACTCTAGGTCCAATACACTATCCACTAAGTCATCTAGCTGTCCCCTTAAAATATTCCCTAGATTAGCTCAAATCCAGGCTCTCCATCTCCAGACATATATAGTAAGTGCCAAAGGCAGGATTTGAATCCAGTGTTTCCAATTCCAAGCCCAGCCAGCACTCTATCCACTACACCAGGCAACCTGCCAACAAAAGCTTCCATGCAACCAGGGTCATATCATGTCCACCCTTTGGTGAAGCATTGAGGGAGATTTTAGAACAAGATAGACTCTTGAAAGTACAGGAAGAAAGACACAATGTCCCATGTTAATTAACATAGAGGGAAAGATTACTTTAAGATACAGTTAGGAAGGCATGTAAGGCTTTGTGGGGAGAACAAGTATTTATTATATATTCAAGCATCACAACTGACGCATCCAGAAACTGGTAGGATTTTTTTCTTTAAGACTAAAATAAAATAAGCCCATACAGCAGTGTTGGTATGTATATCTGACATAAAGAAAAAGGAAATGGTCTTTCTAAGCTCACAATAACAAAAAAATGCTCCCTACTTCATTCTCAAGGTGTACAGCCTCAATTTATAGTATAAAGGTTTTACATTCATAGGAGAGAACCCAGAGGAGGCAGTCTTATCTCTCAGGAATCCTTGGCCTTCATTCAGAAGGAGAAAAAAACTTTCAAGAGGCAAGGTCTATTGTAAATCATGTCAACACAGATGCAATATTTCCAATTTTCATTTCGTGGCTACTTTTTTTTTAACCTCACAACTTTTCTTCCTCAAAATGCAGTCTCCAAAGGACTGTTCATATTGTAAAAAGAGTTTCTACCAACATTATGAATTTGCTCAATTTAAGGAGTGTTTCCTGGAAAACACAGGGGTCTTAAAAAACAAGGGGAAAAAATCCCGCACTTAACTATCTCATCGCAGTGTCATAAAGAATTTCTGGGAGGCCAAGTGTTCTATAATAAAACGTACAGTTTGCTAATAGATTCCCTAGATGCAGAAGGTATAGCAGTCTATGAATCGTGTACTACTAGCCCAAATGACTCTCTTGATCAATATTTAAAAGCTCCAGATCCTGCCTGTAATTTTTATATATACCAAAGGGCTCACTCTCCATAAGTCATTAGAAACCACCTGTGCTTCTTCTTCATAAAATATATCAAATAAGGCAATGTTGACTCTTCAGTGAAAGAAATTTCACAGGTAGAGCTAGAAGGGAACTATTAAACTAGACTTGTTGCGAGAAACTGAAATGAAATTGCTCAGTTCTGCCAGTAACTTGATGCATGACCTTGTGAAAATCAATCCACTTCTCCGGGCCTCAGTGTTCCCATCTGTGAAAGAAGAAGCTGAACTAGAAAGGTCTCTAAAGTATCCTCTGGCTCTGTTTCTATGTTCTAAGATCCCTTCCAACTCTATAATTCTATGGCTCTAGTTTGAAGAGTAAAAATTCAGCAGCCTCTCGAATATTTCTGGAAGGAGAACAAGATAGGCAAGCAGCCATTCACAGAAGAGCCTAAATGAATCAAAATTTCACTCTGCTTCTTAGACTAACAATCATTGAAAAGTCATGCCAAGAGCATGTAGTGAACCCATTCTATGAGGTGGGGAGGGGATGCAAGATGGTATCAGATAGATATAGAGATGTGTGTATACATACATACATATATGTGTATAAACACACATACACACATTATCGAAGCACCAGAAGATGAACAGTTTTTAAATATTTCTTGCATACCAGAATGGGACTGGATGGTCTATTAAGCCTCTATTCTTGTGGAGAAGAGGTGATGAGGTCATACTCAGCAATAGGAAGACAAGGGCAGGGCAGGAGCCATTGGAAAGATCAGGGACAAATTAACCATTGTTCACTGGCCTCAAGCTGTATCTGCCATCTCAATTCTACCAATGAACTGAAAATCATGGGAAAGCAGCTTCTAGGAAGAAGAGGAGTCTAGGAGGAGACCCTCTGTCTACTGGCCCGTGTGATTGTGGGCAAGTCTAGTCAGATCTCTGCCCCTTGCCCCGTTTCCTTAATCTGTAAGATGAGGGAGTTGGACTTTATCTTTCCACGTCATATGACTCTAACATTGTCCAAGTCTATGAATTTTCTTCAATTCTCTCATTATTCACTTAGTGTCAGTAATAGGTTAAACAGTAAGAGTGCTAGCAAGTAGAGGAGATAAAGCAAAGGCCATTGAATTTGGCACCACTATTGCTATTTTGAGCCTTGGCACAGAATGATCACATGAGTAACTTAAAGCTCTGATTAAATAATTGAATTATAAAGAAAAAAAATCTCTCTGTATTTTCAAAGTTTATCCAGGAGAGATTAAATCCTCTTTAAAAAATGGCAGAAGACAGCTCAGCACTAAATCCCAACCAATGCCTAGTGAGGACCATCTGGGGTTTTCTTTGCATCTTATAGAATGAACTGATTCCTTGCCTAGAAGTCATAGAATCCTAGATGTAGATCTGGGCTGGACTTTAAAGTCCAAATAGTCCTATCCCCTCATGTTACAGGTGGGTAAAGTGAGGCCCAAACAAGCTAAGTGATTTGCTCAAGGTCATACAGGCAGAAAGTGAAATTTGAACCTAAGTCTTCTGACTCCAGATTTAGTGTTCTTTCCACCCTCAGTTCAAATTGTAACACTGCTCCTTTATAGCTATGTGACCCTGGATGAATTATTTCACCACTGAGTTTTACTTACTCCCATAACCATTTGTAAAATGAAGATATTTGCATGCATTGTTTACTTTGCAGGGTCTACAGGGGGAAAATGATTTGTAAACCTCACAGTATAACATGTGAATTATGTGGTGACAGCAGTGGGATAATGATGGCTGAGATTCACACTTTGTTTTCCTCAACAGCAATTTCACAAGCTAGGTAATGCACATGCTCTTCTCCCCATAGTTCAAAAGAGGCCGCTGAAGTTTGGACAAGGCAAAGGTTAGGACTTGAAAAGGGGGAAAATTGGGTTTTAAGTCCTCCTCCTGACATGTAACATCTATGTGACCTTAGGCGTGTCACCTAAAGAGGTTACTCTTTGAGCTTCAATTTATTCCTCTGTTAAATGAATGAATGAATAAATGAATGAGTGAATAAAAAAAGAATGAAAAAAAAGCATTTATTTGGTACTCGGCACTGGAGATATAAATACAAAAGAGATAGTCCCCATATTCCAGTAGCTTACATTCTAATGAGGGAAACCACTTATACAGAGGGATGGGAATGCTGTTTTGAAGAGTCACAAGAATGTTGATTCGTAGAGTTGTGGGCAGTTTATTGACATCCCTTTCCAGAAGCAACGGCAGTACTGATTTGACTATTTCTGAAGTAAGAGTTAGGAAGTATAAGTGTGAGAGGAGAGAGAGGAGGAGGGTGAAATAAAGTCATAAGATCCTAGGGTCCTAGATTTAGAGCTAGAAGGGACATCAGAGGTCATCTATTCTAACCCCCTCATTTTACAAATGAGTAAACTGAGACTCAGACAAGTTAAGTGACTTGCTTAGTTTCATACATTAGTATGTGAGGCAGTATGCAAACCCAGATCTTCCTGATTCTATTCCACATACCACGAAGTCTCTTTTCCTGGGTCCGGGAAGAGCCAGATGTACAGTAGATTCTTGCCAATCAGGCTAGTATGGTCCCAAAGTGAGAGTTCCAAAACTGAGAGCTTACCTCCTCTATGGCCTGGATACTCTGAACCTCTGAACGTCCAAATATTAATAAATGGTAATTACCTTGCAGGATTGTGAGATTTAAAAGAGATAATATATAAAGATATATATGTGTGTGTGTGTGTATATATATATATATATATATATATATATAAAGAGCTTTGCATGCATTAAATGCCTGTATGAATAATCTTTATTAGGATGAGGGTAATGCTCTGATCAACCTGATAAGCTAACCAGACCTTGAATCTTAAGACTTTGATCATTCATGTTGTTGTCCAGTTGTTCAGTCAAGACCGACTCTTTGTGACCACATGGCCCATAGCACACCAGGCCCTTTTTTCTTCCTCTATCTCCTAAAATCTGTCCAAGCTCATGTTTATTGTTTCCATGACACTTTCTATCCATCTGTTGTCTCCTTTTCCTTTTGCTGTCAATCTTTCCTAACATTAGGGTCTTTTCCAACAAGTCCTATCTTCTCACTATATGGCCAAAGTATTTAAGCTTCAGCTTCAGGATTTGATCTCCCAGTGAACAGTTGGAGTATTGAGTGATTTGACCTCCTTGCTGTCCATGGGACTCTTGAAAGTCTTCTCCAGCATCACAGTTTGAAAGCATTGATTCTGGTACGTTCAGTTCTCCTCATAGACCAACTCTCAAAGCCATACATTGCTACTGGAAAAACCACAACTTTGAGTAGACAGACCTTTGTCTAGATTTGCCATAGCTTTCCTTACAAGGAGCAAGTATGTTTTAATTTCATCATTGCTGTTGCTGTTTGCAGTAATCTTTGAGTCCAAGAATATAAAATCTGACACTGCTTCCATTTCTACTCCCTCTATTTGCCAGGAAGTGATCAGACCAGTTGCCAAGATCTTAGTTTTTATTTTTTTTAATGTTAAGCTCCAAGGCACCTTTTACACTCTCTTCTTCACCCTCATTAAGAGGCTTCTTAATTCTCCTTTACTTTCTGCCATCAGAGTGGTATCATTTGCATATCTGAGATTGTAAATGTTTCTCCTGGCAAACTTAATTACAGCTTTTAATTCATCCAGTCTGGCATTTTAGATGACATACTCCACATATTTTGTGGTTGTTATTGTTCAGTCACTTCCAACTCTTCATGACCACCTTTTTGGGTTTTCTTGGCAAAGATGTTGGAGCAGGTCACCATCTCCATTTCCTTCTCCAACTCATTTTATAAATGAGAAACTGAGGCAAACTGGATTAAATGACTTGCTTAGGGGCATACAGTTAGTAAGTGTCTGAGACTGGATTAGAAGTCAAAAAGACGAGTATTCCTAATTACCAGCACAGTTCTCTATCTACAATGCCACTAGCTGCCCCACTTTGCATATAAGTTATATAAGTAAGTGACAAAGTATGGTCTTCTCATAGTCCTTTTCCTATCTCAAACCGATCAGTTGCTCCGTGTTCAGTTCTAGGTGTTGTTTCTTGGCCCCTATACAGATTCCATGGGAGATAAGTAAGACGATCTGGTACTCTCATCTCTTTGAGGACTTGCTCTATTCTTTTGTGAGCCACACAGTCAGAGGCTTTAGTGTAGTCATGAAGAAAAGTAGATTTTTTTGTTCATCTGTGTTTTTGTTTCTTTGTTGTTGTTTCTTGTTTGTTTGCTTTCTGGACCTCTCTTGCTTTCTCCATAATCCAGAAAAATGTTAGCAATTTGGTTTCCAGTTCTTCTGTCTCTTTGAAAGCCACTCTACTGTTCTGCTAATTTTCGGTTCGCATATTGCTGAAGCCTAGTTTGCAGAATCTTAAGCACAACCCTGCTAGCATGTGAAATGGGTGCAATCCTTTGGTAATTTGAGTGTTTTTTGGCATCGCCTTACTTTAGGATTGGGACATAAACTGACCTTTTCCAATCCAGTGGCCACTTTTGAGTTTTTCAAATTTGCTGGCATATTCAGTACAATCCCTTAACATCATCATCTTTTAGGATTTTAAATAACTCAGCTAGAATTGTATCACCTCTACTAGCCTTTTTGTTAGCCATGCTTTCTAAGGCCCACATGACTTCATTCTCTAGGATGTCTGGCTCTTGATCAGTAACCACACTATCATGTTTATTGGTGATGATAAGATCTCTCTTGTATAGTTCTTCTGCGTATTCTTGCCACCTCTTTTAATCTCTCTTACTTCTATTAAGTTCCTACTACTTTTGTCTTTAATCATACCAAAATTTTGCATGCAACATTGCCTTGATATCTCTAATTTCTTTTTTTTATTTTTTTGGAAGGGGTAAGGCAGGTCAATTCGAGTTAAGTGATTTGCCTGAGGTCACACAGCTAGTAAGTGTGTCAATTGTCTGAGGCTAGATTTGAACTCATGTCCTCCTGACTCCAGGGCTGGTGCTGGACTCACTGCACAACCTAGCTGCCCCAATATTTCTAATTTCTTGAAAAGGTGTCTTGTCTTTCCCATTCTATTGTTTTCTTCTGTTTCTTTGAATTGCCTGTTTATGAATGCCTTCTTATCTTTCCTTTCTATTCTCTGTAATTCTGCATGCAGTTAGGTATATGTTTCCCTTTCTCCTTCACCTTTCACTTTCCTTCTTTCCTTGGCTTTTTTTAAACCTCGGCAGACAATCATTTTGCTTTCTTGTTCTTCTTTTTCTTTGATGTTTGTTGTTGTTCCCTATACAATACTGAGAACCTCTGCCCATAGTTCTTCAGGTGCTCTATCTACCAGATCTAATCCCTTAAGTCTATCCATCACTTCCCTTTCATGTTCATTAGTTATAAGTATGCAGTCTGATGTGTTCTCCTACTTTCTTCAATTTAAGTCTGAATTTTGCAATAAGAAGTTTGTGACTGTCCATGCATCTCTCCGTAGAAGTTGTACACATACCCGTGGGAATTCCTTAAGAGAGCCAAAGAAAATTCTGAACTAAGTCTCAGTAACTAGAGCTACTGCAGGATGAAATGTTAGTGATTCTTAGGGAATGGAGTTTATTGACTGGAGCTATTGCCAAGATGAACTGATTGGCTCTGATTTTTGTAAAGACAGACTCCTGTTGGAGAGCCAAGCTACCCTTTGAGTTGGTGCATAAACAGAGTCTTCATGAAGGACTTGGGATTGCTTCTTGCCTCCCATAGCCCCAGCCTTTTTTTCTAGAGGGAATTCAGCAGATATATGTGTTTGTGGGTGGCAGGGGGAGTGTCAAGAAATGTCTCTTCACTTACCTTCTGTAGGAGCCACTTATGACTTGGGACAAAAGGACAAGTATAAGGAAAATGGCCCTGATATCTTAGATCCAGAGGGTAAAATAAAAATTGAAAGAATCCACCAACCACCTCCTAAAAAGATCCCCAAATGAAAGCTCCCAAAAATATTATAGCAAAATTCCAGAGTTCCCATGTCAAAGGAAAAAAATTCAAGCAGCCAGAAAAAAACTATTCAAACATCATGGAGATACAGTTAGGATCACACCAGATTTATCAGCTTCCATGTCAAAGGAGTGGAAGCCTTCAAATATGATATCCTGAAAGTCAAGGGAGCTAGGATTACAACCAAAAATAACAAACTTGGGAAAATTAAGTGTAATCCTTCAGAGGGAAAATGAATATTTAATGAAATAGAGGAGTTTCAAGCATTTCTGATGAAAAGACCAGAGCTGAATAGAAAATCTGACATTCAAACACAAGACTCAAGAGACACATAAAAAGGTGAATGTGAAAGAGTAATAATAACAGACTCAATAAAGTTAAAATGTTTACATTACCAAAAAGGAAGATGATAGGTATAACTCCTAAGAACTATATTATTATTAGGGCAGTTAAAAGGAGTTTACATAGACAGAGGGCATGGGTGTGAGTCAATTATGTTAGAACGATGTCCAGAAAAAAAAGGGGGTGGGAAAGAGGGATGCACTGGAAGAAGGAGGTAGGGTACAATGGGGGAATTTTTACATATAAAAGAGGAACACAATAAAGAATTTTTACAATGGAGGAAGAAATTAGGGATTGCAGGCAATGGTTTAACCTCATTTTCATTGAAATTGGTTGAGAGAGGAATATATGCACTCACAGTTCAGAATAGACATGTAACTTGTTCAGTAGGGAAATAATAGGGGAAAGGGATAAAAGAAGGGGGATATGATAAAAGGCAGGGTAGCTTGGATGAGGCAGTGGTTAAAAGCAAAAATATACTTTTGAGGAAGGACAGGATAAAAAGAGAGGAATAAACAGAAGAAAAATGGGATGGAGGGAAATATGCACTTAGTAATCATCTCTGAACGTGAATAGGATGAAGTGATGCAGAAAATGGAAGCAGATAACATAATGGATTAGAAATAAGAATCCAACAATATGTTGTTTATAAGAGACACACTTGAAACAGAAAGACACACAGAATTAAAATAAAGGCCTCAAGCAGAATTTAATATGCTTCAGCTGAAGTAAAAAAGGCAGAGGTAGCAATCTTGATATCAGACAAAGCAAAACCAAAAAAAAAAAACAATTAAAAGAGATAATCAGGGAAATTGCATTATGCAAAAGGACCATGGACAAGGAAGTAATATAAAAAATAGCAAGTTTCTCTGATAAAGGCCTTATTTCTCAAATATATACTGAGTATAGAACTGGGTCAATTTTATAAAAACAGAAGCCATTTCCCAATTGACAAATGGTCAAAGTATATAAACAGGCTATTTTCAGAAGAAGAAATCAAAGCTAACTATAGTTGTATGAAAATCGCTATTGACTAAAGAAATGCAAATTAAAATAACTCTGTGGTACCACCTCACACCTATCAGAAATGACAAATGCTGGAGGCGGAGCCAAGATGGTGGCTAGAAAGCAGGACCTGCATGAGCTCTCCCCCAAGTCCCTCCAAATACCTAAGAAAATCATTCTGAACAAATCCTAGAGCTATAGAACCCACAAAATAACAGATAGAAGTAAGGCTCCAGCCCAGGAAAACCTAGATGGTCGCTGGGGAAGGGTCTATCTCACAGAGCTGGGAGTGAAGCATCACAGAGCCCAGCGTGGGCCAGGACCAACCAGACCAGGAGCCGGGCAGAACAGGCTACAGGGCCCTAAATCATTGAGCTGTGGCAGTTACCAGACTTCTCAACCCACAATCACAAAAGAAAACAGAGAAGGTTAGTGGGTAGAACTGCTAGAACAGAGTGAAAAGAGTGTGTAGTCAGCCCCAGCCCCAGGGATGTGGAAATGGTGCAGCTCTGGGGCTGCTTCCAGCTGCAGTTGCTTCCAGCCCCAGGCCCACTAAGTGGGAGGAATTAAGCGGCAGATCAGAGCTGAAGGGCAGAGACTGCTTGGATCTGAGTCTTGGTCCAGGTTAGTGGTTCTTGGGGGAGGAGAAGCACTGGTGTGGCAGAGCTTGCTGTGTAGAAGTAGCTCTGTAAAAGGCAGCACAGGGCCCCTAAAGCTTGGGACAAAGTACTCTCTACTCTACAAGCAGTTATACCTTTACAAAAAACTCAAGGGTCAAGTAGTTGACTGGGAACATTAACAGGCAGCGAAAATGGACCCAGATTCAGAATTGGACTTTGGAATCTTTTTTTTTTTTTT
>CM053623.1:397017768-397050785 GCA_028646595.1 Phalanger gymnotis
GGGCTCCTTAACAGCTACCCAGAGTCTCCATACAATACTCTTCCAATGAGTGAGCCCAAACAAAATGCTAACCTCAGAGTATATATATAGTTCTTCAGGATCAGAGGGCTTCACACCTCTTGAGGGTTTCACACCTCTTCTGACCTAAGTAGCAAAAGAGTGTAAGCCTTCCTACAAACAAAGGCAAGACTCAATCAAAGGCACTTGATTGCCTTAGTGCTGAGAAGCACTCCAAAACAAAAGACAACAAAGTCCCACTTTGCTTGCTATTACAAATACCTATGTGAACTGAGGTAAAGTGAAGTGAGAAAAACCAAAAGATGATTTTGAACAGTATTACCAATGTTGTAATGGTGATCAACTACAAAAGACTTGGCTACAATGATCCAAGACATCTCCAAAGAACTCAGAATGAAAAAATGCTATTCACCTCCAGAGAGAGAACTGATGAACTCTGAGTACAATTTGAAGTATAATTTTGTCGCTTTTTAATTTTTCTTCCTTTTTTTAAAAATATGGCTAATATGGAAATATGTTTTGCATGATTTCACATGTATAATTGATATCATATTGCTTGCCTTTTCAGTGGGTAGGGGAGGTGGTGGGAGCGAGGGAGAGAATTTGAAACTTGAAATTTAAAAAGAGAAGAATGTTACAAGTAAATAATGAATTTTTTAAAAATTAAGTACATGGTAACTGCTTGTGCTCAGTAACACCACCCAAATGCAGAGTTCCTGGCTACCTTTTGTCTTTATTTTTCCATTTGTGACCACAATTTAGAAGTCAGAGACATGAGACAGAACCTTTTAAATCCACAAGCTATCGGTAGCTGGGGTAGTTGTAGAGTATATTGGAAACACACATAAAAACTACCTCTATTTGTCTATGTGGCCTGGGAAGGGGATTGCCTGAGCAGCTGGATCTCAGAATCTAGCCTTCAGCTAGGGAAGAGTTCTTGGGTAGTGCCAGCTTTAGGAATTACCTAGCTGGGAATGCCAAATAAGAAAGTTCTGAAATCTCATCTTCTGTCCAGAGAAGGATTTTTTGAAGATAAAAAAAGGAGTTTTGAAGAGAGAAGGATTGTCTATGTATCATCATAAGGGAATAAAGCCACAATATGAGGGAGCCTTAGCTTTGTTCCTTAGCTGGTGGTTCAAAGGAGAACTGGGCCAGGAATCAGGAAGCCTTGAGTTCAAATCCAGCCTCAAACACTTAGCTGTGTAATCATATTAATTTTTGAAACAGCCCCAATCAATAAAACTCATCCTCTATTTATCATCCTGCAGCAGTTCCAGTTACTGGAACTTAGGAGCTATCTTTGGCTCATTTAAGGAGTTTCCCATGGGTATGTCTACAACCTGTATGGAGAGTAGTGTGGAAAACCAAAGCCTCCAAAGAAGTCACTTAACCCCTAGTTATCTCAATTTCTTCAAACTTAAAATAGGGAACATAATAGCCCCTATCTTACAGTGTTGTTGTGAGGATCAAATGAAATAATATTTGTAAAAAAAATGCTTAGCGTAATCCCTGCCACATAATAGGTGCTCTATAAATGCTTATTCTCTCTCTCCCCTTCCTCCTTCTCACTATTACAGTGAGTTATTTGAATAAAGTAGGTCTAACAGTAAAGGGGTTGCCTCTGACAGTTCCAAACTGGTTTTGTTGTTGTTGTTTTGAAGGGAGATTCCAAAGCACCATTTGGCAAATGGGTGAGAGGCAAAGGAAGGAGGGAGTGTGTAGGAAGGAGCCTGTGGAAAAGTAGAGTTAGCAGAAAGGGAGAAGAATTCTGTTCATTGTTCATGGCATACTGATAATCCCTCTGTGTGTTTTTTGTATTTGTTTATGGACTCCTGAGAGTCCTTTGGATTTTGGGCATTTTCTATGGGGTGAAATAAAGGCTGTTTTGCACATGATACCATTTGTACTTTGAGTGCTTGTATGGGAGGTAGGGAGCCAATTACACACATCTATAGAAAACCAGGCATGAGCTTTACAAAAACCATTTTTTCAGAAAAATTCAGGGAGGAGGCAACAGAGACAGAGACAGAGACAGAGAGAGTTAGGATAGCCCTGAAGATAGAGCCCAGGCCATGAGAGTTCAGGGCTTGGGGATGCTGGGTCATGGGTTACATGAATACATAGTGAAAGAGGGATTTGAAGGTAGACTTTTGTCTCCAATTCTAGTGGACTTCCCCCTACACCATGCTAATCCAATAGCTTGGTCATATGGGCCCAATGAGGGTGATTAATGAAGGGAAGAAACGTCCAGGTAGGATTCCATCATAGTTCTTTCACAAGCGTCCTTCTCTCTGGGGTCCTCTTTGAAAGGTCTTTATCTTCCCAGCACCATTGAATGGGCTAAATTAGTAGACAGGTGACAGCGTTTGGTGAGGTGGGGCTGAATGAATTCCTTGTTGACCTTTCTGATTCTTATCACCTTGGATAGGTTTACAAGTTCCCTATTGGCAGGATAAAGTAAAGGTTCAGGGGAAGTGTAAAAATTCTGCCCTTGTCTACAATTTGGGCTGACCTGAGCCACGTAGACAGGAGGAAATGTGTCTCTTCTTTACAAGAGAAACTTGAGCTCGGCTCACTGAACTGCTTGTGTTGGAAGCGCCTTTGCTTATGAAAAGCTGGGGGCAGAGCCCTTAGTGTCAGATCAAATAGCTGCACATGATTCTCAGCCTTTGTCTCCTGGAGAGAACAAACTGCAGGCTCTCCCTGGCCTCTAGCTTTGAGTAAAAACCCCCAGGAAATGGCCCTTGGGCTCTTTGCAGAAACACAGCATTACCAGGGTCTTGACGTCAAAAGGCAAAAAAAAAGGTCTTTGAGTCCTGAAGTTGAGGGAGCCCTGTGAGCCTGTGTGATAACACTTGGCCTCTGCTTCCAAGGGATGAGCCAAGGCAGGTTACAGTAGTAATAATTACAGCCAACCACATTGGACCAGCACAATGCCTGGCACCTCTAGCAGGCCTTTTTTTTTTAAAATTGACTGGTGGAGCAGTGAACTGATCCAACCATTCCAGAAAACAATTGAAGATTATGCTGAGAAGAGAGATTTCTTGAGCAGCACTAGCCTCAGGGGTGGCCTCAAGCATTGCCCCCCCCATAAAAAACCTCATATTGTTCAAGTCCAGTTATTGCCTCAAGACCTAGAGCAAGGGTACTTAACATTTTTTATATCTTAGACCCCACCTCAGAATAACATTGTTAAATACATAAAATAAAATACATTGGATTACAAAAGAAAAAACAATTACTGAAATAAAATAAGCAATTTAAAAAAAACAGGGATCACTATAAAAAAGGGTATAAATAACTTAGGGACTTTTGTTTTTTTGAATAGATTGTGATAAATAATATCAGTTTATAAAAATTGCTATTAGTTTTGTCAATTGATACGTATAAAGCATATGTGTAGGATTTATATGAACTATATGTAGAAATAGTTCATATATACGTATAAATTATATGCACATATGCAAAATTACTCCAGTAATGTTAAATGATAATGATACTAAAAAGCATGCTAACACTGGAGAATTGTAAAGAGCAGTCTTAGACCTGAAGGACAGATAAAGAACCTTATTTTCATTCTGTCAGTAGCAAGGTGGTAACTATAGATATAGACTTCAGTATACACTGTGACAAGGACAAGTCACATTAAATAGCTTTGCCCAAATGTTTTTTTTTAATTAATTAAAAGGAAGAAATAATTGGAGGGAGGGGATTATGGGGAAACGACTGTCACAAAAACAAAAAGGAGTCTTACTTTAAAAAATAAAAAAAAAAACATTGTCATTATCACCACAACCACCACCTCTAGAAAAAAAATTCACAGACAGCCCTCACTCCCCAACCCCATATCATCATTAGGGCTTGTTTCACTATACCTTCATACTATTGAAGCCACCATTGGATCATAAGATCATATAACTGGAGCTAAAAAAGACCTCAAAGGTCATTAAGTAGGCCACACCCAGTCTGAATATTTACCCTCTTTCTGCCTCAAATTAAAAAGTGTCCACTAAGGATACATTTATTACAAACACCACGTGCCCGAAAGATTTGTTAATTGGAGTACCACTGTACTGTATTTTTCATTGAACCAAAAAAAAAAAAGTTAAGTAGCACCTTTGGTACTGGATTTGCATGTTACCATACCCTGTATGGTGAGTGTTTGCAACAAGTTTTTTTTTTATTTATTTTTAAAAATTTAATTAAAATTTAATTTTTTTTTTTTAGCTTTGAGACTGCAGAAGTCTTATAAAGGAAAAGTAAATTAATGATACAATGAAAAGTACTGACATCTGAGTTCAGGTGAACTGGCTTCTAGAGCAATGGATGTTCTTTTCTCTTTTTTTTATCCTTCAGCAATACTTCCTGCCTGTTCATGTTGAATATGAGAGTGACAATGCAGCCCTGCAACAGACCTTGACACTGTCTGCAATGATGAAAATTGCCTGAGCCCAGCACTATGAATGAGATTCAGAGAGATCTCATAGCCAGACAATCACACAGCAGATAGAACTGGGATCAGAGACTGGTTACTGTCATGACACCGACCAGGGCTGCTGGCAAGGTTGGAGAGACAAATTTCTGTCTCTGAGCAACTTTCTTCCATTGTCCTTTGCTTTTCAATCCAATCCTGTGGTGGGGTACCATACAACCAATTTTTTTTCCCTTCTCCTTTTGCTCTTTCCTATAGGTAACAAATACTTCAGAAATCTGCTCCCTATGCCACCTCTTCTGTCCTACCCCCTGCCCCCCCCCCAAAAAAAAGCTGATAAAGCAAAAGAAAGAGAATTGGAGGGTGTGGTTGGAGATGGAGCAGCCTATGTAGGAGCTTTATAATTTTTTCTTTGCATTTTTGCTGCATTAAATAAACAAGGAAACCACCGTCTGCTGATTAACTTTGTGACTAAAGGAGTTATTCTGACTGAGAAAATAAATTTCATAGGCAAGATAGGACTAAAGATATGGATTTTTTTAAAATTTTAAATAATTTGGAGTAATCTTCTAAAATAATCCTCTACCTCAAATTCATAACCATACCTCAAATGCATAACCCAGTGCCACCACATGTTTGCAGAACAAGCACCTTCTGGTGACCAGGAGGTATACTGAAATTTCATAGGAAAGCTATTCCTCATAGGAGGCAAAAAAATTCTGATGGAACCAATTGGCTAGTGGCTTGAGTATCTCGCCACCTGGTGGACAAGTCAGATATTATACTCCCTTTTTGGATAATTAATATAGTGACACACTGCCTTTCTGCAGGCTTAAGGAAAGCCCCACAAAAGCTGATATGAGCTGTTTGTAGTGCTGCAATGATCCAAGTATGTAGCCCACAGCAGTAGCACAATTGGATATTATGGTCTTTACAATTACACAAAATTATAGGCAGCACACAATGATCAAGAACAGAATCTTGACCCAGGGACAATATAGGCAATATATATTGAGCTTTAAAAACAACAGCAAAAAAATGACGAACTGAAGGTTTGTGGTAACCCTGCATTGAGCAGGGCCATTTTTCCAACAGCATATGCTCATAGTGTGTCCCTGTGTCACATTTTGGTTATTCTCACAAAATTTCAAACTTTTTCATTATTATTATACCTATTATGGTGATCTGTGATCTTTGATGTTACTATTATAATTTTTGGGGAGGGGCAACATGAGCCACACCCATATAAGATAGCAAATTTAATAAATATTTGCTTTGTTTCTGATTGCTCCATTGACCATTGGTTTCCCTCTTTCTCTCCCTCTCCTCAAGCCTTTCTATTCCCTGAGACACAAAAATATTGAAGAGTATTCTATAAACTTAGTTGATAAAGCAGTGGCAGGGTTTGAGAAGACTAACTCCAATTCTGTAAGAAGCTCTACTGTGGGTAAAATGCTATCAAATAGTATCACATGCTACAGAGAAATCTTTCATGAAAGAAAGAGTAAACTGATGCAATAAATTTCATTGTTTTCTTATTTTAGGAAATTGCCATAGCCACCCCAGCCTTCAGCAATCACCACCCCAGTCAGTCAACAGCCATCAACACTGAGGCAAGACTCTCCCCCAGCAAAAACACTATGACTCCCTGAAGGCTTAGATGATGGTTAACTTTTTTTTTTGGCAACAAATTTTTTTTTTAAATTAAGGTATGTACATTTTTTTTGCTTCAATACTATTTCACACTTAATAGACTACAGTATAATGTAAACAAAACTTTTATGTTCACTGAGAAGCCAAAAAAACATATGATTTTCTTTATTATTCACTTTATATTTATAGTAGTGGTCTGGAACTGAACCTGCAATATTTCTGATGTATGCCTATATATGGGATCTCTCAGTGAACTGACTTCCTAAATCAATCTTAATACTAGTCTCATTTCCCCACAAGACAAGGCCCTATAAGTGTTAACCTCTGTAGGCTTTGTCATATGCTATGGTGTTGACTCTCTTGATTCTAGGTCCTATTAAAATACCCACTACTAGGCAGTCTTCCCCAGAGATGAAGGCTCAAACTCAATCATGGAGAGTAAGTTGTGCATCTTTAGGCCCAATTTACAGGATGAGCCATAAATGTTCAGATGCACTCTTAGATGTTCTCTATTTCCTGGCTGTGGCAGCACAGAGCCCAAACATTACCCGAATGAGACACCTGGTATAACATATACCACTACTTCCCTCCGCCATCCCACAAGCTCTTGATTGTCTTCCCCAGAGATTCATCAGCCAGTGACACACACACACACACATACACACACACAAATTCCCAGGGAGATTGGCAGGTAAAACCCCAACTTCCACAGGCCAATCATCACAAGCTTCTGGGAACCTTGCCTATGTCCTCATTCTTTCTTCATTGCATTGTGTCTCTCACAAAGGATGAGTTGGTCTAACCCAGACCAAGCCAACTTTCTCTAACTCACCATACGGGCTATTTTCAAGATCCTTGTACATATCATCTCCTTTTGTCCTCACAACAACTTTGAGAAAGGTAGAACAATCATTTCCCATTTAACCTAGAAGGAAAGTGAGATGTAGAAACTCTGAGTTATTTGCTTCCTGCCGCCCCACCCCAATTAAACAGTGAGTTAAGGACCATTGGGGCTTGCATGCATAGATTTCTTCATTTCCAGTCCACAGATCTTTAGCATAAAATATTGTCTCTGCTGGGGGAAAGCCAAATAACTAGTACCTTAATGACCCTCTTGTTGTAAATGTTATAGAAGGGATTCCCGATCAGCACAGGCTGAATGAGAATACTTATAGTCAAGCCCTTTCCAATTCTGTTTTTTCTTTCTTTCTTTTCTCTTTTTCTCTCTCCCTCCCTCTTTCTTTTTTTTGGGTGGGGAAGGAAGGCAGGACAATTGGGGTTAAGTGACTTGCCCAAGGTCACACAGCTAGTACATGTGTAAAGTGTCTGAGTCTGGATTTGAACTCAGGTCCTCCTGACTCCCAGGCCAGTGCTCTACTCACTGTGCCACCTAGTTGACCCAAACCCCTTCCAATTCTGAGATGCTCTGATTCTCTGAACCCAAGCAGGTGAACTCATGGACTTTCCCAGCATGTTTCTGAACCTTAGAAGCACTCATCACGGTCACGGAATTTGGAAAATTTTAGACGACAAATAGATATGTCTTTTTCTTTGTTTCTTTTCCTAGATAACTGCATTATGGTCTCATTATTTCTCAGCATTCCTATTTCATATCCATTAGAAGTAATCTATCCCAGAGGAAACTCTAGTTTCCTGATAGAAGCCATGCCACAGAAGAGAGACAGCTATTCACTTTCCTGCAGGGCAACCTGAATGGTAACACCTGTCTGACTGAAGAGGAAGGGAAGTTTAATCAGTCACAAAGGCGTGCTAGGGGACTGGCGCCCTGACAGAACACCAGGAGCCGATTCCAAACCATGCTTTTCAAAGCCGCTTTCTTTATTTCTGGCTTCCTAATAAAATGAAAGAAAGGCTACCACTATCCATCATGGAAAACAATCTGTCAAACACTCAATAGTCCTAGGATTGTCGATCCCCAAACCCAGCAGTAATAACAATCTCAGAACAACGTAAGAATTTGAAGTGTATCATGTTCTTTCTTCCTAACAATTCAGTGAGGCAGACCATGTGGGTGTTATTGAGCCTCCTTCATAGATTAAAAAAAAAGTGAGGGTCAGAAAAAGCGATTTTTCTCTCACCCTCAGTTTCCTCAGTTGTAAAATGAAGAGGTTAGACTGGAATCAGGGGTGGGGAACCTGTGACCTTGAGGCCACACTCTAGGTCCTCAAGTGTGGCCTCTTGACTGAATCCAAACTTCACAGAACAATTGTTCTATCAAAGAGCCACAGATTCCCAACCCCCAGTAGATGATCTCTGGATTCCATGATTTTTTCCTACTGTATGAGTATTATCCATATCTTTCTATTGGGATCCCCACAGTGGGAGGCTGAGATTTGCACTGTATCCTTTCTGTTATTCTGTTATTTCCTAATCTTGGATAAACAGGTGTCCATTCTGAGATGGATGTGCCCATGGCAATAGGAAATCTTGTGAGTTCAAGAAGTCTGGAGGTCCTGGATCCTTTGGATTGGGGTGATTGGAAGCAAGGGAGGAGTCTGTAGGAAATACTCCAGTCCCTTTGAAAAAAGAAAACCAACAAAAGGGTGGATTGACCCACATCTGGTCTGTTTAACCAGAAGAAATGCACCGGGAGTGATTTGGATAATGAAGAAGTGAGGTAAATATGAAATGACTATTTGGTAGAGCCATAAATTGCCAGATGTTCTTATAAAGTTTAAATATTTGGAGGGGCCCTTTAATGGAGAAGGGAGTATATGCAGCACCATTGATCCTTGGGCCCAGTGGTGGTTTCTTACTGTCAGATGAACAATGACATGTAGCTAAGAGTGTTTGGGGTCTTGCATTCAGTCTCTCTGTTTATCAGTCATAAGCAAAATAAACTAAGAGGACCAAAACAAAATAATCAGGTCATCAACACATTTGATGAGTGTTAATTATTTGCAAAGTACCTTGGGGGATTTTTTTTTAAATGGGAGTTGCTTGTTTGAAGGAACCTGGAAACAGTTTGGCATAGTTATATAATACCGAAGTTGAAGTCATGGAAAATGAGTTCGAATCCAATTTTAACGCATACTTCCTAGCTGTGTCACCATGTCCAAGTCATTTTTCCTCTCTGAGACTCAGTTTCCTAACCTGTACAATTAAATACCTATAGAACCTATTTTCTAGGGTTGTTGTAAGATTGTGTATGTGTGAAGCATTCAGCAAACTTTAAGGTATTACATGAATGTCAATGATGGTGGGATAGAATACAAAAGCACAGGTAAAGAGTTATAAATCTAAAGCTGGAGGGGACCTCAGAAGCCATCTAGTCCAGTCCCTTGATTTTACCAATGAAGAAATTGAGGCCCTGAAAGCTAATGTGACTTGTTCAAGGTCACACAAGAATTAAGGATCAAGGGTAAAATTTGAACTGAGATCCCCTGACTTCAGAGACTATGCTCTAATCAAGATACCAAGATACCTGACTTTAGAGTTACATCCTACATAAGTCTCAGATTGGTATTGTAGTAGATGGAGAGTCAGTTCTGGAGTCAGGAAGACTCATCTTCATGAGTTCAAATTCATCCTCAGATACTTACTAGCTACACGGCCCTGTGCAAGTCGCTTAACCCTGTTTGCCTCAGTTTCCTTGTCTGTAAGATGAGCTGGAGAAGGAAATGGCAAATCACTCCAAGAAAACCCCAAATGGGATAATGAAGAAATGGACATAGCTGAAAATATGACTGAACAACAGCTATATAAGTCTCAAACAGAATATAACAATTTCTCAAGTGAGTACTGCATCAGAGCACTACAATGCAGAGGTTCCCAAATTTATTTGGCCTACCTCTCCCTTTTAAAAAAAATTACTCACTGCTCCCCTGGAAATCTACTTTCTTTAACCCTTCAATGTTTTTTTTTTAAATTTGAGTCATTTCAAAAAAAATTTTTTTTAATGATGTTTCTTAATTTAGTAATTTATTGTAAATTTGTGGGGGCTTTTTCCTGCATTGAAATTTTGATGATGCAATAGTGCCATCATGTAACCATATAGTAGCATATTGTAAACAAGTCATTACATATACATATTCCTGCTTATGCATGCTAGACTTCCTAACAATGCATAACACATTTGTCTGCCAACACTTGCTTGGTAAGACCTGTCAGTGGATTTGACCACTAATTGGTTATAACTTGCATTTTGTGTGTTTATTTGGAATATAATGGAACCACTATGATTTTAACTTTGTTACACAATAGATGAAACATGTACAAATCATTTTTAAAAATTCTCTTCTCTTCTTTCCTTATGCTTCCACCATCCCCTTATTTTCATTCAAAGCCTCCCAATTATACCTGAGGCAGTATCTACTACTACCTACTACTACCTCCCTGGATCATTTCAGCACCCCCAAGAGGGTGGTATCATCCACTTTGGGAACCTATTTTACAATAGGTTCTAGGTTAGGGGAGAAGTCTACATAAAACATGGTCCCTGCCCTCAAGGAGCATATGGACTGGTAGAAGAGTGTGCAAGCTAGCATACATGGTGGATTAGACAATTATATGAACTCAGATGATTCCTGGGAAACCAGTCCTGAAATTACAGATATGGCCGCATAGAGAATCCTGGAGAGCCAGGCTAGTCCAATCTAAATGCAAAATGATGTATTTAGAATTAGAAGGGATTTCAGAGGCTATCTTATCTTCATTTTACAGGTGAGGAAACTGAATCTTTAAGAGATCACACGACCTTCCCAGAGTCACACAGCTAGTAAGTGTCAGAGGCAGAATTTGAACCCAGGACATTTTGACTCAAAATCTAGCACTCTATCCACCACACTAAACAATGAAGGCAGGATCTGAACCTGTGAGGGAAAAGAGGTTCTTAGCTAACATAAGAGATTAAGTTACACTATCAAACAAGCCTTTACATTCCACATATAAGAAAGAGGAAGAGATATGGAAGAGATTTGAAGGATCATTTATTTTGAAGTTTGTTTTACAGATGAGAAAAATTGATTTCAATAGAGGATGAGGGCTATGTCCAAGGTCACAGAAGCAGAATCAAGCACCAACACGTTTAGCTGAACCAGGCAGTTGGTTGGCGAGGCCTGAGATCCACTTGAACCCTCCCAAATCAAATCATGGGCAGCTGGGAGACTTTGGGATGGATCAGCCCTACAACAAAGGCCAACGTTTGGCTTTGGGCCTGGGTTATGAATAGTGGGGTAATGTGCTGTCAGGCCCAGACTTGGATGTCATTCCTGGAAGTACAATCCATGAAAATGCTACTTCTCGGAATGAGGTGGCAGCCTTTGAAATGCTACTTAGCTAATGTGCTCATGTCATTTCCAGAAATGATGCCAGCTAGGAAAGTACATTGGGATGAAGGTCATGGCCCAGTATTTTATGGGTGCAGAAAAAGTGCAATGATCTGGGGACATATTCATCAAATGTCAGTCCTCTCTATCAGGCAGGAAACTATTAAGTCTCATCTCACTGCATCTCTCGGAAAATGATAGAAGAAAGCCAGGAACTCAGCTTGGGTTTACAGAGTTCCTTTTGAATAGCTTTTTGAGGACAAAGACAGGCATTAAATCCAGGTCTCCTGATTTCATATCTAGCACTCTTTCCACTAATACTATGAAGGCTATAAACCCCATGACCCACCCCATTATATGTAAAGGTATGCTTTATGGTCATAGATTTATAGCTAGATAAGAGTTTAGAAGTTATCTAGTCCAACCCCCTTATTAGGAAAATTGTAGAATTAGAGTACTAGATTAGGAAACTTTGATCCATAGAGGTTAGGTGACTTGACCAAGGTCACGTAGCCAGTAGCAGCCATCAGATTTATCACAAGATGGAGTGGGGAGCAAAGGGGTAGAGATCCGGACCTCTGTAATAAGCACCCAGTGTGGTGATTGCTTCCACAAGTACAGATCAGCAGCTCATTGGCAATATCTAGTCTCAGAGAGTTAAGATTAAATGATTCATTCAGTATCACATAGCCCACATGTATCAGAATCAGAAGTGGAACCCAAGACTCTTAGACCAGAAAGTCAGTCCTCTAGCCAAGACACAATGTTGCCTCCTTATTCTGGAACATATCTTTCTTTGCTCTCTCAGTTCTAGTTACACAGCTAGGTTTTCATCTCAGGATGCATACTAGCAATTTCCTGTGAAACCTTATACAGAAACTCTCCTCAGCCTCCCCTTCCCCCAGCCCCTGCTGGCTTCCATGCCTTGCTTCTTGAACAATTTGTCTTTCAGGAGTCTCAGAGATCCAAGGCTGCACACCAACAAACAAACCAATTTATAGACCAAAAGACATTAACATTCATCGAGCAACATGAATGGAGTTTTACACACATGAAGTAACAAACATGATAGATTGGCACTTTGCTTTCCTCAGTAGTGCCCTGAGAATAACAGTTGTATCTTAAATACTCAGTCAAGGGTTATGTGCAGCAAGAGTAGTTTTGCAACTCCTCCAGGAATGGCAGATGCCGATTCCCTCTTTGATGTCTCATAGTTTGGTTTATTGTCATTATTCATTCACTAAAGCATTCATTCATTTGTTTGTTTGTTTGTTCATTCATTCAGCATTCATTAATTACCTGTTAACTGTAAGGCCCTATGCAAGATACCGGGGAGACACAAAGGTAATTGAGACTCTGACTCCATGTAGCTTCTAGACTAGCATGCCAAAATATGATCCTATATAGTCAAGTACCTATGATTCATGCAAAATCATGCAAAAGAACTTTCCCGATTTGTCTAATTACTAGTTCTTTCCAGTCATCTTGTGTTAGTTTTATATATATTTTTCATTTATTTATCTGTCACCATTTTATTTCACCCCTCCAGAAGACTGTGTGTGGGAGCTATTTCATTCCTTGGATCCTCAGAACCTATTCTAGTGCCTGGCGTCTTGGGTGCTTAATAAATGGTAGTTGAATTAAAATAAATATGACACTATGACATTAATGGATGGTGCTAGAGTTGCAATCAGGAAAACCTGGGTTCAAATTCTGCCTCAGGCATTACAGGCATGGACTGTTGACTTTACAAAAACAGAAAGATAGAAAACAGAGTGCTGTGGGTAAGAAATCCTGATAATGACAGTTTGGCTAGATTGTAGAGTACATGAAAAGGGGTAGTATGTAATAAGCTGAAAAAAGAGATGGGGATCAGATTCTGAAGGGCTTTAAATTCCAAATACAAAAAAAAATTGTATTTATTACTGTAGGCCCTAGTTAGTGACTGACGGTTTTTGAGAAAGGGAGTGACATGGTCATTGCTGTATCTGACAAGTAGCATTTTGGCAGTTGCTTGGACAATAGACTAGAGAGGAGAGAGAGGGAAATGATGCAGGGTGTCCAGGGAGGCTCTTGTGAAGGTCCAGGCAAGAGGTTATGAGGGCCTGAACAAGGAGAGTAGCCATGTTCCTAGAGAAAAGGGAGGTGGAAATGTCAATATTTGGCAAACGAGTGGATGTATTCAGTGAAGGAGAGTGAGGATCTAAGGATGGCCTGGAGGTTTGGAGCAGGAGTGTCTGGCGGTGGGTGTCTCTCACAGAAACTGAGAAATTTTGAAGTGGGGTGGAGTTTGAGGGACAGTTATTGAGTTCTGTCTGAGATCTACTGAGCTTGTGGTTCCTATTTACCATTCAGTTCTACATATCTAATAAGCAGCTGATAACATAGGACTAGAGATTAAGAGAGAGGCTGGATCCCAAAACAGAGATCTGGGAATCATCTGTATAAAGATGATAGTTAAATCAGGAGAGTTGACGAGGTCACCAAGACAAAGACAATAGAGAAGAGAAAATAAAAGAGAGAGAAAAGAGAAGAAATGATCCAGCAAAGGAGGCTACGAAAGAAATGAGGTATTTTTGGACCTGGTCCTTAAAAAAATGTATAGGATCTCAACAGGTGAAGATGAAGGCAGGAAGAGGGTCAGGAAAGAGTGTAAACAAAGATGTAAAGACTGGCATAAGCTTGGAAGGTGAGGTGAGTCATAACTGGTCTAGCCTTTTTCATTATTATTTTGTGTATGTAGTATAAGTGAGAGAAGGAATGGTATGAGATAAGTTGTTGTTTGCCTTCTATTTTTGAAGAGGACCAATGACATTTCAGGGTGATGTCTTGACTCACACGTGAATTGTATTTAAATGTGGCAGAATTTCACAAAGTCTTACTCTCTCTCCCAGCGTCATCAAAGTCCAATGGCAAGACAAAAGTCAAGGTGACTGGGCATGACTCAGGATGCAGTGGATGACCTTGGAGTCTTTAACATCTGGCCAACCTCTAAGCATTCCACAGTGCCTGCTTCAGTTGCCCTTATGGTCTTTGGAACAAATTGTTCTCATGCATTCCTTCTGCTGTCAGAAGCCTTCGCATGGTTGGGGTTGACATCCCCCTAATTCAGTGATGGGTTTATGGCTGGTCGGTTACCCTCAACCTGATTTAGCCTCTCTATCAAGGCCAGTTTTACCAGGGTGTGGCTGCTGTACATACTACAACTTCTTGGAGTCACAGGTGAGGGTTGGGTGACAGGTGGATACAAAGGTGGATGAGCAGTCCTGAAAAGGGCTCAAGAAGCCCTCACACCAGAGATGTTAGTCCTCCCTGAATACTCCATACACTCCATGCATTAACACAGGTTATTATTAGTAGGAGCATGAGGTAAGACTAACAAGGTAAAAGACTGTGGAAGGTTTTAAAAATCCTAAATGGATTCAAAGCTAAGGAGTTTATTCACTTTCAATGGGAAGCCAGAGAAGATATTTGAGCATTAGAGCAGCATGATCAGTGTGGTACTTGAGGAAAAATAATCTGGTAGCAGTAATATGGAAAGATTAGAATGGGAGTAGTCTAGCAGTGAATAGACCTTCATCTGAATTAACTTTTTAATTTTTTGTTTTAATTTTTATTTTATTTAATATTTCATTTTTCACAATTACATGTAAAATTTTTAACATTTTTTTTTCAAATTTTGAGTTCCAAGTTCTCTCCCCTCCCCATTGGAAAAGCAAGCAATTTGACACAGGTGATACATGTATAGTCAGGCAAAACACATTTCCATGTAAGTCATTCTATGAAAGAAAACATAGACCAAAAAAAAAAACCCAAGAAAAATAAAGAAAGTTAAAAAAAGTATCTTCGAACTGCATTCAGCCTCTACCAGTTCTTTCTCTGAAGGTAGACAGCACCTCTCATCATAAGTCCTTCAGAATTGTCTCAGATCATTGTATTGCTGAGAATAGCTAAGTTATTCATAGTAGATCATCATACAATATTGCTGCTGTTACTGTGTACAATATTCTCCTGGTTCTGCTCATTTCACTTTTTATCAGTTCATGTAAGTCTTTCTAGGTTTTTCTGAGAGCATCCTACTCACCATTTCTTAAAGCACAATAATATTCCATCACAATCACATACAACAACTTATTCACCCATTCCCCAATTGATTGGCATCCCCTCAATGTCCAATTCTTTGCCACCACTATAAGAGCTATTATAAATATTTTTGTACACATAGGTACTTTTCTTTTTTTTTTCAGTCTTTTTGGGATACTGACCTAGTAGTAGTATTGCTTGGTCAAAGGGTATGCATGGTTTTATAGCACTTTGGGCATAGTTCCAAATTGCTCTCCAGAATGATTGAATCAGTATACAACTTCATTAATAGCACATTAGGGTTTTAATTTTCCCACATACCCTCCAACATTTGTATATCATTAAGGATTTCGAAGAAAATCAGGAATATGCCTGAATGGTCCAGAATCACAGGATATAAGGAATTCTCTAAGCAGAAGGCAGAGGAGTTAAAGCATTTATTCAAGATCCACAGTAGCAGATCCATAGACCAGTGTCCCCAAGTCGATATCCTGGCAAGAACCTTCCAAAACCAATATGCCCATCTCACAATAGTGACCAGGAGGTTACAGAAAAATATTATGGCAGCAAGCCAAGCCACACTGGTGCTTCCCCCCAATGCTAGGGCCCTCCAGTAAGAAGATACCCACTGGCCTCAAACCCTTGCTCAGCACTCTCCGGTCTGCACGAGGGTCAGTCCTGCTTTTAGTAGCGCCTGCTGCAGCTGCCGCCGCTTCCCCACTTCTGCCACTGCCACTGCTTCGCCTTCTCCTCCCTCCACTACATCTCAATGTCCAAGCTGTGTTCTCTCTTTCTATGTAGTCATCAAATGTCATCCCATCAACTAGAATGTCACCTGAGAGACCAGAACTCAGGTGCCTAATATTGGCTCCGGTCTTAGCCAACTCCCCCTAGGACCCTGAGAGCTCCCCCTGAAGCCTATTCAAATGAGTGGGAAAGATCTTCTCATATACTGATTGCCTTTATAATTTGTCATTTTCCTTTTATATTAGTCAAAATGACAGGTGCGAAGTAGTCATTGAGTGTTGTTTTAATTTGCATTTCTCTCACCAATAGTGACTTAGAGCATTTTTTCATATGACTATAGATAGCTTTGATTACTTTGTCTGAAAACTGCCTGTTCGTATCCTCTGACCATTTATGAATTGAGGAATGGCTCTTTTTCTATAAATTTGACTCAATTTTCTATAGATTTGAGAAATGAAGTCTTTATCAGAAAAAACTCATTGTAATTTTTTCACAGTAATGATCACCTACTATGTATATCCCTCCATCCTATTTCCTTTGTTTATCCTACTCTCTCTCTTTTATTCTGTTCATTCTCAAAAGTGTTTTGCATCTTGTCACTTCTGCCTCCCCCAAACTTCCCTCCCTTCTATCAGTACACCGCCCCCCCTTCTCTTATTCCCTTCCCTTCCTACTTTCTTGAGTGGTAAAGATAGATTCCTACACCCAAGTGAGTGTGTATATCATTCCCTCTTTGATCCAATTCCGGTAAGAGTAAATTTCATGTGCCCCCCTCCCTCATTTCCCCATCTGCTATAAAATCTCATTTATGTCAGATAATTTTTCCCATTCCACTCTCCCTTTCTCCTTCTCCCAGTGTATTTTTCTTTCTCATTCCTTACTTTTATTGTTTTTTAGATAATCATGCCATCATATTCAACTCATACCTCTGCTTCTTCATCTGAATTATTTAATCATGTAAAGGATATTCTGCCCTAAAGACATAGCATCATGACAGGAGTCGGCCTTAAGGCAAAAAGCTGTGTGCCCGCTTCTCCTGAAATTCATCCAAGAAATGGATAAGATTCAAGAATAATAATTACTAGCATTTGGATAGCATGTTAAGATTTACAAAGCACTTTACATGTATTATCTTATTTGATCTCCACAACTCTATAACACAGGTGCTATTATTGTCCATTTACAGAAGATACTGAGACTGAGTTAGTTTAAGTGACTTGCCTAAGGTCACATGGTAAGTGTCTGAAGCAGGATTCAAACTCAGGTCTTTCCGTGCCCACATTCAAGATTCTATCCCCTGTGCCACCCAGCTGCCTCGAAAAATGTTCCAACAGTCACATCAAAGTGAACAAGGGAAACCTACTTCTCAGAATATGCCATGGGCATTTGTTTGTTTGTTTGATTTTTTTCCTTCTTTGCTTTAGAAATTAGATAGCTTTCCAAAGTACCCAGCAGAGGCAACAAAAGAGCCAGAGAACTTGGGTTCAAATCCTGGCTCTAATTCCTACCACTTCTATCACCCTGGGCTTGTCACTTTCCCTTATTTAAGCCTCATCTTTCTTGTCTGTAAAATGAGAAGGCTGGATAAGTTGGTTTTTAAATTCCATTCCAATGCTAAATCCTAGGACCCTGAGTCCCCATTGTTCTCTTGTAGGAATTCATCTCACATCAGCAGGCTGAATATTTCTGTTGGGCATGAATTTCCATTTTCTTTGTGTTCCCTAAGAGAGTTAGCAGCTATCTAGATCTAGACCACATCATTTAATCAGAATGAATTGTTAGCTTCATTAGGGACAGAAAATTGTTTCTTCTCTCTGGCTTGGGTTGTTATGATTCTAAAGTAGGTAAATAATGACTGGGATTATCAGCAATTCTTTTAAATTATCCAGACAAAAAAAAATACTCCCTATTATCTCTTTCAGTAGCCTGATGCTTTAAAAGATGACACTCCTAGGGAGGTCATGATGTGCCTCTCTGGCTCTGGGGTCACTCTGCTTGTTGGTCACAGGTATTTCTAAGGCTCTATTGTAGATTCAGATAATATGAGAGGTGGAAGTGATTGGTAGGGGCCAGACTTGGACCTGATGATATCTGAGGTCCCATCTAACTCCTGGACTACCAGAGGCTCTCATCTCTATGAAAGATGCCCTCTATAGCAAAAACCGGTCTGTTACAGAAAATTAATGGCCTTTACTGTTTTGTGCATTAGACCCATTGGTTTATAGTCTGATGAAGGCTTTGGACCTCTTCTCAGAAGAATGATTTCAAATACATAAAAGAATATACATAAATTTTTTTTAAAAATCCAATCATATAGAAATGCATTATATATTATACAGACATGTACTACGTATATATCATTCACATATTTGTATATTATATACACATGCATATAATGAATTTCTGTATGATTAGATTCCTTTGTAATTCTATGTATATTATATGTACATATATATTGTAATGAACTTTATGTACTATCCATATATAGTACATTTATAATGCATTTCTGTATGATTGGATTCCTTTATAATTGTATTTTCCTTTATGTATTTAAATATTAAATATGTATTTAAATACATATGCATATTCCATGCATATACATATATGTCACATGCATGCATATATGTTTGTAGATATATATCACATACATTCATATATGCATATGTATGTATATACATATGTGTATGTACGTGTATATATGTATGTTTATATACATATACATGTACATGTACATATATATATATATATTCATAGATGCCATGAAAATTAAGGCCTGAAGAACGTGACTTTACCAAGATCCAATGGATGACCAAGATCCAATAGGTAACCAAGAGTCAGAACTAAAACCTAGATCTCCTGATTCAGTTCAGTCTTCTTTCTATGACCCCTATGACCCCAAGAGTCCTCAGGTGACATGTTTCTCATTACCTATGGAGCCAGCCCACTTTGCCAGGAGTGCATGCTTAGATTGAGTTGCCAGTCTTTGAGGAGCTACTTTGGGATGGTGTTTTATAGACAGGCTGGATCCTATTTATAGAGTCCTTCACACACATGGGATGGAAATAGTTACCAGGTGCCATTCTGAGTCGATGCCGAGGCCTCTTTATTTCACAGCTTTTGCAGAAGCTGTTTAATTAGCAGCTATTAGAGGTGATAATGTATTCCTCCTAGCTCCAGATGACTGAATTCTGGAAATAGGAACAGCCCTACTGTGTTCAGAAAGCTATCTGGGAGGCCTCCCAGCTTTCTCCTCAATTGCCTTTCCTAGGTCTTACTCAGGTTAATAAACCATTACCTCATTTCAGGATTCAGCTGCAAGAAATTCTTTTATGTTATTTTCTGGAATGGTGGCCCACCTAAAAAATAAAGCACTGAAGATTTAGACCAAGACCTTTCCAATCACCCATTCCAACTTTGTCATTATACAGATAAGGGAAATGAGGCTGGAAGAAATACAGTAACTTCTCTGCCATCACAATGCTAGCAGAGGCTTGGGTGGGGCGGCGAAGAACATCCTGAGCCTTGAGTCAAGAAGACCTCACTTCGAATCCAGTCTCAATCTCTTACTGGCTGTGTGACCTCAGCTACGCAAATCACTTAACTTCTGTGTGCCTCAGTTTCCCTATCTGATCATGATAGTTTCTACCTCCCAATGTTGTTGTAAAGACTAAATGACATAATATTTATAAAGTGCTTGGTACAGTGTCTGGCATGTAGCAGGCACTATGTAAATGCTTATTCCTCCCCTTTGTAAGTTATTATATTTTGAACCCACATCCCCTAACTCCCCACACAAAGCTTTTTCAATTATCCTGTAGTTCCTAAATTCAATTCAAGTCAATATAACAAACATTGATTGAGTGCCTATAATGATTAAAACTTTTTTGAAAGATCAAAAGCAAGGCAGGTCCTACCCTTTAGTTTATACTCATAATGTCTCTATTGTTCTATCATTCCTTCCACATAGAAAATCTCTTTTATGTCTCTCTTGCTGCCTCTAGAGTTTAGGTACGCATCACCTCTAGCCTCAATTACAGTAAAAGCCATCTAACCTCAATGCTTGCCTTTAGTATGCCCCTTCAATCCATCCTTCCTACAACTGCCAATGGGTGGAGAACCTTCGGCCTCAAGGCCACATGTGGCCCTCTAAGTCCTCAAGTGCAGCCCTTTGACTGAATCCAAACTTCACAGAATAAATCCCCTTAATAAAGGGATTTGTCCAGTAACACTTGGACTCGGTCAAAAAGCTGCACCCAAGGACCTAGAAGTACACATGTGGCCTTGAGGCTGCAGGTTCCTCACCCCTGGCAATCTTCCCGATGAATAGGCTTAGGGAAGGCTAATAAAAGTTTAACTACTGGCTCCCTGGACTCACTTTTAAGCTTCACTATTAACATTTTATGAATTACTTTCTTAAGTCTAGACATCAAAAAAAAATGACAAATCAATCCCTGATTTGTATTTTGCCAATTTCCAGAGTGTGACCCCTTATGCTGACTATTTAAAAATCAATCTTCCAAACTTAGAACAAGCCGGCTCCAGGCGACCCCTGGAAAGGGCTGACCTTTTCATTTATTTTCTCAAAAATTTTCAGTAGGTCCCTATTAAGAAGAGGAATGTTACTTAACTCCGATTCGGTACCACTCCATTTAAGGTCCTTCATAAAATGGGCCCGAATTACTTTTCTCCAACCAGTAGCCACATTTTATCAATGTTCCTTTAACAACACTTCTCACATTTGTTCCTTTCTCTGTATTCATTTTGCTTCTACCTTAGTTGGGGCATGATTCAAGACATGGAGAACACAAAGATACAACTGAAGCAGTGCTTGCCTTCAAGGAGAGTCTATTCTAAAGGGGAAAATAGCATATGCATAGAAAGGTATATGCACAATTGAAGAAAGAATATATATTTCACACATAGATCTATATATACATACATATATACATACACATATCTATATACACGTACATATACATACACATAAATACACATACACTTATCTATATACACATACATACATACATACACATACATATATAAATACACATATACACACATATATGCGTATATATATACATATATACATACATACATACATATGTACACATACACAGAAGGTAGTATGCAGAGGAAGGCACCAGGGTTCACACATACACAGATTTTTAAAGGCGGGGGTGTTCTGGTACATGCTTAATGATCTCTCTGAAAAAAAATGTAGTTACGACACTTACATTTAATCTCCATTATTTTTTATAATCTAAACATGTTTTTAAGCCTAGACAATCAAAGAACCACAAAGGGTTTTGCTGATTTCTGAGGTACAAATGTTCTCAGGAGCCCTTGCCTATAGGAGATGGCTTTTGAGCTGAGCTTTGAAGGAAACTAGGGATTCCAGCAAGTGTGATCCACGGTAAAATGTGACAGAAACAGAGAAGTTCAGAAGCAAAGGAAAGCGAAGAGATCCTGACAAAATGAACTTGGAAAATTTGAGGAGAAAGATGGCTTTCAGGAGGGGCTATCAGAAGAGGCTTCATGGAAGAGGTCGAACCTGAGCTGGGCCTCTTGTGGGCCCCACTAGAGGGAGAAGCTAAGGGACTATCTCTATGGAGAGGGAGACTTCTGCCTGAAGCATGAAAGGCTAGGGACATTTGAACATTTTCCTAAATGATGGCTTTTCAGTTAGCCAACGTATCACTTTTCTAATGGCCTCTTAAACATTGCAATGCCAGAGAACATCTGAAGTACTGTGGGTGATCTTGAAAGTCAGCAGCCACAGAAGACAGACAATATTTGTTCATTAGCACTGACCTAACTTCAAATCTGACCTCAGATGCTAACTAGCTGTGTGGCCCTGGGCAAGTCATTTACCCCCATTTGCCTCAGTTTCTCAACTCTAAAATGAGCTGGAGAAGGAAATGGCAAACCACTAGAGTATCTTTGCCAAGAAAACTCCAGAAACAAGTCCATGGCATCATGAAGAGTCAGACACAGTTGAATGACTGAACAACAAAATAACACATTTCTGGTTCTGAAAAATTGAAGAACCAGAAATCTGTAGTTAGGTAGAGACTATTATTGTCTCCCATTTTATAGTTGAGGAATTAGAGGCAAATACACGGGGTTAAGTGACTTGCCCAAGGTCACACATTGAATAAGTATCTTGGGCTAGATTTAAACTCCTGACTCCCAGCCCAGAACTCTACCCACTGGGGCCAGCATCTGCTTATCTGGATGAGGATGGAGTACACTGCAAGCCTGAGGCCAGCCAAAACAAAGGCATAGAGATAAGAGACTGAATAATGTGTTTGAGAAATAGCACATCCAGTATGGATGGACTGAAGCATATGTGGAAGGGGAGTAAAAAATTGGAGCCAGGTTTCAGAGGACTTTAAATGGCAAACTACATATGAAAACCCATTGTATATCATACCTAAGATAAATTCTAATAGTTAAGATTTATATAGTGTCACGTGTTGGTTTCAAAGCCGCTTCATATACATTATTTCATTTGATCCTTATAAACCTGTGAATTTGGTACAGTGTTCTCATCTCCACTTCAAAGATAGGGAAACAAAGGCTCCAAGAAGTAACATTTTTGCCTGAGGTCACATAGTGGCAAAGCATGAGTTTGGGTCCAGATCTTCTAATTCTAAGTTCTTTTGGCTTTCTGCCATGTTATTCTGCCTCTTTGGTCAGCATGCTGCCCTATGCCTCTCTTGGCCTTTGAGCGAAGCTGTCTCACCCCTTAAAAGTCAACATCACAGACCCAATGATGGAGAAGAAACTCTATAGTCTACCAGTCCCCTCTAAACATCCCATCAATCCAGTCTCTTCCAAGATTCCCAGTGACCTCCTGCGATAATTTCTAATCGCTTCCTATTACTGTGGCAGTTATTTTTCCATGGCATTTTAAGCCTTATAAAGGTGCTCCTCATAACAATTCCAAGAGATGAGCAGGACAAGGCTCACAACCTCCATTTTATTGAGGAAGATACCAAGGGTCAGTGACGTTTACATAGCTAGTGAGTATCAGAGTAGGATCGAAATCCAGAGCTCCTTCCACTACACCACATTTCTACATCACGCAAGAAGCATGAATTATCACTGCCTGCAGATCTGAGTTGAATCAGAACTATTGACCTGGAGGGGAAAGTCTCTAGCCTTAGTTATGCATTCAGCTTCCAACTCCACTCTCACCCAGCTGATGACTGTTTAACAGATCCATCCATCATTTTAAAATCCTCATTGTTAAATCGAGACAACAATAAAGAAAAAATTAGCCAGTTGAAATGGATTTTTAACAGGATTTTTTTTCTTTTAACAAGACTTCTTAGTGATGTATGTGATTGCCAAGGAACACAGGAGTAAAGCTGCAAAGGGCTGTCTGTAGACAGTGTAACAGATTAGGTGCTGATCTTGGGAAACAGGAACCCTTGCCTCCCTTCTATGTGTGGCCATGTGCAAGTTTCTTTATTTCTCTGGGCTTCCCTCCATTTCCTTCACTCCAAAAGGAGAGAGCTAGACTAGTGGATCTCTAAAGGCTTAAGGTTTTATGTCTTAATTGAATAACTCATTTCAAGAGACATATCTCTTGAGACGTATCTCTTCACAGGGGTGGAGAACCTCTTTTTATCTATTCATCTTTTCTCTTAAGGTCCTAAATATTTGGGGCAATAAACACACAAAAAGTAGTGTGACATGGCAGATAGAGGGCCAGGTGTTGTCAGGAAGACCTGGATTCAAGTCGTGACTCTGGCAGAGAATGATTATACGATCATGGGCAAGTCATGGAACCTCTCGATGCCCCCCAAGAAACTCCTCTAAAATTAGAAGGTATGTGTTAGTTGACAATCTGTTGCAAGAAAAAGGGTTTCTATGCCAGTAGTTTCTTAAATCAATGAAATCACTGGTCCAAACCTATGTGAGCCCTTCCCCCAGGCTTTCAGGGGATGAATGAGAATGAACAAGCTCCCTGATAGAAAGGAATTGTGGACCATAGTTCTGTACAAGCTTTTGGGAAAAGAGATTATGCAACCTCCTAGGTGCATGAAGTCTGGAGGCACAGGGAGCCAGGCAGAGGGAGACCCGGGATGTTCATGTGGGATCAAATGCTGCCATAGGCACATGGGACACCAGCAACCAGAGCAGCAGTCATAGAACAATGACAGAGTGAGGGTGGATTTCTCTCTTGTTGGTAGTGAAGGCATGCATGTGAGGGCATCATCTTTCTTTCCTTCTTTATTCCCCTCTCACTGCCAAGAGGCATCCTTCCCCTCCCCCCATATCTTTCAACTCCTTTTATATGGATCTTTGCCTGTGAATCTATTTCTTGTTTTGTTTTGTTAAGATTGATGCATTTGGATTGTTCTCCATTATTTTGTTAAGTAAGACTGCAAATGATATATGAGTGCATGTGTCAGTCAGTCAATAAACATTTATTAAGTGCCTGCTGTGTACCAGGCATATGTGAGAAGGGAGAGATCTCAAGAGGATTTTCTATTTCATAGGATATATTTAAGTTTCGTAATCTTGGCTTGATGGTCAAGAAGACCACCCTGGAGCAAATTTTGTGAGGCATTTGTCTTGTACGTTTCATAGCTAAACTTCCAAGGGCAGAACGGAGACAGAACTTAGAGATGTCTTCTGTCTGCTTCTCAAACCACGAGCTTGTCTTTCATTTCAGTTGGTTTCAATAATTAAATATGGCTCAATTGGAGAGAAAGAGGCTAAGTATTTTCCCTCTCACTCCTATCTCAAGGTATAGGGGCAGAGAACCATACAGAAGGGCAGTGAAGGGAAGGTATTAGAAGAAAAAGTCCCAGCAAGCCAGCCAGCCCAAGAGATGAAGACAAGGCAGTTTGTAAGTGATACCTCAGGGCTATGTATACATAAAATAATAGATCCTGCTTCTGGATCTGGAGGGGCTAAGACATTTATATTCTCCCTCTCTAAAGGCACTCATAGATCTGAACCTATATTTGAAGGTCAGATTCAGATTTAGGGGATCCTGGCCCCCAAGGAGAAAGATCATGTTCTTTTCAAATCTCTGGCTCTTTGAACCCCCATCTCAAATCCTCCAGGGATACCTTCTTGTCTTCCCTTTAGATCATGAGCCTGTCTTTCATCTCTATTGGTTGTAATAACTGAGCATGACTCAGGAGAGAAAAAGGTTAAATGTTTCCCCTCCCACTCCTTTCTCAAAAGACAGTGAGATATACGGAGAAGTTAGGAGAGTGGAAGGGATGGAAAATCCCTTCATTAGTGTCAATTGGAAACACCTGTAATTTATAGTCTTAGAGAGTTGCCTCAGATATTGAGAAGTTCAATGACTTGTCCATGTTCACTCAGTTAACATGTGATGAAAGCAACACTTGAATTCAGGTCCTCCTACCCATATATGTCTATAATGCACACATACATAGATATGTAAGCAAGGGAAATAATTTTCTTCAACATAATCAACAAAAGTATGCATTTCTTCTATATTATCCCTGAATTGTGGATTATATACACACATGTATATATACATATAGATTGCTTACATGTATGTGTACATATGCACACACATGTCACCAACAAAGATATATTGAGTGTCTTTCACATGCACTTTTCAAAGATAGAGATAAAAAGAGGTGAAATGTTGTCCCTGTCCCTGAGGGGTGTGCAGTCGTGTTTCTGAGAGTATCTAGGAGATCTTAGATTGGCCTTTCTTGCTTTTACTAAGTTGTTTAAAATTTCCACTTTAATTTTCTTCACTAGTTACAGCCTAGTAGGTGATGTTACCACCTGGTCTCAGCAGTTTTTATAGGGCTAGAGAATGTCTTTGCATCTCACTCAGCCATTAAACAGTATTCTGGAAACCTGGAGAGAACTTTCTTCTCTCCAAAGTTGAATAAGGCAGTTAGTTGTCCCTCATTTGAAATTCACTGATGTGATGAAAGCCAGTTCCAAGTGAAAAACACAGGTGCTATTTTCCCATAAATTATTTTGGCCTCTAAGGAACCAGAGCAAAACAGAAACTGTAGGGAGTGCACGAAATTGTTTTCTATATTGGAATGAGACTCCAAAATGGGAAGTAAGACTGAGGAGCATCTGGTTCTGGGATGTGCTCAATGAATCCAAAGCAGAAGCTCTTTTCTTTCAGTCAGATTTGGAGTTGGCATTGCTAAAGCCTGATGCAGTAGCACATACCTCCAAGGCTCATCGAAGAGGGCCAAAGGAAACTGCAACTCTGGAAGTAGCAGACCCCAAGAAAAATGGAAAATGGGATCCAGAGTTAGGCTTGAATTCTATTTTCATTTATACCTACCTACAGGAAGGAAAAAATGAATATCATAGGGAGATGTCAAAAGGACCATACTATCATAAGTTGCCTTATTTATAAATTCATAGTCTTGTATAAGAAACACATATGAAGCATCTCCATGGAGCACTATGCTAGGTGTTGTTATAGTTACAAAGATAAGTAAGACAGTCCCTGCCCTAATGGAGCTTATAATCTATTATTATTTAATTTGTCAGTCATGTCTGACACTTCATGACTCCATTTGGGGTTTTCTTGGCAAAAGATACTGGAATGGTTTGTCATTTCCTTATCTAGTTCATTTTACAGATGAGGAAACTGAGGCAAACAGGCTTAAGTGCCTTGCCCAGGGTCACAAAGCTAGTAAGTTTCTAAAGCCAGACTGAATTCAGGAAGATGAGACTTCCTGACCACAGGCCTGACATTCTATTGTCTGCCCCACCTGGCTGCCCCTACAATGCATTGACTGCCCTTGAGATTATTGGAGAGTGGATTTCAAAGATTTCAAAGAAAACATGAGTAGGAAATCAATGACATAAATTATATAGCAGAGCTCAAAAGGTAAGCATGGAGAAAAGCAATTCCAATGAAGAGGAAAAGGAGTCATCTAAAGAGACAAATGTGTATGCAAAGGAGACACACAAACCACATTAGGGTTTTGGTTTTTTTTTTTAAGACATAAAAAGATGGAAGCAAGGGAAGGTTACAAAAATAAATACAAAACTGTGGTATGGTCCTGTAACAATTGTTTTAGGAATCAGGATTGTCAAAGCTCAGAATATGTCAAAGCAGGCTAGAAAAGCTAAAGACAACAAAGGGCTGCTTTTGTTTTTATGTTTTAGCTACATAGGGAAAAAGACAGGATCACTGCTTGGAGTGGACCATCCTCATGACAACAAAGTCAAGAAGACAAAACTACTTCCCTCTTTTTGGAATTATGTTTTTTTCTGTAAAGTAAAATACTTTTGGACTTGAAACAAGAGAATGCAATGAGTAGATACTCCCAGATAAATAGGGAGATAATTAAAACCGTGTTTACATCCCCCTGATGAATAAAAATCATAATACTCAAATGACCAATATCCCTAGCTTCTAAAAGTATTAGCACATGTGATTACCACTGCCAGTGACCTTCATGAGATCAAGGAAAATAGGACAGGTGTGAGTATGAAATGGATCTCTTGTTTCCTATTGGCGTGTATGGCAGGCATGACAGTATTGGAGGACAAATGTCCTGATTTACAACAAAGGTTGGGGGTGGGGAGTGGTAGAGTCTGAAAAGTAGAGACCAATGAGCTTGACTTCAATTTATGGGGAAATTACAAAATGTTTTATTAAAGGGATGGTTAAAGAGCATCTAAAAAAAAGTAGCGATGATCACAAAGAGCTACCTTGGCTTCATTAAAAATAAGTCATACCAGACTGGCTTCATTTATTTTCCTCCCAATGTAATTAGACTGATAGAACAAGAGAATGATAAAGATATAGTTTAATTGGATTTTAGCAAAGTCTTTTACAAATTATCTCATGCTGACTCTCATAGATAAGACCAAAGTATACATATTAGAACATAGTATAGTGAGGTAGATTCAGAACAAGTTGAATGATTGGAGAGTAGTCATGAATGATTTGACACCAATTTGGAAGGAGGGTTATAGTGACTTGCCCCAGAAATCGGCTTGGTTTGAGCCACTTGACATCTTTTTCAATGACTTAGAAAAAGATATAGATAGCATTCTTGTCAAGTTTGCAGATGACACTAAGCTCATAGTGATGGCTAACATATTGGACAAAATCAGAGTCCAGAAAGATTTCAGCAGACTAGAATATTGTGCTGAAGCTAGTAAGACGGACTATGATTGAAATGAGTGTAAAAACTTCAACCTGGGTTAAGAGAAATCAAACACACAGTTCAATTCAAGAAGTCTTCGTTAAGTACCTGCTATATCGAAGGTGGGGGTTTTATTTTGTTTTGTTTTTTCAGGCTTTGGGGCTATAAAGATGAAAATAAAAAATCCCTACCCTTGAGGAGTTTTCATTGTACTATGAGGGCAGGAGACTGTCAACAACAAGTCCAGTCAACAAGCATTTATTAAGCTCCTATTATGTGCATTAGAGATACCTGGAAAAGGGAAAAAATGAAAAGTCCCTGATCTCAGGAAACTAAGAGTCTAATGAGTGAGACAACATGCAACAACCTATACACAAATAAGATATATAGAGGGTCAATTAAAGATTATTTAAGAGGGAAGGCACTAGTATTAAGGAGGCCTGGGAAAGGCTTCTAATAGAAGGTAAGAATTTCCCTTAAACTGAAGGAGGCTGAAGAAGAAAGGAGAGACTACTGTTGGCCATAAAAGGTGAACAAGAGACTTTTCAAGCTAATAATGGAAATGAAAATATGGTGTAGGGAAGAACTGACATAAAGAGGGATTTGCAGAGTGTGGAGAAACAAAACAAGAATTTACAAGCATATGCTGGGAGTGAATGGGAAAGGAACAGCATATGGAATAATGGAAATATAGGGGGAAAAAATCACCTTCAAGGTGATGTAGAGACAAAAGTACAAGAATGACCCATTTATATATAGGAATTAAGGAGACAGCTAGGTGGGTCGGTGGATTGAGGGATGGAGCCTGAGTCAGGAAGGTCTGAGTTTAAGGCCAGTCTCAGATACTTACTAAATGTGGGACAGCGGGCAGATCACTTAACCTCTGTCTTCATCAGTTGCCTCATCTGTAAAAAAAAGGGGGGATAATAACATCTACTTCCCAGAATTGTGAGGCTCTAATTTATAGCTATCATTAGTACTTGGAGGAGACATTAGAAGTCATCTGGTCTAATCCCTCCATTTTATATATCAGGAGGTTGAGGACCAGAAGTGAGTTCCTTGACCAAGGTCACACTGACACTGAGCCCAGGTCTGCTGAATTCTAGGTTAAAAAAGTACTTTGCCTTTCTTATTCAGCCTCTTTGAAAGTGTAGACTTGTGACAAGGTCAAAAGAGATGGCTGGCTGGGGAAACCAGAACCTGAAAGAATTAAGGAATAAGGAGCTTGGGAAGAGAAAAGAGAATAAAAAAAATAATGATTCAATTTAATTCATGGGCATCTTACTTTATTCAACATTTAGCATCTGTGATTTAATGGTGGTTTGGCAGACGGAGTAGAATAGTGAAAATGATGAAAGTTTGATTCCTACAATGCCATCTATCAATCTGAAATATGATTTCTAGAGCTGGCGGGTCTAAATTCAGGACAAAAGGGTTTCATTATGAACAACAGAGTTGGTTCAACTAACTACCAATATTTCACAGACTTTTGGTCCAAATTCAAAAAGAACTTATCTATCTACAACATGCAGCCTACTCCATTTTAAGTTCCAAGAAGCAGCTTACAGTTTAAAGGGATAGTGCACCAATTTCATGTGATGCTACAGATCCTCTTTTGAATCAGGTTCAAACCTATCTCTCTCTCCACCACACCTGGGCCCTCACCTCCAAAGAGATTATGGAGTGGCCTTTTCTCTTCCATTGGAAGACTGATCTGGCCTTTTATTCTCCCAAACTATTCCAAGGGATTGGATTGAACATTCCAGTGACTGGAAGCTATTGATAATGAAAGTAGGTTTTTTTTTTGTTTTTGTTTTTGTTTGTTTGTTTTTTCTTCCCCCCAGAGTTAGAACTTTCTTTTGGAATTGAAGCTCCATTGGGGGAAAAAAAAAACCCTCAAACCCCAGTCTAATTTTAACTGGATTTGTTCTTGGCAGAACCCAAATCTCAGCCTTTGATCAAAAAGCCTTTTAGAAGTTGATTAAAATAGCTCAAAAGATTTTTGAATATCAGATGGCTCCAGTCTGACCATTTATATGCAAATGAAGTTGATAATGTGTTTAAATGTCTATGATTTAAGAGAGTTTGGGGAAAAGTGCCTGGTGGGGGAAAGTATTTCTTCCATCAATAATCAATCAAGAAACTTTTATTCCGGGCACTTTGCTAAGCCGTAGGGTTACAAAAAGAGGCAAAGACAGTTCCTGCCCTCAAGGAGTTTACAGTCTCCTGGAAGAGACTAGGTGCTAACAAATATATAAAAGGCAAACTATGTGCAGGATAAATAGTCAATAATTAAAAGAAGGAAGGCACTGGAATTAAGAGTGGTTGAGGAAAGATTCCTATGCAGGATGTAGAGTTTACCAAAAATAAACAAACAAACAAATAAAAGTGAAGAATATAGAAGGGAATTGGAATTCTACCTCTACTGGTTGCTGTGATACTCAAATGAGTTAACACAAGTAAAATATTTTGTTATTTTGAAAGTAATATATATATATACATATATATACATATGTATATGTGCATATATATGTATGTATGTATATGTATGCATATGTGCATATATGTATGTGTGTATATATGTGTATATGTATATATACACATCTACATATATACATACATATATATAAATGTTATCCTCATTGTTATCTTCAACATTATCATGACACTCCTTTATTTGAACAGTAGGATGGAGGGAAGTGGACTAGAAGTGAAAAGACTCTGGCTTGCACTCTTATTCTTCCATTTACTCACTTTATAACCCTAGGGGAATTACTTAATTTTTTTTTGAGCCTTGATTTCCTCATCCATAAAATGAGAGTAATACAATCTTCCCTGACTATCCCCAAGGTTGCTGTAAAAACCAAATAAGAAAGTTGATGTTAAAGTACTTCATAATCCATAAATGTCCTCTGTAATACTTTTTTTTTTCTCTATCATCACTATCATCGTCTTCGTCATAGCACTAAAATCTTACTCCAATGGCTCTTTTTAGTGTGGGAGGACCCTGTCTTAGTCCTTCAAGGCTGTGGCTATGGAGATCATGTTCTATCAGATCCTGTGGAACTGAAAAGACTTCAATGACTCAGTGACCAGCCGAGCTAAATTTGGAAACACCACTAACTCAATTCAATTAAGATCAGTTCAATGAACATATATTAAATGCTTCTTACATGCAAGACACCATGTTCAGATCTGCAGATATAAGGTTAAACAAAAAGCATACTTCCTACCCTTGAGGAACTTACATTCAAATAGATAATTACATTGGTGGGGACAGACTCTAGGGACATAAGGTCAAGCTATTGTTGGCAAATCTCTTCATAAAAGAGAATTATCTGATTTCCCCTTTCCAGCTGGAATTTGGTCTCAAATCAATGGAGTTCTTGAGTTACATGAACTCAGAAATACTGCAACCTATATCCGTGTAGGAAGTTCCCATATCATTAATATCATAGATCCTTGAAGAATAGAAACGTGAATATCATATTAAATGAAACCTTTCTTGAGGATGCTAGGTGACATAGTAGATGTCAGAAAGAACTGAGTTCAAATCTAGTCTCAGACACTAGCTGTGTTACACTGAGAAATCAATCTCTAAATCAGTTTTCTCAACCCTAAAATGGGGTTAATAATAGCACCTACCTCAATGGATCAAAAGAGATAACATTTCTAATTATACACTATAGTGCTGTCCTATAACGGGTATTTTGCTGTTCAATCATGTCCCACTCTTCATGACTCCATTTGGGGTTTTCTTTGCAAAAATTCTGGAGTGATTTGCCATTTCCTTTTCCAGCTCATTTTACAGAGGAGGAAACTGAGGCAAACAGAATTAAGTGACATGCCCAGGGTCCACAGCTAGTAAGTGTCTGAAGCCAGATTTGAACTCAGGAAGATGTGTTTTCCTAACTCCAAGTCCTGCACTCTATTCACTTTGCCATCTAGCTGCTATAGAAAAAGTGTTAATAAATACTGTTTCCCTTTCCCTTGAATTTTATATTTATTTGTCTGTGTATATATTACAGGGTCTTCCTCAAATCTGGACACATAGGCAAAAATGCATATTTTCAAGAAATGAAATGAATGAAATTTTTGTTTAATTGGAATATTAACAAATAACACCTTCAATATGATTTCCATTACTTGTGATGCAAAAGTTGATGCACTTTGCAAGATTCACATGAACTTGATGTAATAACTCCACATTGCTGTCAATTGCCTATGTGTCCAGACTTTAGGAACACCCTGTAGAATGTTTGGTTCCTGAAAATGGGATATTTTACTTTTGTCTGTACATTTCTGGTCTCAAGCACAGTGTTTTGTATCTACTAGGAGCTTAATAAATTCCCGTTGAGTGAGATAGAACAAAATTAATATTTCACTTCCCCTAAATGTGTATAGGGTGATCAGACAGGACTAGCACCTCTGGTGTGAGGGCTTGCTGAGCCCTTTTCAGGACTGCTTGTCCATCTTTAGTGTATATTTGTCCTGCAACTCTCACCCATGACTCCAAGAAGCTGTAGCATTTGCAGTAACTACACCCCAGCTAGTAAAGCCATCTTGGCAGACAAGTTAAACTAGGTCTGAGGGCAGCCAATAGGAGTGCTTAGAGATTGGTCAGATGGTGGAAGCCATTAATGTCATCCACTGCATCTC
>CM053623.1:397051285-397070036 GCA_028646595.1 Phalanger gymnotis
TAGTCTGAGTCTGAGTCTGATTCTGCATCCTTTTTCACTGCCTGGCCATGTTCCCAGCCAACTGCTTGACCTTTGAGCTTTTTGTCAGGGTATGACTGCTTGTAGAGAGTGCTTTGTCCCAAGCTTGAGGGGCTGCGCTGATGTTTTCAAAGCTACTTCTACTCCACTGCCACTGCAAGGTCTGCCACAGCAGCACTCCTACTACCCCATGAACCGCCAACCAGGATTGCGACCCAGATCCAAGGAAGGCAAAGCAAACCCTTCACTCCCTCTCTAGTCTGCCATTTGACTCCTCCTGCTGTATGTGCCAGGGACTCTGGAAGCAGCTGATGCTGGAGCTCCACTGCCACACAACCTCTGCCACCCCCAAGGCTGGTGGTAGGACCGCTTTCTAACCCAATCTAGCAGTTTACCCACTAACCTGCACCGTGGTCTTTGGTGTCTGTGGGTTGAGAAGTCTGGTAACTGCCACGGCTCAATGATTCATGGCCCTAAGGCCTGCTCTGGGCCAACTACTGGTCTTGTCTGTCCTGTTACAGCTGGGCTGTGCTCTGCTCCTACTGCTGTGCGATAGACCCTTCCCAGTGACCATCCAGGCTGTCCTGAGCTGGAGACCTGCTTCCATCTGCTATTTTGTGGGTTTTGCAGCTCTATAATTTGTTCAGAGTAATTTTTTTACAGGTGTTTGGAGGGATTTGGAGGAGAGCTTAATAAAGTCCCTGCTTTCCAGTCACCATCTTGGCTCTGCTCCCTCACCCATTTCTTTCCATAAACAGCATACGGAGGTGTGCTGAAGATCCTGTGTCTTTACTTGCTAAGTACTGAAATTATGTGAATATAATGGGGGCACATGGACTGTCTAGGACTCACTCTTGTTCTGTGACTAGCTCATCTTTTCCCCTCCCATCATATATTTCACTAATAACATCTTTAATGTTATTTCCACATAATATCTTGTTTATCATGTATTTCAGCTTGCTCTCATCCACCCTACATCTTTGCATTGCCCTTTCAGTGATTTCCAACTTCACCTTTCGGAGATTAAAGCCATACAACCACACACAATCAATAAAAGGATATTAGTGTCAAAAATGGGCCTTTGTTTTAGAAAGAATCTTGACATTAATAAAAGTAATGGTACAGTTTTCCAAAGGCAATTCAAGCTGCTTGTTTCCTCCTCTCAGGATGAACCCAACTCCATTTGCATGGTCTGTTCAATGTGTATGTATTGATTAATATAATGTATAGTCTATCCATCCAATCCCTTGTCAGAGTGTGGGCAAAAATATCATCCGCTTGATTTCTTTCCTGTATAGGTTAGGTCAAACTCTTTAGGCTGATTTAAAGGGTTCTGTAGTGCTTCAGGGCTGAATGGAACCAATGTAATGTTATCTACAAACAGGAGCACCTAGAAGACTTCCGCCTTCAAAGGGAATCTTTCTTTAACCTAGACTTTGTACCAGATCTTCTCCATGACAGTGACAAACTCCCTTGAGGAGCATGTATTTACCAGCTCTATGCTTCACTGATAGTAAAAATCAAAGGTTTACACAACAAAGTTACTTCTATTAGGGATCTTGTATGATTTTTATAAATGCATGAGACTTTTTTTTTTTTTTGACAAGAGCCTTCCTTTTAAAACTACATTTTCTTCTGGAGAATCAAATGCCTTTTTATGATCAACAGAAAAACCCAGTGGAATGTTTGTTATCTATAGTTTTCATTTATTCAGATAATGGTAAAGAGGTGGTCTACTGCGGAATATTCCTTGTGAAAGCTTGCCTGTTCCCTTCTAATATACTCATTAAGAATTCTCTTTTTCTCACATAGCATGTAGATAATGTTATCGTAAAACTTTCATATTGATGAGAAAGTAGGCTTGTTAGTCTATTATTGCTCTTTTCTTTGGTTACCTTTGTTACCTTGGTTAACCTCTTGGTTACCTAGATTACCTTACCTCTTGGTTAATAATAAAGTCCGAGATTCCCCCCACCCATAATTTTGGTATCTTCTCCTCTTTTATATGTCTTGGGACTCTGTCAATGTCATCACAAGTGTGTCATCTCATACACTGACCTCCTTCATCTATAATAGGTCTAACATCTTTGTTTTTTTCATTGCTATGTCAGCTTTCTCAAAAGCACACCAAGGACTATAAAACTAGAGTCCAAACATGGCAGCCTCACTCTCCTTGATGCTGATAAGTTTGTAATAAAAACTTTGACAGATCTTTTCTACCTTTCACCTTTTTGTAATCGTCTGTCCAGTTTCATCATTAAGTATCTTTGGGATGGCTTCACTTAGTTGGATCTCTTTTCAAGTCTTTTTTGAACTTGTTTTCCTCTTCTTTGTTCCTTTCATTTCTTTTTGTGAGGTGATTCTGCTCATAATTTTCTACTATCTGCGTAAGATTTATAAATACATTTTTATGTTGTATTTGGCTGTTATTACTCAGCCAGCTAGCAACTATCGGGTTACATCTATATGCAAAACAATGTGCTAAGTTTAGGGGGTATAAAGATAAAAGTGAAACACTCCCAGTCCTCCAGTAGCTAACATTCTATTGAAGAGGAAATCATACGTAATGGGAGACAGCCAGCATGGTTGGCCCCTAGAAAAGGGGAATAATATATAAGAAGAATGGAATGGTCCAGGGTATGAAGAGTTTTTAATTCCAAGCAGAAGAGTTTATGTTTGATCTTAGAGTTAATTGGGAACCATTGGAGGTTACTGAGAAGAGGAATAACCTACACTTTGGCAGCTACGTGCAGGATATATTGGAGTAGACAGAGACTTGATGAAGAGAAATCTGATATATCTCTCCATTCTCTTGTTGCTTCATTTGGACAATTGATTTACATTGGTTAAGTTTCTGCGTAGGTTGCTGCAATCTGTTCCCAAATGGCCAGCCTATTGGTGAGGAGGCTCTCTGTACTTTGTTAGGCTTGTCCTTTGGAAGGAGATTCAGGATTGCTCTGACAAGGGGTCATCTTAAATATTCATACATTCCCTGAATAACAGACCTTAAAACCTAGGATGTTGCTAGGATAATACTTCCAACATGGTAGAATTTCTCAGGTCTTTCATTGCCCTGGCATAGCCTTTGAGGTGCCAGATTTGGCACTATACCATAATGATGTATTAGAACAGAACTTTACACAGAATATGTATAAACATAAGTAAATATATGAGAAGGAGATCACTGACAGCACAGGGGAGGATGGCAGGCTTCCCAGAGGAGGCAGTACCTGAATCAAGCCTTGAAAAAACCATGATTTCATTCATGTGGGTATTCCCTTCAATGGTACAGATTTCAGTGACTCCCATCTAAATCTGATGAAGCCTCCTTAATGACTCCACCATGCTGAAGGCATCCTTTCAGAAGCTTCCATAATTGAAATACATGAACTTTTCCCCTCTTAAACCTTGGTTTTCCCACATGGTAAGCTCACTTCTTCTTCTAATCATATATCTCCTGAGTGACATCTTTTATATTTGGTTTCAGATCATCCTTAGTAATATTCTGCTGTCTGTTTATACTGACTTCCAGGTTTCCATCTTCCTTTGGGTCACTCAAGCTGAAATGTAATAGTGATAAATGTATAGTCATGGATTTAAGTTTCAAGATCACTGACACAAGTATACATTTATGGAGCAATTTGTGTGAAAAATATTAATATGTTAGTGGAATCCAAACTCAATGCCACATGATGCTTCCCCACACTCCTCTCCCCTATATAAGCTGTTGAGGATGCTGTAGTGGAATCCCTGTTCGGGAAAGAGTTTGGCTAGGTTATCTATGAAGGACCTTACAGTTCTGGGATTCTATGAATTTGAAAGATGTCACAATTTGGCAATTAGAGATGTTCCCAAAGTGGAAGGATGACTAGGGGAAGTTTTGAGGTCTGTTTTTCGGGGTATGTAAGAAGAGGTAAGAACCCCTTGTCAGAAGTATTATGGATATCTTTCATGTACTGGACAGAGAATATATCTAGATGACTCTTGAATTTACTCAACTTGGAGGCCCTATCTTTTCACAAAAATAAGTTATCTTGGATTTTTTAAAAAGCCAGTTTACATTCAGCACAGTTTTCTTTTATAGCTATGTGTCTTGTATAAAAATGAATTTTTATCAGATGAAGAGAGTCAGATTGAGGACCCAGAGTCCTTGGAGACTTCTTCATCAAAGAAAGATTCTGTTATGCTACCAGAATGAACTGCTGAAGGTAGGAAAGTAAACTTTAGCAGAATTTGGGGGAAAATTTTCAAAATGTGGATTGAAACTTAATTTGGATTCTTTTTATCTATAGTTAACCAGAGGTTTTGATGAGCCCAAATTCCCCCATCCCCCTAACACTCCAGTAAGTCAAAATTTAACTATAATTTGATAGATATACTTACACATCCTAGAAAACAATGACAAAATCATTGTGCTACAAGAATCATTAATGTAGAATGAATGACATTTAAATTTGCAGAGACCATAGAGATCCACCATGAATGATGGTGTTAACTAGGGAGTAGAGGAGTGACCTCACTTGCCTCATTGACAGAGTCTGAATAAGGATTCAGGAATGCTGCCCCCAGATTTGAAGCATTTTCCACTACACTACAGTAGACTGCCTTGAGCAACTTAGTTTCTTTCTGCAGACCTCACTTTACTTATTAATTAAATCAGAGTACTGGACTAGATAATCACTAGCAATCTAAATTCCATGAACCAACCCATTTAGGATTCTTCTAGCCCAACTCCTTTATTTAACATGAGAAGAAACTGAGAGGCAGAGAAGTCAAGTGATAGAATTCCAACCAAGATCCTCTGAATCTAAGTCTGTTGTGTTAGACACTGTACCATACTGCTTGATCCTGGATGTCAGCAAACTATATTGTAATTATCAATTAAAATATCATGAGCTACACATGTAGATTTTTTGTTTTGTGACTCACTATTTAAAAACCCTGAATGTCTTGGAATTATGCATTTCACACTTGTCGGAGTTGGATCCACCCAATTTCCTGGGTTCGGTTCTGAGATGTGGCATATATCAACCCTCTTCACTTCCCAATTTGGAATGATTAGGCAGGAGCCATTTACAAGTTAATTTACTATAGTGCAATGGAAATGCTTATATGTCTATGAATTTGTAATCTCAGTGGTATGAATATATCCTCTACTGGTGCAAGTTGCAACCCCTCAATGCTTTTTCTTTCTGTACAATTTCTTTGATATGTTTCTGTATATCCTTCACAGAGGATTTCATCGATATGTCTGAGGCTCTTGCTCTGGCTTTTTTTTATTATGCGCATGCCAATACAACATTCTGGATATCCAACATGTCTTTCTCCATTGAATGACCAGCCTAGCTCCTTTTTTGTTTGTCTTTGACTTTGTTTCTATCAGGAGGTTCAGTTCTAGTATTCGTTGACCACCTACTATATCTGGCACAATCAAGCTAACGCAACAACTTGCCAGTTGGTCTTTCTGATGCAAGTCTCTACCCGCTGTAGTCCATAGTTTATTCAGCTTTTGAAGTGATCTTCCTAAACTGTAGGTCTGACCATGTGACTCCTTTCATCCATCCAATAAATTCCAATTGCACCATATTCCTTGAAGATGTCATATAAAATCCTGTTTGGCATTCAGATCCTTTCTTAACCTTCCCCACGCACATTTCCACTCTTTTTATGCTTTAATATTCCCAACCTTTACCCCAACCACACACTCTGCAATCTAATGACATTAAGTTCCTTGCTGTTCCTCATTCGAGACACTCCATCTACCCATTCCATTTTTTATACAGGCTATCTTCTATGCCTGGAATTATTCCCCCTCCTCATCTCTGCCTCCTAGTTTCCATCAAGTCCCAGAAAAAGTCCTGTCTTCTACAAGAATCCTTTCTTTATCTCCCTTGGTGCTACTGACTTCCTACTGTTGATCATCTCCAATTTACCCTATAGGTATCTTATTTATAAATTGTTGCTTATATGTTGCCTCCTCCATTAGGGTATGAGTTCCTTAAAAGCAGAGCCTGTCTTTTGCCTTTCTTTATATCCCTAGCCCTTAGCACAGTACCAGGCACATTGTAGGCACTTAAATTTTTATTGATTATCTTGAGTTCTGGGGGCTAGGAAAGGGGGCATACAAAGGAACCATGTTGTATGGTTCCCACCCTGGAGGAGTTTACATCCTTGCTTGTGTTGGGAAGATTGGGATCCAGTTGGAAAGAAGGAAAGGATTTGTGCAGAATAACCACATTATATGTTTCCTGCCTCCAAGAGCTTTTACTCTTTTGTGAGGAGGGAGTGGAAACAAACTTCACAGGAAGAAAATAACTGGAGAATAATCCAAAGTAATCAATGATAATGACATAGTAAATGAAATAAAATCAATGGCATAATGTGTGGTAGAGACAGCGAAGTGAATGAACAGTGAGCCTGGAGTGAGATCAGTACTGGCTGGCATTATCAGGAGCCATAATGAAAGTGGAATGGTGAGATGGGCCTTGAGGTGAGATCTAGACTCAGTTGCAATGGCTCAGATGAACAAAAGGAAAGAAAAAAATAGGTTTGTACCTCAGGGTTCAGGTTGTCTTGATACTTCCCTTCCCATCAGATCATTTGGAACCCATTGTGAAATTTCTGCCTGTCTCAATCAAGTGGGAGGTGGGCCTCTCCATGACAGGTGTCCTGCAACATGCTAATTGGAGTATCTATTAAAAACAAAATGTTTGACTTTCAGGAATGCTTTTTTCCCCAGCTTCATAAAAAGGATGCCTTTCACCAAATGTCTGACAATGGCAGTCAAGAAATGAGCCCTCTTCCTTTGAGGGAGACTGACTGTAGGGGGAAAGATAATTACTTAGTTCCTTTATCTCTGAATTATTTGTAATGAAATCTGAAATCACACCACAAGGTCTTTCATGAGGATGTCATAAATTAAGATGCATCGATGTATTGGGTGCATCTGTTCGGCTGCACGGCCTTTGTCTTCTGCAAAGAGCACAGCAGTTCCAATACCCAGCAGACAGCATTTACGCAAATGATGCCCTGGTCTATGTCATTAATATTCAGTGATTGTCTGTCATAGACACCTTACTGTACATCTGTTATGCAAATGTATGTTAATGCAGGCTCCCTGACAGCTGCCTCAGTTCCCTCCCTAAAATGATCTTTTTCCATTTTGAAGTTTGCAATCTGTTCCCCAAAATGTTAATCTCACAATTAGCTGAAATTGCTAAACAGAAATTTTACATGTTGGGTCCCAAATAGAAACCCGTGTTTTAAAATAGATGGTGAAGCTTTTCCTCACATCATTTGTTTTAGATGTGAATCAGAAAAGGGTAAACATTGATCTTTGCACAGCCTGTGTTGAGATGAATGGCAACGTTCCCTCCCCAGCAATCAGGTTTACAGGAAATGATGCCATCGCCTTCCCACATGCCCTGCTGCCATTCAAGCTCCTTTGCCCTTCAAGCTGCTGCTGCTGGTAGTTTCTCTCCCCCATTGCTGAAAGATTATGAATTCTCTTTTTTACCATCTAAAAATGAAGATTTCTTAAGCTCTTAGAATATCTGCAAGTAACAAAATGGAGAATATAGTAATGAGCAGAGGAAGAACCATGGAGGAGAATCTCAGAAGAGGTTACAAGAGCTGCTGCTCCTTTTGTAACACTCTAATTGTGTTGAGGAGGAGTATAAAATGCTCTAACTCAATAGTACAAATATTTGGCCATGTAATCTCTTTAACGTCATAGATTTTGAATTGGAAGGGACCTTAGAGAATATTTCTCTCAGCCCCTAAATTTTATGCACAGAGAAACTCAGACTGAGAGAGCATATGAGACTTAAGATCTTAGATTCAGAGCAGGAGACACCTTAGGAATCATCCCAGTACAGCCCCTCATTTTACAGATGAGGATATTCAGGCCCAGAGAGGTTGTCCAAGGTCACACAAGTAGTAAATAGCAGGGCTGGAATTCGAGCCCACGTCCTCTGTTCCCACATCTAGCCCTCGTTCTACTGCACCACACTTGTCCAAGATCACAAGGGAAGAAGAATGGGAGAGAATTTTAGAGCAGTCTCTGTCCAAACCCTAAACTTCTCAAGCAATTGTAGCATGATATGAATGACAACCCTTTTGTCCTTTGAGGCTAGATTAGATTTCAGAAACAGCCAATTGCCCCCGACTACTGCTAGGTGATGTCTCACGGTAGACAGGAGAGTAGTTCCTATTAACAGCAGTTGATAGGCAAGTAAAATAAAGGGAAGTTGAGTAGCGTTTCCATTTTCATCTGGGTACCAGAGATACAAACTTCCTGATCGTTCCACCCCAAAGCACTCTAACCCCACTTGGATATGATTTCCCCTAACACTAATGTGAATAGTATTGTTTCAAAAGTGTAAATTACCCACTTAATTGCATGGGCTCAGCTTTATTTTTTGCTGTAATCAATCAGCTGCCTCTGGGAAGTTTGATTATAGGTACTGACATTTAAAGCCTTTTACAACCTGGCTCCAGCCACCTTTAAAGGCTTATTGCACATCACTGCCTTTCATTCATTATATGTTTTGGCCAAGCTAGCTTGGCTACTGTTGTCAAAATTCAATGTTCATCTACCCCTCCTTCATGCCTTTGCACAGGAACATGAGTAGAATCCACTCCTTTACCTCTGCCTCTTAAAATCCTTAGCGTCCTTCAAGGCTCAATTCATGTACTGCTTCCTACATGAAGCCTTTCCTTACGCTCTAAATTCTTAGCTGCTCTTGCCCTTCATTTAGTCCTCTAATGTGCTTATCATTAAAAATGTTGTATTTGCCCAGTTGAATGTTTTCAGCTTTGTCTTTGGATTTCCAGCACCCAATACAATACACTATATTTAATATAAGCAATTGTCACTTAGGATTGGATTGGATTGTGTAACTACCGTATAAAGAAGGCTAGGAACTTGGAAATACCTATTTTAAAAAAGTAAGTTTTCTTGGTGCCTTTTTCTTTTTCACAATAATTTCATACATCTTCCCTTCTCCCAAGTTAACCCTTTCTTGTAACAAAGGAAAACAATTTAAAAAATTAGCAGTCCCAGTGACCCAATCTGATAGTACATATAATATTCTGCACCCATAGTACTCTATATCTCTACCAAAGGGAGAAAGATAAAGAACATCTATTATAGCATCACACGATATGAAAGAGAAAGGCAGTATGGCCTGGCGGATAGAGCTTCTGCAAACCTGAGTTCAAATTCTGCCTCTGACATGTACTGTCTGACCAAGACATCTGAGTTCTTAATGCCCCCAAACAAGCAACTTTGAAAGATTTAAGAATTCTAACCCACGGCAATGATCAGTCATGATTCCAGAGGCCTCGAGCAACCATGTGACTCTACATGCTGGAGCAAACATACTGATCTACATTGGTAGAATGAGTCACTGGGAACTCCCTAGACTGATGGCATCTGGTCCCTCCTAAAAGTGTAAAACATTTGTTAGATAAACACCAATGTCCACGTAATCACAACATCACGGATTTAGAGCTGGAAGGGATCTGAGACACCATCTAGTTCAACCCCTTCTTTTTATAGATAAGGAAACTGAGACCGAGTAAGGGTAAATGACTTGCACAAAGTCCCACCTGTATTAGAACATGGCACGTTCAAACCTCATTCCTTTTGCTCCAAATCCAACCTCCTTTTCAGTGCAACATATTGCTTCCATTTTAAATTGTAATTTGTCTCACATCATGACTGTACATCATTCTCCCATGCAATTAGTACCTGAGCATTTTTCTTAGTTCTCCAATTTTTGCCTGTTTAAACCCTGTCCTCTCATATTCTCTTCACATTCTATTTTCCTCAGAGCTGATGTTCTTTTTTTTTAAATATCTGTAAGTTCTTCTGTACCTTACCCCTTCTCTTGAGGGAGGAAGGAAAACTAATCAATAAGCATTTAATCACGAACAGCCATTTATTAAGCATTTATTATGTGCCAAGAATTGTAAAAATATTTCACATCCTTGTTCAATCCTTCAGTCTCTGATCCATGAAGAACACTTCTGGGCCCCACGGTGGGGTAATGAGTGATTATGAGACCTTTCCTGGCATTTTATAAACTCATAGAAAGAGATGTTGGAATTGCCCAACCTCTTCATTTTATAGAAGAGGAAACTGAGACTCAGAGATGGGGAGTAACTTATTTAAGCTTACCTAGCTGGTGTGTATATGTGTTTGAGGGGAAGGGAACAAGCATTTGTTAAGCACCTACTATGTGCCAGGAAATAGGCTTAGGTGCTTTACAAATATCTCTTTTGATCCTCAAAACAACTTTAGGAGGTAGGTGCTGATATTATCCCCATTTTTAGAGTTGAAGAAACTGAGGCAGGCAAGTTAAGTCACTTGCCCAAGATCACACAGATAGCAAGTGCCTGAGGGTGCATTTTTAACTCTGTGTTCTATCCACTTGGTCAATCAGATAGCAGAATGGATATCCAAACCTACATCTCTTCTGAATCAACTCCTGTGCTCTTTCTGCTACATCATGATTTCTAGACTGGAAGAATCTATATTAAATAAGCCCCTGCATCAGTCATTTTACATTATTTTTCCATGTACTTTTGCAGTGAGTGGCCTTATATGCCATAAGTCTTTGTTGGCAGCTGCCACCCCAGCTAAGGCCCCCCAGGACTACCCTAAGGTACTTCCTCATCTCTCCCTCACAAACTCATCTGGCCCCAAGGCCAGAAAAAAAATAAAGTGACTTCATTTTTTCAGGGAAATCTATCATGCTCTCTAAGAAGTACCCTACATTTATGTCCTTCTGCCTAATTGTAGTCTTTTGGTATTCCCTAGCAGTCTTTCCTTGACAGAGTGGTTTGAAGCAGCTTCATATAAGAGCTCTGTGACTATGCCAGAGAAGAGGCATGGCCCTTGTAAGGCTCATCTCGGGTCAAAAACTCATAAATTGGTAGGTTTCCCATTGTAAATGTAGAGCAATAAGTTTTAAAAATGTGCTGCTTCCAAACATTATGATTCATCCCTGAGCAAAGCGGGTTGAAGGGACAATCCACATTGTGTGGACTATTAGAGACTGTGAGTGATGCTTTGTCCGTATCGCATAGTTATAAGTGTATGGAGAAAGGGACGCAAAATGAGGAGATCCAGGTGTCTGCAGTATGGCTGACATGTCCATATACTTTCTCTGGAACCACTCACAAAGTGAAATTTGAGCTGAGATAGGAAGCAAGATTTTTAAAATTATTAATGCATCAATAGCATCGATCTAGGAGGTATACTCCATCTCCCACCTCTGAGTCTTGGCTCATACTGTGTCCCATGATTGGAATGAGGTCCTTCCTTCATTTTGCCCCTTGGCATTCTTAGCTTCCTTCAAGGGCTTCCTCCTATAGGAAATTTATCCTCATCCCTCCAGTTCCTAGTGCTCTGGTTCCAGAAATTATTTCATATGTATTTTGCATATAATGTTTTATGTACATAATTTCCTCTGATAGAATGTAAACTTCTTGAGGGCAAATGATGTTTTACTTTTGTCTGTATATGTCCAGTGCCTGGCATAGTGCCTGAAAAATAGTAGGCACTTAATACTTTTTGATTTGAATTGGTGCCATACACAAGTTGGCTTATCTGCCCTCTGCATTAGTTGCTCTGTTAAAGATAGACTGGACTGGAGAGTTCCCTCGTTAGACATTATTTTTTTTGGTCCATCAAACATGTTGACACTTTTGAGTATCTACCCCAACCACATCACTTGCCCTATCTGATTGATTGTCTCTCTTTTTGTTCTGATTTTAGTATAAAACATTCATTCATTTGTTCATTCATTCATTCATTCATTCATTCATTCATTTAACAAATTTTCACTTGGTAACTACTGCTAAGTGCAAGGCCTTGGAATCTCCTTTCATCAGCAGCATGTTGATTATTTGAGTATTCTTGAGTATTTGTTATTCCATGATGGTGGCAGTAGAAAAGAGAGATGTAGCATGATAACTTGAGAATAATAATGTCTATTTGTAGTCTGTTGGATTCCAAGGTTGCCATGGAAGTTAATGAGGACATCGGCTTCTGGAGGAGCTCTCCAACTGAAAAGAATTTAGGAGAGAGCAGAAGGAAGTATGTGGCCAGACTTAGAATTTTACATGCACTTAGAGAATAGGAAATGGAATAAATTAGAATTCTCCATATTTAGTGCAACCTCATATTGCTAACCTAGTACCAAAGCTTTTCATCTCTGAACCTTAGAGTTTGACTTTGGTTCAACTGCCTGGATTTGACTCGTTTCCTGGGTTCTGAAATGGCATCTTCTTCAGATGTCTCTACTGCCTCAGGCCAATCCATCTCCCTGACTACCAATCTCAGCTGCCACTTGGCTTTCCCTTTGGTCATCCCAACTGACTTTCCCTTTCAATTCCAATATATGTAGTCTTGTCCACCACCCTCTTCTTGCTTTACTTCTGGACCCATTCTCACTCCATAGCCTATGCTATGACATATTAATTGAAAACTTCCCTTTCTGTATCTCCTACCCACAATGCTTTGGGAAGGCTATAGTCAACAACATGGAATCTATAAAGCCTTACTCCCTGACATGAATGGATCCAAGGCCAATATCATGTCACCAAGAGGAATAACTTGAATAAAGACTACTCACAGAGCTGTATGGATGAATTTGCTGCCATAGACAATTATAGCATGTAGTTTCTATCAGGGCTTCTTAAACTTTTTCCACTTGTGACCCCTTTTTGCATTTTGACATTGTTTGTTGGCATCACATGGCCTGAGTTCAAAGTGTGCATGCTTTGTGTTCAGAACCAAGGCAGTAGTGGAGTTGTGCAATGCAACATAGGCAAGGGCTGCCAGAAACACCTCAGATTTATTATGCATTTGATTTTTTAATTAAATTTTGGTCATTGCACCTTGAGAAACCTTTTACTGTTGCCGCATTTTTCATGACCCCATAAGGGATCACAACCCACAGTTTAAGAAGAGCTGGACTCCATAGGATATACAAAATTAAAATAAAGGAGGCATGGTCAAGTAGTTTGTGAGAAAATGATTGGGTCTGTAGAGGAATGTCCTAATGAGCTGCAAGAATTGAGTCATGGACATAATATGGCAGTCAAAAAGGTTAGTATGATCATGGGATGCATTAAGAGAGACATATCTTCTAGGAATATGTGTATTTGTTATTCTCTGATGGCGGCAGTAGAAAAGAAAGATATAGCATGATAGCTTAAGGAGGGATGGCAAGATCAATTGATAATCTAACAAAAGTAGCTGGCACTGATCAAAGTACTACATAGCTGTCATCTCACTGAATTCTGACAACACTACCTCATGAGCCAGTATATGAACAAGCATTTTAGCAAGTTGGCCATGCAAACAGTATTATTGCCATTTTACAGATAATAAAACCAAACCTCACAAAGATGAAATGATTTGTCCAAAGTCACATGGACAAAAAATGAAAATGCTTCAGCTGAGACTAAAGTGGCACAAAATATAGAAACTGATGAATATAAATCGTACTTTTATGATTGGTATAATTGAGAGATGTAGAGCAAACTACTTTGACCTCATAGGACAAAATTAGGAGCAACAGGTAGAATGTGCAGAGGCAAAAATTTAGAGATGAGGTTAGGACAATTGCTTTTCTTCAAGACCTATGGGGATATCTAGTGCTTCCCAAAGGGAACTTTGTTAAAGAGTGACACCTAGCACGGATTATAGTCATTTGCTGAACATGAACCAATGCAATTTTTTTCAATAGCAACCAAAAAATTTGGATTAAAAAAAAGCAAAACAAAAAGAATACACTTAATAACTAGACAGAAAGAACTCAGTGAGTGGGAACAGTCAACCAGGGTTTCAGGAGTACATTCTGGGTGGGGTTATGGAGAAAGCCTTCAGCCATCTAATTGAAAGGCAAGTCTTAGGCATTGAATCCCCAACCCTGGAAGAGTTCCTGGCTGTTGCTTCTGACTTTTGGTGGTTCTTCTCCTTACCTTCTCAGCTTTCCTAGCCCCACTCGATTAACTGACCAAGCATATACATGTTTTATCTGCCCAGCATCTGGTTTCATCAACCTATCCCTTATCCCACCTGACTTTCATTCTCAGTGATGAGACCCTGCCTCCCTTCCTATCTGTGTCTCTTCCTAGTTCCCATGACCTCCTGTCACCCTATTTTTGGTACAGAAGTCCCAGTATGGATTCCTAGTTAATCTGTATAATCACTTACCCAGCCCTTCTCTAATGAACAGCCTCAACACCTAGGTGCTAGACCTACCCACTAGTTTCACCCCCACCTATCCATTCACAATACCTATAGGTCTGATCTTGCTGTGTCTACCCTGAGAGTAGAGGTAGTTCCCAGAACACATTCCAATTAATCCTAGATAAGGCAAGCAATATCAGCCCTGCCTGGGTAGTTATACTTCTGGCTGGGCCCAATTGCTTGGGCCCAATTTGGATTTATGAACATACTGACTCTAGCTCACCTACTTATATTCTACATCTTGCCTAGTCCCTATTTCTCCATCACTTCCTTTTATTCCACATCTTAATTATTCCCTATTGATATTGTATTACAGGGGAAAGAGTGTGAACTTTGGAGTCAAAGGACATGGGTTTAAATCCTCCCTCTTCTACCTATATGACCTAACCTCTCTTGGCCTTATTTTTCTCATCTGTAAGGTGGGGGGTGGAGTAGGTGTAGGGAGTGGAGGATTGCTCAAATTTCCTCTAAGGTCCTTCAACTTGGAAATCTAGAATTTCCAGTTCCCTCTAAGGAACTCAAGAAGTTGAATTTTCAAGAGGGTGCTCAAGGGAAAGGTAAAATAAAATAAATTTTTGAGGTAGGTGAAACTATAGCTAACATATCTTTAGTAATAGTCTGGTACAAACTTTTTGAACTAACTAGCCCTATTATCTTGTGGCTCTCATGTTTCTCCAGGAAAACTATTGTACAAATCTTGTCCCTAGTCTTTGTGCAACCCAATTCCAGATTTTCTTTCGATATGCCATGGCTTCACATACCATTCTGACTTCAGCTTCTCCCTGTGTTCACTTCATGATGGTGTGTTATAAAATACTGATGGCAACATCTCATATAGGGACCCTTATCTAAATAAGTACTGTAAAGGAATTACATCACCAAAGACCATGTTAAATGTTCAGTAGCTTAAATCAAAAAAAAAAAAGAAACAAACATATGTCTGTTCTTCAGTTTTACCTGGAGTCTAGGGTTACCTAGTAAAATGCTTTTGTGCAGTTATAGACAGAGATGGACAGACAGAAGGATGGAAGAATGGAAAGATAGATGGATGTCCTAAAATACTCAAAACACCTTTTCACTTTCTGGTTATGGAAATACAAGTAAAAATATCAAGTGAAAAATCATTACTAGAATTTATATCAAACAAACCTAAAACAAACCCCAGCTTATAAAAGCATTAAAATTTGCAGCCAGATTTTCCGGACTGAAGGGTCATGGACACTTTAGATAGAAATTTGGACTTGTGGATGATTATCTAAACACAACTTATACTCTAGCCTTTTTGAGATTTGTGCCTGCTGCCCACCACATATATTACATCTATATATAATATTATATATATAAGATATTAAGTTATTACCTAGATCAAGAATAACCCATTGTGTGTTTTATTTTTCTGAAAGATTAACATTTTCCTCAAAGCATCCAGATCAAAGACTATTTTTCACAGTTCCCATGAACCTTGGTCTCATAAGCTATCAGCTTAGAATTTTGGATGTAATAAGTATACACCTGAAAGAAAATCCACATCTGGGCTCACAATTACACAGATAGAATGGAGTTAGGGGATGTGTGGCACACCTAGAAGAATGTTATCTCTGGGAGAAAAATTATTTGAGTTAAATCATTATTTGTCTTGTGCTTCATGCACCAGTTTCTTGGTGATTTTATTCTATGCAGACTTTCTCATTCTCTCTTTCTTTTCCCCTGCCCACCAAATTTCTAATGGGCTCTGTACCTGTAGCTTTTGACCCCTCCTTCCCCTTCTGGTCTGTTCATGGGATTCAAAGCAGTGATCTCTTTGTGCCTTGGCTAATGGTTTGAATTATGTTCATTTCCTTCCAGATGTGTCACCCCTCAGGACCTATTAGTTGTCCTGAATTGCAGACCTCTATGGCTCCAGCTCCATAAACCAAAAAGGCAAACTTTCTTTATGTATAAGGCACTATTACCTTGCAAAGAATCAAAGGGGGAATCAAATGGCTCCTCTCTGATAATGTAGGAGAGAGCGCAGAGGGTTGATGGATTCTTGGGAAGAAATAAATCCCAGGCCACATGGGGTCCAGCCTGATCCATTCACATTTGGAAATGTGCTCTTTCTTCAGTGCTCAGCTCCATCTCACTGGACCTTTCCTGGCCAACACTCCAAAGCTCTTGGTGTATGGTCCCTTCTGTGTGTCTTTGTTGTTACTACCTTAGCTCTCTGTGGCATGAAATCTTACCCTCTCACATACCTGCTCTTCAAAATCTTTCTCTGTGCTTCAATCAGCATAGTTTCAAGTTCCTTCCTTGTTTTCTTTGGCACCCCACCTGGCTACCAGAAATCTGGCTTTCTTTGTCTGGGTCCCATCCTAAGGGAAAGAAGATGAAATGCTTCATTGAGGTACTTTATGTATGGAGCAGCTGGAGAAAGACTTTCCTTTTCCTCACTGGCGCTGTCCCTCATAACAATAATAGCTAAAATGAACACAGTACTCTCTATTTTCTGAGGGCTTGCGCTAAGTGCTTTTATAAGTGTTATCTCATTGTATCCTCAGAACAATTCTGTGAGTTAAGTGCTAGCATTATCTCCATTTTACAGAAGAAAAAAATGAGGCAAACTGGGGTTAAGCGACTTGCTTGAGGTCACGTAACTAGTAAATGTCTTGGCTGGATTTGATCTCAGATCTTCCTGACTCCAGGCCCAATGCTCACTGTACCGCTGCAACACTGCCCCTGAAACTTCAAGCAGACAGATTTAATGGAATGCCTATTAGCCCCTTCTCCTAGCCAGGAGAGATCTGTCTTGACTACAGGTGTGGACAATCTCTTGGGGAACTATAAATACTCCCAGCGTAGAGTCAGGACCCAGGACTCACTGATACCAAGGTAAGCCATGTCATCTTAGAGATCTTTTCCCACTCACACTTAAATATTGATTAATATGATCTAAAGCAGGGGTTTTTAACCTGGGGTCTGGGAACTTGGTTTCTGATATTTCAATGACTATGCTTGAATGTAATAGGTTTCCTTTGTAATCCTATGTTTTTAATTTTGTACATTTAAAAGCATCATTCTGAGGAGGGGTTCATAGGCTTCACAAGACTGCCAAGGGTGTCCATGACATGCATGAAAAGTTCAGAACCTCTTATCTAAATTATGTTTGCCTATTCTGCCTATTACCAGTAATCTTCTGGTTTAAAAAGGGTAATTGGCCCATTAAAAACTCAGTGAGTAATCATTGTTGTCTTCTATTGTAATTCTCTGTCGATTCCTCATTCCTGTGGGCTGCTATCAGTACAGTTCTGTATTAGGGTATGATGATCTCACCCCACCTCTTGTTATAGTTCTTAGAGGGGCTCCTCCCACCACCTTCCAGCATCAGTGGTTTAAGCCAATATCATTCTGTCTCATTATTCAAGCTCTCTTTACTTCCCCAGGTTCATATGGATTAAACTACGCCCTATCAGTCCTCACCATTATTAGAGAACTGTTGACTTGAAGCCTCTAAAATTTTTATAATCCTTCATATAGAGGACACATATGTACTTCAATGTATATGCATATACATATGTATGTATGTATGTATACTCTATATGTATTCTTTGCATTGGAAAGGACTTGAGACCATCTAGATCAACCTGTATACACCTGAGAACTCCTTCTAAATATTCCCTCTGAGTTATTGTTCAACATCTGTTCTAAGTCCTCCATGGAAAAGAGAACTTACCACAATGGAAGGAAACCCTTTAGCATTTAGATAGAATTAATTGTAATGAATTATAGCCTAAATTCGCTAAATTTTCAGGCAGCATTCTTTGTTCTGTTCTTTTTGACTGAGCAGTACAAGTCTTTCACGTAACGATCCTTCTAATACCTTGAAGACAGCTCTTGTGTCTTTTCATGGTCTTTAAAAAGAGTACTGAATCTTCAGTGAGGAGACCTGGGCTAGAATCCTGACTCTTCCATATATTCCCTTTGGCATATTGGCTAACTCAGACTCTGTGGACCTCAATGACTTTATACATAAATTAAGGGTATTGTAGTAAATGGTGAGGTCTAAATTTACAATTCCATGATTTTCCTAAGCTTTCTTTTGTCTAGGTTAAATATTTCCCATTTTTTTTCAGCTAACCTTGTCTCAAGCCCTCTCCTCTCTCCAGTCTGGTCACCTTTTTCTGAAAGTGTTAAATTTGTCAATGTCCTTCCTAAAAGGCAATACCCAGAACTTTCAAATGTTTCACATGGGGTTTGGAATCGAATAATGACATAAAATGGCCCCCAATACTAGGATCATTTATTCACATTTCCATGTAAACATTACATATGAATATCTGGCATACTCTTTCTTTTTTTCTTTAATCGGTGGTACAGTGGGAGGCCCCTGAATTTGGAGTCAGAAGACTGGATGAAGTGCTAGCTCCCACATTACCAAATGACTTTGCAGAAAACACTTTACTTCTCTCCACCTCTGTTTTCTCATAT
>CM053623.1:397070536-397208695 GCA_028646595.1 Phalanger gymnotis
ATGTATTCTTAATCAAACAAAAAGATAGAGGCAATTACAAACAAAATAGATAGTTTTGATTACATTAAATTTAAAGACTTTTGTATACACAATAGAAAGACATCTCTAGGATAACAAGAGAAACAGCGTAGTGAGAAATATTTATATTGAGTATAATGAGAAAAATCTTTGTGTCAAATTTCTCGGATAAGGGTTTGTTATCCATGATATTGTGATAGCCATGAAATTGCAAGTTCAAAAGTCATTTCCTAATAGATATGTGGTCAAAGGAAATAATCACAAAAAATGAAGAATTGTAAACTATTAATAACTATATGAAAGTACACTCCAAATCACTAATACTGAGAAATATGCAAATCAAAATAATCCCAAGGTTTCATCTCACATCCAGCAAGTTGACAAAGATGACAAAAGACTGGAATAATCAATGTTGGAGGAGTTTTGTAGAATGGCACACTAATGCATTGTTGTTGAAGCTGTGAATTAGTATAAACATTCTGGAAAGCCATTTGAAGTTATGCAAATAAGGTGATCAAAATGTTCTTATTCTTAGACAAGAGATTCCACTGCTTAACATAAATACCTAAGGAAGTCAATGAAAGAAAGGTTTCATCTATCAAAATATTTATAGCCTTATTTTTTTCTCTGATAGAAAAAAATATTAGTAAACAAAGTAGATGCTCTTGAATTAGGGAAATAGCTAAACAAATTATGGTACACAAAAGTAATGGGATATTACTATTCTGTAAGAAAAAATGGATATGATGAATACAGGGAAACATAGAAAGACTTACATAAACTGATACAAAATGAAATAAGCAAAGCCAATAAAACAATATATGCAATGTCTCCAACAGTATAAATAGAAAGAACAGCAATCATAAAACTATTGAAAATAGATGTTACAAAATCATGAAAAACAATTGACCCCCAAAGAAGATGTAGATTTTGCAGAATTGGGATACAGAAAATTCTATGAATGTGAAACATTGCCTATATTGTCAGATGTTTTTCCAATATATAGTGATTTATTTTGCTGTTTTCTTTTCTCTTCTTTTTTTCTCTTTCTTATATGGGATGCCTTTCTGCAAGGGTGAAAGGGTTATGTCCATTATGAAGTTATAATACCTTCAATACACAGCCATCCCTCCAATATTAATTTGAAAACTTGCAATGATAAGAAACTGACTTGTGAGCTGGCCAGCTCCATCACCAGACAGCTTCAACTATTAAATACATATTCCTTATATTGAGACAAAATATGCTGAGTCTAACTTCTATACATTAGTGTTAACTCTTTTCTCTCAAGCAAGAGAATAAATCTAATTCCTCTTGTACAAAGTAGCCTTTTAAATCTTTAAGTACAGTGATTTGGTCTTCCCTAAGTTTTCTCTCCTTGAAGTTAAATATTCCCTGTTCTTTCAAACTCAGTTCATAGGACATAGTTTCTTTACCACCCCTCCCTTTCCTCATCTACACAGGGTAGTACTTGGAGCATTAGACTTGTAATCAAGAAGATCTGAAGGAAATGTCTACCTCAAACACTTACTAACTCTATGACCCTTGGACAAACCATTTAACTTCTCTGAGCCCCAATTTTCCCTTCTGTAAAATGGACTTAAAATACTGCCTCACAGAGTTGTTTTGAGGCTCAAATGAGAATCTATATGAAGTGCTTTGCAAACCTTAAGGTACTGTATAAATGTGAACTATGACTACTGTCTAGCTAAATTCTTATGACTGTAGGGGAAACCCCACATGGAGGCATGATCCATTATTAAGAGAGACTCGTAATACCACCTTGGTTAATCATGACAAGAGGCAGGAACCAAACATATGGATTAGAGAGATAGAAACACTGACAAACACTGGCTACTCATCTAGTACATAGAGTTCTAGGCTTGAAGTCAAGATGACCTGGGTTCAAATCTTGCCTCTGATATTTACTAGCTTTTTTGATCATGGGTAAATCATTTAACCTTTATTTTCTTCAATCAACTGCCTAAAACATGTTCAAGGAATTGTCAGGTTGAGATTTTTATTGAAAGAGAGAGTTTCCCATGTAGACAAAATATTTGTCTTTGTATCCCCATGTAATGGCAAGCAAAGTGGGACTTTTTGCTGTTTTTTTTTTCTTTTGGTGTGCTTCTCAGCACTAAGGCAATTAAGTGCCTTTGATTGAGCTTTGTTTTTGCTTGAATCCAGAGTCTTTGACTGAATCAAGAGTCTCTGACTACCAGCTTAAAGTCACAAGAAAGCCTAAGTCACATGAGTTTGAGCCATGTGGTTGTGAAACCCTCTATGAGCTGACCCTGAAGAAGTGTACATATATTTTGAGGTTAGCATTTGCTTCAGAGGCTCACTTATTGGAAGAGTGCTCATATGATTTGGCCAGATGAAACTCTGGGTAGCCCTTAAGGAGCCCTCCACCCCCAGCTTTGAAAACCCAGATGTTGGTGCTTCTCTCTCTAGTAACTAGGTAGGTATTGTTATGGACAGACAGTTAGAAGTCCTGTCTGCTGATCTGTGTTATTTGCTTTATTTATATGATTTCTGCTTGCAATTTCTGTTTGTGTTTTCTCTGAAGTTCAGGGTGCTGCCTTTTTCCACTGAACTAAGTGAATGATATATGAATGTTTGATTGAAGCACGTTTGTAAACCCTTTAAAGTTGCTTTCCTTAGAAAAGCAGATCAAAGAACCTGTGAAAGCAGCCCTCCTGTGTGCTGGTGTTATTGGCCATACACCTCCACAGCATCTGCAACCAGCACTGTTATTACACACCACCATGTAATAAAGTGACTAGAACATATTATATGCTTAATAAATTCTTATTGATTTTTTGATCTTCTGAATAAATGCAAAGTCTAGTTGCTGTAGCTACATTTTAAGTACTTTGATGACTAGGACCATTTCATATCTTATAAAGTAAATAGCACAATGATGCTCCATAAATATTTGTTGATTGGTCAAATTTTCTCACATATCTGTTGTATGTGCATATATACTGATAAAGGTATAGATTAGCCATAGATATATGTATGCCTTGTCTTCCCAATTAAGTCATAAGTCCTCAAGAATAGAGACTTATTTTTTTTTCTTTTTAAAAAATCTTCATCCCCATAGCTCACATAGAGCTGGGCACATAGACTACTTTCAACAAAGACCTGTTGTATTATTTTCTATCTTCTTTATTAGCATGGTAATCATGTGAGATTAATAATTCTACTGATGTATTCTGAGACAACTGGACATCATCATTACAGACCATAGAGTATGGATAAGGTCTGTGAAATCTCCTCTCCAAGGTATGACCTCCAAAGAGATTCATGGGCCAGGACAATTAGATGCCTGGGTATTGTACCAGATGATGTGCAGGTTCTGAGTAAATGTACTGGCTGTGATGGGAGCAGGCTATGTTCCAGCAGTGTGCTGAACATGCCTGGGGAGGGTTTTTTGGGGAAAAAAAACTATGATAGCTCTACAGCAGGAGCAGTTTTGTAAAGTACCAACAGATGGGTATAAATGGATGCCGGTAGCTTAATCTCAGAGAGGTGAAAATTGCATGCAAAGAAGCTTCAGGCAGAAAGTAATGAGGAATACACAGTGAAATCTCAAAAGAAAAAAATGTTTGATCCAGGAAAAGTTAGCATATTGCTATGTTAAAGAAAATGAATAGGATAGAGGGTATCCTGATGAGGACCATAGGGTGGGGAAGCGCATTAAATAATGCTATATGAGAAATTCATTCATTCATTTAACATGAATTTATTAAGTGAAAAATAATTTGCTAGGTTCTGAGGATATAAAGATATTTTTTTTTAAATGACATAGCCCCCGCCTTCAAGCAGCTTGCATTCTACTGAGGAGGGGGGAGGGACAGGTACAATTTCTACACTTAAAATATAAGACAAGGCAAGGTATGATTAGTTCCAGGAAGAGATCCAGGTACACACTTTAGAAATGTCTGAGAAAGATCAATTTCATTGAGAGTGAGGGACAATCAAAGAAGGCTTTAGGAAGTGACACCAATACTGACCTTCAGTGGGAAGAGAAGGATTACCAGATGTGGAATTAGTGCATTTCCAGTCTGAGAACATCCTGAACAAATACCCAGGGATGGGAGATGACATAGCAAGTTTAGGAACAGGTCTAGCTTGATTGGAATTAATTTAGAGGGTGAGATAGGACACAGTATGAAATAAAGCTAGAGAGGTAGGAAGAAACCAAATTGTGGAGGATCATTGGTGGCAAAGATGATTGACTTGCATTTTAAACTAAAGATGATAAGCAGGCACTGGAAGTGCTTGAGCAGCCGAGTAACATGGTTAGAACAGTACTTTAGAAAGGGAAGTTTGTGTGAAGGGAGAAGACTAGAGAAGAGAGACCAGATAGGAAGCACTTGGACCAATGTAGGCTAGGGGCATTGGAAGCCTGAACAAAGGCAGTGGCAGGAGGAGTGGAGAAGAAGAGATAGAGTCAAGAAATGCTAGGAATGCAACATCCGATATTGCTGAGGGGGAAGTGTTGCCTCTGATAGTTATTTCCCTTTTTTGTTTCTTTGGAATTAAAATGAATGGGATTTGGCAAACGATTGGTTTGGGGAGGGGAGTGAGGGATAGAGAAGAGACAATGATGACTCCAAGGCTTGAAACCCGGGTGACACGGAGGTTGTTGGTGCCTCCAACAGGAGTAGAGACGGTGGGAGGAGAGTCACGTTTAGAGGGGAAGCTTATGTGTTCAGTATCTGACATGTTTAGTTTGGGGTGCCAGTGGAGCATAAAGTTGGAGATGTCCAGCAGACAGGAAGCTGAGAATGGAGACCACAGAAGATCAAGGTTGTATGTGTAGATGTTAGAAGGAATTGGACTTGTTTTGCCTAGGGAAAACTAAGAGGAAAACCAGGATAGCATCCTTCAAATATCTGAAACATTGTCATGTGGAAGACAGAATACATATTAACTTAGCCTAGGAGGCAAAACTAATACAAATGTGAAGAAGTTACAAAGCAAATTTTGGATTGCTATAAGGAAGTACTTCCTAACAATTAGATTTGTCTTACAGTAAAATGAGCAGCCTTGGTAGGCAGTGAGCTCCTCTTCAGTGGAAGAATTCAAGAAGAAGATAAATGAATGCTTGTTGAAGATCTTGTAGATCTAGGCATTGAATGGGAATTTAAATTAGATTACCTTGTGGGCCCCTTCCAGTTTTAATTGAGTGATTCTGCTAGCAGATACATAATTCCCTTAAACAAGATATTTCATCTCTGTTATGAAGAAAATGCAACCTGAATTCAAAAGACCAAGACTTTTGATTAAGTGGAAAAGATTTTAAGACACAAAAATGGAATTTTCCATTAAGAGAAAATCTTCCTAAACGTTAGTCAACATTATGCCTCACCACAAGCACAGTTAATGCATTTTATACAGTATGTCCTTGACCAACTTGAGTTAATTAGTATTTTCATTCCTTTAATAAATAAATTATATATATGTATTCACTAAGCCAAAAAATGATATTACCATAGTTACAGACTTTCTGAGTAATTGCAGGTGTCCATTATATTCATTGAACAATTAGTATGAGATATTTACTAAGTGAAGCCTCAGAAAAGCCTCAGTTTCTTCATCTGGAAAATAAGAGTAATAATAGCACCCATTTTCCGTGGCTATTGGAAGTATAAAATGAAATATCATGTATAAAGCACTTTTCAAACTTTAAAGTGTTACATAAATGCTAGCTAGAGTGGTGATGATAATTATGATGATAATTTCACTTTAGTAACTGTCATGTAATTCTTTTGGGAAAATAATATTCTTAAAATGAGAGGTATCTCAATAACATGGTATGATGAAGAGAGTTATTTGATCTGTGATCAAAGGAATATCAATTAATCTCTCTGACCTTTGGGTTCCCCATGTAAATGTTTGCTCTACCTACCCTACAGGGCTGTTGTTAGGACAAGATTCTATCAAGGTGACATCCTGGCACAGTGGGAAAAGTACTAGATTTGGATTGTGAACTTGGATAGTGTCTTAACTTCTGTGGGCCTCAGTTTCTTTTCCTGTAAAATAATTGGTAAATTACCTTACTGCTCCAAACCTATGACTTAGAAAGCTTTATATCTATGTAAACAATCATAATTACTGTTACCATTTCTGAGCAATCATATGACATCTTGTTGACCAAAACCAAAAGAAAATGAGCTGAAATATTCCAGTGTTCTATATGTATGTTTGTGTGGTTGGGGGTGATGGTGAGGCAAGGAAGGTAGTTGTCTGCATGATCAGGGTAAAACAAGAAAAGCCAAAGAAGTGGGGCTAATGTAAGGTTTTTGAGTATAAGGACTCTTTCATTTCCGTCATTGTACTCCCTGCAATTAATCAATCAACAATCATTTATGAAGTACTACTATATGTCAGGCACTATACTAGGTGCTGGGTAGACAAATACAAAGAAAGAAACAATCCTTACTTTCAAGTAGCTTGCATTCTAATGGGGAAGACAACAAGGATATATATCAGTTTATGCAGAATGAATGAATATAAAGAGGATAAATGAAAATAAATACAATCATTAAACACAAATGTAGCTCAACAGAGAGGATACTAAAAACTGGGGAGATTGGGAAAGGCTTAATGTTGAAGACATGAAGAATGAGCTATGTCTACAAGAAAGAGAACAATTTCTTGAGGAAGAAGTGAGCTAGGACTATATCCTAGAGATGAAATATGGCCAATGCAAAATTACAGAGACAGGAAATGGAGTCATTATGAAGGAATAGAAAGAAAGCCAGTTTGGCTGGATCACAGAGTATAGGAAGGGGAGTAATGTCCAATGAGTCTGGAAAGATAAGTGGGGGCCAGGTTGTAGAGAGGTTTAAAGATGAATACAGGAGTTTATATTCTATTCTAGAAGTAATAGGGAGCAATTAGAGATTAATGAGTAGGGAAGACATCTGGTCAGATCTGTATTTAAGGAAAATTCCTTTGGCTGTGTATACAGGATTGACAAGAGTGGTGAGACCCCTGAAGTAGAGACACCAATTAGGAAGCTGTTGAAATAATGCAGGAGAGAAGGAATATGGACCTGGGAGTTGTGTGAATACAGAAATATCTGACAGAAGTGGTGTGGAGATAGAAGCAGAAAGATTCAGCACTTGATTAGATTGTAGGGTGTGAAAGAGTGAGGAGTTAAAGATCTTGCTGAGGTTACAGGACCTTGGCCTGAGGGAATGATGATAGTGCCTTCAACAGTAATAGAGAAAAATGGAAAAGAAGATGGTTTGGTGAGAAAGATAATGGATTCAGGCTTGTTCATATTGAGTTTAAGGGGTCTCCAGAATATTAGTTTGAAATAGGTTATTCAGGATTGAAGTTTAAGATGGGTGGGAGAGATAGATAAATAAATTTTTTTAGTCATCTGCATAAAGATGATAGTTACTCCTCCAGAGTAATGCAGTAGGAGAGAGAGAGAGAGAGAGAGAGAGAGAGAGAGAGAGAGAAGAAGAAGAAGAAGAAGAAGAAGAAGAAGAAGAAGAAGAAGAAGAAGAAGAAGAAGAAGAAGAAGAAGAAGAAGAAAGAAAGAAAGAAAGAAAGAAAGAAAGAAAGAAAGAAAGAAAGAAAGAAAGAAAGAAAGAAAGAAAGAAAGGGAGGGAGGGAGGGAGGGAGGGAGGAAGGAAGGAAGGAAGGAAGGAAGGAAGGAAGGAAGGAAGGAAGGAAGGAAGGAAGGAAGGAAGGAAGGAAGGAAGCACTAGAGCAGAACCTTGAGAACAACCCACAGTTAGTGACTTTATATAGATGATGAACCAGTAATAGGATTAGAAAAAAAAATTGTCAGAAAGGTAAGAAAACCAGGAGAGAGGAGTGACATGAAAATTCAGAGAACAGAGAATATTCAGGAGGCAATAGTTATCAATTGCATCAGATGCAGCAGATAAGTTGACAGAGAAAAGGACTAAAAAGATCACATCTCAAGCAGTGCCTGTCACTTAATAAATGTTCATTAATTGCCTTATTAAAGTGAATTGATGGTTATGGGAGAAGGAAACTTCAAAGGTATTTTATTAGATTATCTCTATTCCTATTTCTAGTTTTAAAATTCTTTGATTCTCAGATTCTTAAAAGTCTAACATTTCTGTGATGCAATGGTTAGATGTTGCCTCTCATAGTAAATGAAGATTTTTTGTCTTTTCATTTCTCAATCCTTCCCTCTAGAGGAAGCTTATGTTCTGAGTAATAATATAAGGAGAACAATAACTTTGCTTTCAAAAGCACCAGACAAGACTGGGAAACAGGCCCCAAATGTTTAAGCATGGGGTCTTTTCAGGAGGACAGACTATGATTTCCCAGAGAGCTTTCTTAGCCTGCTGAAGCTATAGAAAGGTCACAATGTTTTCTAAGAACACAATGCCACCAAGGACTAAGGAAATCTAAGCTCCAAATCCCAAAAGAAAAGGCAGGACTAGAGCATGGGACAGACAGCATTTGTGCACCTGACAGTGTTTTTAGACCTGTTTTCTCCCCACTACCAGCCTGAGAACTCTGTGAGGGCTAGAATCTTCCACATTTTTGTCTTTGTAGTCTCCTCAGGGCCTATAGGGTACATTGATTTGCATATACCAATCAATTAGCCAATAAACAAGCATTTATTAGGTGCTGCGGGTACCACTTAGATGCCAGAGATAAAAAGACAAAAATTAAATAGTCCTCAATCAATATTTGCTTAATGAAAAAAACGAGCAAAATAAATGGACGTTTCATTTTACTTATCAGTGGAAACTTCATGGGACCGTCATTCTATAAACTACCGATGTAAAGGAAGATCCCTAGGTGCAGAGTCAAAGACCTAGATGGAGATCTCTATGGCACTTATGGGCTGGCTTACCTTGGCCAAGTTTCATCTTGTAGCCTTAATTTCCTCATCAGTCAAATGAGAGGGTTGGACAAAGTGATTTCTAATACGCCTTCCAGCTCAAGGTTTTATGCACTGTGCTTCTAAAAGCAAAACGATTCCTTTAAAAAAATAAAATTGAAACTTCATATTCAATTCAATTACATATTTATTAAGAACCTATGTGGAAGGTTCTGTGCTTTATTCTTAAGATATAATTATTTAAAAAATACACAATCGTTGCACTCAAGTATCTAACAATAATTACAGTGAGGTGGGGAAGAAACTACTTAGTTAATTTAGTGTGATAAAAGAATGAATGTGATAGAAGCAAAGAAGAAATCTGAAGGATTTTAGGAAAATCTTAAAAATGCACTGCCAACTGGGGAGAATCTAGGAAGGTTTCTTGGATGAGTAGCACTAATCCCACACCACCAAATGATCATTGGACATTTTGATGTCCCGTACATATTTCAAACAAATGTGTCCAAAGCAGAACTGGTCATCTCTCTTGGTTATTCTTCCCCCTTTCTTGAGTTTCCTATTCCTTTCGGGGGTATTATCATTTTTCTCATCAGGAAGTTTTACAACCTCAGTGTCGCCTTCAACTCTTCCAAAAAGAGAGGCAATGTAGTATAGTGCAAAGAGGACTAGATTTGGAGTCAAAGGACCTCAGACTGAATCTCTACTCTGTGCTACTTACTACTGGTCTGAACTTCCTGGGAATTTAAACTTTCTGGGCTTCAGTTTCTTTATTTTAAAATGAGACATTTGAACTAGAAGATGTCTGAGATCCATTACAACTTCAAAACCTAAGATCCTGTGATCTTCTTAATTATAATAGAAACTATAGGCAATAGGACTAGGGACACACCATCTATAGGTATATAGGTTAGACACAGAAGCCTGTTTGGCTGGCTTAGAAAATAGTTCTTGCTTGAGTGTCCCCAGATTGAATGCTTGTCCAGTTCAGCTTCATCCAGACTATTTGGGGGTGAGGATCATTTTGGCCTAATTTGTCACACAATCTATACTGCCTTTAAAGTTGTCCTTAAAACGTAGTAAGATTAGGTAACTGCTAACTTACCTACTGTGACTTCAAGGGCACAGATAAAGTCATTCTGCTCTCCAGCTCACTGATGACTGAAATTTCACAATTAAAGTTCTATTGCTTTGATTAAAAGTGTCTTTCCTCATGCTAAAGTGCAAATACTCCTTAAAGATTACCACCACTTAAGTCTTATTAGTCATTTATACCTCTTTGTGAATGAATTTATTAGATCCTTTCCTGTGAGAAGGGTGTGGAGAAGAAGGGCTGGAGAGAACAGGAGGGCACTGGGTGACTGGCTGGACAAAGACTGGAGAAATCAGGAGGGCATTAGGTGCCTGAGTAAATAAAGACTGGAGAGAGAAAGAGGGCATTGGGTGTCTGAGTGGACAAAGACTGGAGAGAGAAGGAGGACAATGGGTAGCTAAGTGGACAAATGTTGGAGAGCACAGGAGGGCATTGGTTGTCTGAGTGGACAAAGACTAGAGAGAGCAGGAGGGCATTAGGTGGCTAATCGGGCAAAGGCTGGAGAGAACGGGAGGGCATTGGGTGTCTGATTAGACAAAGGGAAGGGGCAGAATCACAGCAGTAAAGTAAAAGAAGCAGACAAGGAAGGCTGTAGCTGCTGGAAGAAGAGCTTTGTCTCCTTCACAATTTGATAGGGTTCTCCCTGACACTTTCTCTTGATCTCCCTTTTAGAGCTGCTTGAGGCCTTTCTCTACTTAGTAGTCCCTGCCATTTTTAAAATTAAAATATTTTTCATCTGCAACCAAAGTCATAAGACTTTACTTCAAGCCCAGACACCTAAACTTCTGGGGTCTAGACCCTCTTAGTCTCTCCTGGAAAACAGAGATTCAGCTTATGTTTATCTAAAAATAAACCCAAACAAACAAACAACAAAAAAAAATCTCACTACGTTCCTATTCCAGTCCTTTCATGTAAAAGGCAGAAGACATAATAATTACCGTTAGTCATAACAATTCATGATAAATAGTCCCATAACCTACAGCATCTCATTAGGTCCTTAAGACAATCTTATTGCGGGATTTGAACCCAGGTATTCAAACTGCAGTTCAAAGGCTGTGACTCCACCCATACTATATCCCATACCTAACGAGCCATAGAATTGATTTAGAACATTTTCAATAAGCACCAGACAAGCTAAATATGAATGAACTTTTCACTACCTTTCTAAAGGAAACAGGTCTAGCGATTCACACCCACAAATTAAATTGGATGAAGAACACATATAACCTACTACAATATGCAGTTACATGTGTAGCCTGTTGAATTAGGAAGAGGAGTAGATTCAGGGAGGAAAGAATAAGAAGAGGAGATTGGGATGGATCACATTAGAACAAGTATACAGTGCCTTCAATAACCTCAAGCCAATCCCTACTGTAAAATCTCATCTTTTTTTAACACCAATTTTCTCATAATTATATTACATGATGGTGAGTCAGGGAAGAGCATGATCTCTGAAGAATCAAATTGCAAGTGACTTAAAGCACAATGGAAATATGCATAGTGGGTGTAAATAACATGACACATGACTAATGGTGACTCATATACAACAACCGACATAAAAAGTATTTTTAAGGATATATCAAATTGGAAAAGGAAGTGGGTCATTTATGCAGTAAGAGAGAGGGCTAACAGATTGACCGGCCAGGTGATATACTTATATTTGTAAAAGAATGATAAAAAATGAGAGGTAGAAGTATTGCTGCCTGCAGTGATGGAGGAAGAACAGAAATTCACATGGCTAATATAGACCCATCAAGACATCAATGTACCTTTAGACAAATTCTTTTGTTCTCCAAGTTAAGATTCCAATGGCTAATTATGTCTAATTTCTTCTTTGAGTATGTTTTTTCGATATGGAAAATGACTATTGTTAACTTGAAAGCTTGTAAGGATCAGGGAACATAGCTTCTATTTTTCTTTGCAATTTGTACCCATTTTTAACAGAGAGCATCTCCTTCTAAGGCAAAATGTTTGCCTTGTTTTCCTTTAGTCTTTTCACAAAATCAGACTGTCAGAACTAGAAGGGCCCTTGGAACACAAAACATGGGAAATCAGAATTGAAAGAGTATGGAGACCATAAAATACGAAATAATATATGGAAGAGGGTATAAGAATATAGGACATGGAATCTGTAACAGGAGGAATGCTTGGCACATTGAACACAGAATTTGAGAGCTAGGAGGCAACCTAGAACATAGCATTCTAAATTCAATTCAATGCCTATTTATTTATTAAGCATATACTATACATAAAATCCTTTGCTGGGCCTTAGATATATAGGGGAGTTACAACATGTGCCATGTTTTCAAAGAGTTTGCAATAATGGTACAGTTATTCTGGACTTGGTTCACAGCATTAATTAATCAATAAGAATTCAGTAAGTACTAAAATGTTCTAGATACTATGGTAGGTACTGGAGATATAGATACATAAGTAATATAGTCCTTGATTTCAAGGATATAGAATGTGCAAAATTAAGTACACACAGGATATATACAAAATAGGTGCACACTGGTTGAGTGAGGTAGTGGAACCTGGGAGGGTCAGGAACAGCCTCTAGGAGGATGTGTCCCTTGAGATAATCTTTGGAGGGAGCTAGTGGTTCCAAGAACTAGAATTAAGGAGAGAGAGAATTTCAAAAATTGGAAAGATTCTTTGCAAAGGGAGGGAGGGAATCCTATATAGAGAGAACTGAAAGCAGGGTAGTTTGGCTCAATTATAAAATGTACGTGGGGGACAATATATTCAATCAATCAACCTAGAAATATAGGGCTGAAGTCATATTACAAAGCACTTTAAATGTCAAACAGAAGAAGTTGTATTTTATTATAAGAGTAAGGAGGAGTCACTGGAGATTCTTAGGGAAGGAGTGATATTATCAGGCCTGTAACTTAGGCATATCAATGGAGCAGCTATACGGAAGATAGATTGGAGAAGAGAGAGACCAAATGCTTAAAGATTAATTAGAAGACCATTGCAATAATCCAGGCAGGAGGTAATGAGGGCAAAACTCTAGAATATCATAAAGGAATCATTAAGGATTATCTTGGGTAGGGGGAGCACTAATCAGAAAAAGCAAACATAGCTTCATCAGGCAAAGTTTCTCTTATGAAGAGTATTAAATAGATATAATTTATTTAGTTTTAGTAAAGCATTTGACAATGTTTCTCCTGCCATTCTTAGAGGTAATTTGGAGATGATATGAAATAGGTAACAGTACGGGTAAGTTAATTCAGAATTTGTTGGATGGTTGGATATAGTCATCATGGATCAGTATCATTTTGGAAGAAGTTCCATATTGCAAAGTCCTAGGGATATGTGCCTGGCTTTGCATGGCTCAATATTTTTATCAATGGTTTAGATAAAGGCATAGATTATCAAAAGCATGCTTATAAAATTACAGCCGACATAAAGTGAAGAGAGATATTTCACACACAGGGTGACAGTCAGGATTCAAAAAGATCTGGATAGATTAGACTACTTTGCCTAATTTGACATGATAAAATTTAATCAGCAAAATGTAAAGTCACTCAGCTTCTAGCACCGTACTTTTAAAATAGTAAGTATTCTAATGCAGACGGAAGTGAGCAGAAGAACAATTTATACTACAACATCGATATTATAAAAATGAACAATGTTGAAAGATAAGAGCTCTGATAAATGTAATGATCAACTCTGATCCCAGAGGAATGATGATGAGGCATGCCACCCACCCCATGACACAGAGGTGACAGACAAACATGCAGAATCAGCAGCAGGTTTTTGGACAGGGTCAACGTGGGAATTTGTTTTCCTTCACTATGCTTACTGGTTACTATTGGTTATTATTGAATTTGGTTATTGGTAATTATTGAATTTATTTTTTTCCCCAGAGAGGGAGGGTTGCAGAAGGGATAAAAGAAAATCAGTTCCCAAAAATTAGGAAAAGAAGTTCTCAAATATTCATGTATGCATATAAATGTATATATAAATGTATATATATACATATATATAGTGTGTGTGTGTACCTGTGTTATGTATTCTTATATGTATGTGTATGTATACATGCATATTATATTTACATGTATGTGTATATGATGTATATGTGAATATATATGTGTGTGTGAGTACATACATGTATACATGAATGTATATGTATGTGTGTGTGCATGTGTGTGTATGTATTTTTTCCCAAGCATAATAACAATAGAAAAGGGAATGTGTGCTCTTCGAAGTCAAGGACTGTATTCTCAACACTAAGCACAATATTAAGCATAGAGCAAGCAACGAATACTTTATTTTTAAATTTATTTTTTTTTTATTTTCAGTTTACAACATTCACTTCCACAAGTTTTTGAGTTCCAAATTTTCTTCCTCTCCCTCTCCTCCCCTCTCACCTCCAAGACAGCATGTAATCCAATACAGGTTCTACATATACCTTCACATTAAGCTTATTTACACAATAGTCAAACAACTAATACATTATAAAAATAATTAAAAATTAAGTTAAATAACTAGAAAATTAAAAAGACAGTACTCAACTGTACAATATGAGGGAAAACTAAACTAGATAGAAGTTCATATGAAAAACATTTGGGCTTTAAATAGTGTTAACAGTGTTATATAGGCCAAAAAAGGCACTGCAATCTTAAGTTTCACGAAGAAAGGCATGAAGTTTAGGACTAGGGATTTAGTGGTCCCATTGTCTTTGCCCTAGTCAAATCATATCTGGAATATCTTGGTCAGTTCTCTACAAGTAAAGGGGTTGTCTGTTTAGTCAAGAGTTTGTAGGGAACCACTGAAGATTTTTGAGCAGAGCAAAAGCATCATCAGATCTATGGATAAAGAAGATTTGTGTTCATAAAGTATGAATTGAAGATGAGAGAAAGTGGATATGTGACCTGTTAGGGAGCTATTAACAGTAGTTCAGGCAGATGGCAATGAGATCCTAAGCTTGGGTGGCAGAAGTGAGAATAAAGGAAGGGAAAGATGTAAAAGATATTGAAAAGGTGTAATTAAAAACCTTGGTAACTAATTAGGTATTAGAGATGAGGGAGAAGAAAGAATCAAAGATAGCCCAAAGTTTCTAACATGGGAGACAGATAACTGTATATTACTTTTAAAAGGTTATACAGTGTTTTACAAATTGCAGATATTATTGTTATTATGACTATTATAAGCCATAATAAAATGTGCTGACTTTCAGGCAGCCAATAAAGCTTAAATGGAAAATGCCAAAGGCATAATAAGATGGTGTTCTAAAATGTGCAGCCAACATAGGCATTTCTAGGCCTATGTATTCAGCTGATTTTTTTTTTTTTTGCTTCAGTACTTCGGACAGAGCTTCTCCATAGGGGAAGCATTTTAATTGCTCTAAGTATGTATCTTTGCCATCCGAGAGGGGAGAAACATCCTTTCCCCAGTTAGAAAGAGGGCCTTCAAATGATAGGACACTCTGCTAATTATCACAAAGCACATTGTAACCCTTCACAAAAGGAAAAAAAAAAACTTCCTGATGAAGGCATCCAGTTTTAAAACAATTTACAAGACCAGGAGTAAAAGACAACCTTTAAACACTAATGGCCCCTTAGTGGCCAGAGAAAGTTGCTCCAGTTCTCCATAATTTCTAAAGCACTATCAAAGTACTTTTCCTACAATAATGCTATGAAGCCAGTTATGTACATATTTTTATCATCTTTACAAATGAGAATATTAATATACGAGGTCAAATGATTTTTTTTTCAGAGTTTTGGAGCTGATTAATAGCCAAGATAGGAATTGAACTGGACTTTTCACTGCACCACAAAAAATTAGGAGCAGGGGGTGAAAGTTGCAGAGATATGTATTTAGGTTGATCATAGGGAAAACATCTTAACAATTAGTAGAAAAAGTAGAAAGAACTACCTCCAAAGACCTTTACCAGAGGTCTTCAAGCAGGGATTTAATAATCAATTTTCAGGGGTGTTATAAAGGGAATGTCTTTGCACAGAAAGTACAACTAGAAATCTCTGAGAATCTTTCCAGATCTGAGAGTGTATGATTTCTTGTGCAATGTGGGCCCAAATAATTTTTTTCCCATATTGCTTTCATTTTCTGAATAATTTTCATTTCCACAGTATTTTGTAATTTGGGGGTTATCAACTATTCATCTATTAAATGTTTTTGATTTTAAGTATGTAGTCTACTCTGTTCCATCAATCTGTATTTCTTTTGAATTATCCAGTACCAACCATTTCCTTTTGATATTTACCTCTTAACGGTATAATTTGACTTGGCAGTAGCAATTTCCAATCATTTGAATTTAGCAATTTTTTTTTTCTGAGTCTCTTATGTGCCTGCCACTGTATTAGGTTTTGTAAAGGAAGTAAAATAAGACACGATGATACCAGGATTCTACCTCTTGCAATCTTAGATTTCCTTATGGACTAACAAAGATCAGAGGGTCATTGATTAAGAGCCAGAATAGATCTTAGAGGCTATTAAGTCCAAGCACTTCATTTTATACATTTTTTAAACTAAGACAAGAAATATTAAGGGATTTACTGAGGGTCATGTAATTAATTGATTGAAGCAAGATTTGGATCCATGTTTTCTGACTAGAAGTTTAATACCTTGTCCAGTGAAATTGATTTGTGATAGAAGTCTAGCTATGACAGATTAGGTGCCAGGTTATAGAAATCTTTTTTTTACTCTAAGTTGAGGTAAACATCATGAAGGCAGAAGTGGAAAGCTGACAAAAATATCCACTTTTTTAGAGCCACAAATACGATTTGTTTCTGAAATATCTAAATTTTTTAAATTAAAATAATGTGATGACTTTCTACCTGGTCACTTTGTCTCCAGTTAAGATAACATTATATAGTGAAAAGAGTAGTGGGTTTGAGGTCAAAGGATTCGGGTTTGAGTTCCAGCATTGCTATTTACTTCTGATCTAGTACTAATTTTAATCACTCTGTGGTCCTTAGCTTTCGTATCTGAAAATGAGGAGTTCTGATGCAGAATATCTCTGGAGTGCCTTCCATTCCTCAGATATATAATATAATATAATACAATATAATAAATATGATATAATATGATGTGATATAATATGGTGTAATATGATATAATACAATATAGTATAACATAATACAATATATAATATAATATATTAGCATATTATATATCAGTATATATTAGCATATAATATATATTAGCAAATATATATATGTATATTATGATCCTGTTCTTGCTCCAATCTGACCTCAAAGTATCATCTATTTCATTACTTCATTCCCCTTCTGAAAAACATCCAAGGGCTCCCTACAATCCTCAGGCTAGATCTCAGATTTTTCAGCCTCACATTCAGGGCCCTCCACAATATGACCTCATCCTACCTATCCAGCCTTTGGATGCATTTTCCTAGGACAGGCTGTCTTCTCTAGCTGTGCTTATTTCCTCAAAGGTAAATTCCTTCTCAACCCTGCTCATTCCTAGTTTTTTCGCTCTTTCCTACATTTTAATACTTTGCTCACCATCTATCTGCATATCTAAATTCTACATATTTGAAATGGTGCTGCTCAAATCATAAAACTCCTGTTTGGAGCCTTCCTGAGCCCCTCAAGCCACATTAGTCTTCTTTATCTGAAGGATTTATTGTTTTTTCCATATTATATGGAAGCATTATTTATTTGCTGTTGAATCATATATTGGCATAGCAATTCAACTCAATTTTTAAAAACCCATCATGTGCAGAACATTATGATAAAGAGAAAGAAATAAAAAAGTTTAGGTAACATAATCCCTTGATCTCATAAAACATATACTCTAGTGGGAACATATGCACAGGTAGATGACACATAATAATATTTAAGTTCATCAGAGAAGTAGACCATAAGAGGATGGAAAGTTCATTAGGAGCTGTGAGGATCAGGGGAGATTCCTGAAGAATGTGCCGTTAAGGTTATCTATTCCCTGAAAGCGCACTCAGTCTGACCACTTAGGTTATAACCTCCCCAAGGGGAGGGTTGATTTCTTATGTTGCTTTAAATCCTTTATGTCACATGGCACAGGCTCTGGTACATAGTAGGTGGGCAAAAAACACTTACTGAAAATAATTAAAATTTTCATGACCCAACCTTATCAAATTATTAAAGAATGATCAAATTTCCGCTGTATGTATATATGCATTAAGCTACTTTCCAAAAAGCCCCTGGAAACTAGACTGTTTAATGATGAACATGAATTATTTTACATGAAATTAAAGTTTGTTTTGTTTTGTTTTTTTATTTCACTAGACTTGCCAACTTCATATTTCCTGGAATAAATGCAATTTCAAAGGATTAGTCTTTGAACATGTGAGAACTGAAAAATTATAATAAATGATCAATATTTATATAGGCTGTTTCAAAAGTCTAGGACTAGGAAGGTATTAAACTAGGGAAGGTATTAAGCCTTAATATTAGAGAGGCAGGTATGTGGCTTAGTGGATATAGCACTGGGCCTGGAGTCAGGAAGACCAGAGTTCAAATCTGGCCTCAGACACTTACTAGCTATATGACCTTGGACAAGGATTTGAACTCAGGTCCTCCTGACTCAAGGGCAGTCCTTTATCCACTGTACCACCTAGCTAGCCCCATGAGGAAATCATCTTAAGAGTTAATATCTGTTTGTCTTATTAATCCATTGGAGAAGGAAATGGCAAGGCACTCCAGTATCTTTGACAAGAAAACCTCATAGATTGTATTGGTGTGCTATGATCCACAGAGTCATGAAAAGTTAGACTTGGCTGAACAACAATAACTAGGAAAATGTTTAATATTAGGGAAGGTATTAAATCTTAAAGCTGCTAGGACACCCTATATAGAGGCTAGAGCTTGCAAACTGCTTTCCTTACACTAGCCCTGTGAGATAAGCAATGATAGAATTATTATCCATATTTAACAGATGAAAAAACTGATGCTCAGGAAAGTCAACTGAGTAGTTTAATACCAATAAATCAATAAATAAGCATTTATTAAGGGCTTAATAGGTGTCAAACACTGTAACAGCCTCTAAGTACACAGATGCAAAGAATGAAATAAATCCTCAAGGAGCTTGCATTCTAATAGAGAAACAGTAAATCCACATAAATAGATAAAATAATTATAGAGAGGATAAATAGAGGGAACTTAGGGAAGGGTTGTGAGAGAAGTTATGAAGGTCAGGAAAGGTTTCATGGTTAAATTTAAAAGGTGTTATCAATTTCATATCCCAAGAGTACTTAGATGACCATTTTCTTAACAAATAGCAAGTGATAATAATTCATATTTACAATGTGCTTTCAGATTTACAAAGCATTTTCCCATATGTAGGCTTTTTCCTCTCAAACCAAATGGACACTCATATACAGTTCCACAAGGCGGTCACTACTGGCTCCTTTGGGAAGAAACCGCGCATTGATAGGCAACGTCTTTCCTTCCCCTAAATCCAAGTCTGCCATTTGGCAAGTTGGTCAGTCTTTTAACAAGGAAAGGGAGACAGGGGAATGGATGGGAAATGAGCATTTATATAGCACATACTATATGTTAGGCACCACGCTAAACACTTTACAAACATTACTGCATTTGATCCTCACAATAACCCTGAAGATGCTGTTATTATAGCCGTTTTATAGTTAAGGAAACTAAGGCAACCGGAGGTTAAGTGACTTCCTCAGGATTCTACAGCCAATAAGTACCTTAGGTTAAATTTGAACTCAGGTCTTCCTAATTCCATGTCCAGGGCTCTATCCACCACACCACTTAGATACCTTTAGGGAATAAAAGAAAGAAAGATTTAATATAAAAATTCAAGATGGTCTGTTAGTTTGATTTTCTAGACCATAGAGAGGGGCAGTTTATTCAACAAGAATGTCTTTCTGAATCCCAGTAATTCAATCAATGTGGAGGCTGCCCAAGTCATAGCAGTAATCTATGTCCTCTAAACAAATTACTATTGGCCATATTCATGTTCTCCTGGTCAAGGTGCCCCTCAGAGGCCTCCAAACAAAGATCCGTACATCTAAGTTTATCAAGTTGATTAGGGTCTATCCTGACCAGCCCATTTTATGTTTAAAACAAACATAAAATATAAATCTCGTGAAGTGTTTCATAATCTTCATTTTACAGATGTGGTTATTCTTACTAAGAGAAATAGTGATTTTTCCATAGTCAGATACCTAGTTAGTTCAGAGCAGGGACTATATCTTAGATCTTCTGTCATCATCTGATGCACTTCTGCTATACTGCAATTACTATCATAATAAAATCATTAACAATCATCACATAATAGTAATATTCACTTCATTTTTGCTTCCTGCTTTGGATACAACTCCTCCTTGTTGCTTACTATCTAATCATCTACAATTCATTTCTATAAAAATCAATCAAGCAGCTACTATGTGCCAAGTACTGTGCCATCTGTTGTGGGAGAAAGAAAATGGGACTGACAAAACCTAACAAAAGACCTAATGATCTAATTAATTGCTATAGTAGAACACACTTTTCACTGCATGGCCTTGCTGAGGTAAGAATCAGGATTGCCCTCTAATTAATAAATAGAAATCAATGATTAGGGCAAAAGTCAAGGAGAAACATTGAATAACAATCTAGAGTCTCTATCTATCCTAAGTCTATGTCTATATTCAGAAGGCAAACCAGACCTTGCGGTGGCTGACCTGTTCATGTCTGACAGCTCTCTGATCAATAGCCAATTGATGACCTGGAAATCGTTCTCAATCATCATTACAGGTCAATGGCTTAGCTGAGTTGGGGGTTATTTCATTTAAGGTGTGTAAGTGCGATCACAATTAGACTTCCTCAATCCATAAGAAAGCATGATTTCAAGACGTCCATTTCTCAGTTTCCATCCTGCCAAGTGAAAAGAGTCCAACATTAGGATCTTTATGAAAACAAAGAGAATTACACAAAAAATCATTAACTGGATGTCTACAATAAGCATTTGTTGAAGTATGGAGTCAGATTCTGCTACTTTATATCCCTATGTGACCTCGGCCAAGTTAATTTTACTTCTCTGGGCCTCAGTTTTCCCATCCATAAAATGAGGGCATTAAACTTGATCATCTTTGATGTCCCTTCCATCTCTACTTCTCTAATTCTATGACTTGATGAATTGCACGGTTTTCTTTCTCTTCACAAACTTCAACCAGGATCATTGTCACCTTGATTTACTCAAACTCCCTGAGGTCAAGCATAACCTTCATTTTTACCACAACATTCCCAGAGCTTTCCACAGTGCCTGGCACTTGGTGCTTTTAAAATTTTGATTAAATTGAATTGCCCTGAGGATCCTGGCTTCCCTGCTCTTCCTTTTGTAAGAATAACTGTATTCCAGGAATGGAGGATAGTCTGAGTGGAAGCAGGAAGTCCTAAGGCATCCCCTCTCTAGGTCAAAGTTTTTTTCATCTGTCAGGTGAGAAGGTGGGACTGAAGGATATATAAGATGCATCCCAACTCTAGAACACCATACAACCCCAGGAAAGCATAAACCCTTCATTTTACAATCTATTTCCCTTTCTCACTAAGCTTTCCTTGTTTCATTGGAGCTGAAAAGCTGCTGATACTTGAATTATCCTTGAAGTCCTTGACTGTTTGTCATGCTGTAGGGTCTGCAGAGGATGAAGTTAACACATTGAAATGCAATGAGGTCATGTAAGGGATACTGCAAACTCTTTGGTGCTCCAGGAGTGGGAACACTATGCATGTCTCCACTTTTAGAAGTCCTTCCAAGGTCCCTTCAGGGAATGGGAGGCAAGGACATGGTCCTTGCTATGGTAAGCAAAAGCTCAGGCGTTTTGTTCCAGCTGCCAGAAATTCAACAGAGTAATGAGGAAGTAGAGAGACAATCAAGGTCAACTAATGGAATACTGCTTCCAGATGGAACAATGACCAGACATCTCTTGGGACTGAGGTATAAATATATTATTTCTCTTCACCTCAACATCAAATGGAAATCAAAGCCTTAGTCCTTGGACTCTGTGAGCTTTTCTCCCTTCTCATTCTCAATATTTATGAGAATTGGAGTGTCACTGATACCAGAGCTATTTAACAGCTATGATTTATAAAATTTCTAATTTTTAACTTAATTTATGAAAATCATAACCATTGTAAAAAAGAATGAAAAGGAAGGTACCAGCACATCACTAGTAAGGTTTAAAATTGCCTTCTTCACAACATGTATTTGAGTTATGTAATGAAATAACTAATTCCATTTTACAGAGGAAGACCTTTCATTACATGGCTCAAAAGTGTTGGAGAATATATTCAAACTGAGGTCATAAGATTGTAGAATTTACATAAGAAAGTGCACTGAACCTCAATGCTTGGCCAGAAGTCCAGCTTCTGTTAATAAACAGCTGCATAACTTCATAAAGTCTGTTTGGAAAGGACTTGAAAGATAATCCCATCTGCCTCAAATGAACTGCACTGAAAAAAATCAATTACAGGGAATTGATGTAGTTTAGCCTTGACTGCTGTTTAGAATCGTTTCACAACATGACCACATTCAGACAGGACTTACAGTCAATTCAATTCAATTCAACAACCATTTATGGCCTATTATTTGCCAGGCACTGTGCCCAGCACTGCAGATCTAAGATAAACATGAGATGACCCCTGACCTATAAGGAGCTTACATTCTACAAGTGGAAGGGCAGTGTGATGGTGCCCATAAGGGAATAAATATGAGCGATACAAAATATAAATGCAAAGTGACATTGGAGAGAATAGGACTAATAATTAAGCGAATAAGAAAAGATCTCTGAGCTGAGTCTTGAGAAGAATGAGAATTTCCAAGATGGGGAGATGAGAAAAAAGAGCAATCCAGGCCTGTGCTACCAATAAGTCAGGAAGACTTAGGTTCAAATCCTACTTCTAACATTAATTAACTATATAACCATGGGCAAGTACTTCAAATTCTCTAAGCCTCAGTTTCCTGATCTGCAAAATGGAAATAGTTAAACCTGTTCTATCTACTTCACAGAGATGCTGAACAAGTAGGATAGAGCATTTTGCTGAATACATAGTGCCATATAAATGCCAGTTACTGGCAGAAGGGGCATGTCACACCCCTCTTTCATTATCATCATTGCCATTGGAAAAAACTGCATGACAAGCTAACTAAAGGAGTGGGTCTTGTTCAAAGAGCATCTTATATCCTGAAATGTGGTTATTCTTTCTTTTCAGCAAAACATAATATCTTCTCAAGGCATTCTTGTTCTTGCCTATCACAAATTACCATTGTCACTGGCTTATCACTGTCGTTAAGAGTCTACTATTTCATTTTACTTCTCCCCACATCCAGATGGCTCCAAGAGAGTTCCAAGCAAATGAACTGTGCATCAGATTCTCATCAGTGAGCACTTTATTGCTCTTGCATGGGAGTGAGCGCTCTGTCCCCAGTCTCCAAAGTACTTCCCCCTCCAGCTGATAAACAATTTTTCCCTTCTCCTTCACCTTGGCCTCCATCGACTGAATCTTCATCAGCAGTTTGATGATCATTTTTTCAGAGCTTAATGAACATGGTCCATGACCTATCCTTCATCAGCAATTTAATTTAGAATGGGGAATTCATTAATCCATTCAATTGGCTTCCCGAAAAAGGGAGCCAACAGTGGAAAGTTAGGATGTTGTTGGTGATAGCTCAAAGGAGGGGTGGTAGCATTTGTCCACAAAATGTGATGACTTGTAAAACAAGTGTGCCAAGGGGACACACTCTCAGTTACTCCTCCCCCTATATGACCTTACACACACATGAAAAGGAAAGTTAAAAGGGGACACAGACAAGCAGGGAAATTTTATTACCATCATGTTAAATTTGTATGTACTTTTAAAGAATGCATAATAGAAAGTAACACACTCATAGACAATCTTTGTTCTCTGTATATTAAAAAGTCTATCTTTGTTGATATTTATCAAGCTCACAATAAAAAGACTTAAAAAGAAATTTTTAAGAGGTCATAGGAACCTAAGATTTTTACTTAGAAGATACATTAAAATTATTTGGTCGAATAGTTTAATTTAACTGGTGAAGAAGCTGAGCCCTAGAAAGACCAAGTGAACTGTCTAGGCTGTGACATATAAAAAGTTTAAGTTTCTGGGTAATTAATCATGCTAGCAATAATTAATAAAAGGAGTAAGTGACATTGTCTAATGCCAAACACCCCCTCATGGAACTCACTTAATGCTTACATGCTTTTGGAAGAGTGGGTGTTCCTGAAGGTGGCAATCGACTCTGATTGGTAAACAATTAATGAAAAGAATGAATATTATAATTTGAGGTGGACCTATTCTAATGAGGGGATGGGGCATGTGACTCTGATGACTCAATCTTGGTCAAACAGCTTCATCTACACTCATATCACTCCATCCAGGATAATCTAGACAAAAGGATCTACACTCCACCCCCAGCCCCAAACATGCTAGAGTAAAACACAATGGGCCAGAATTCATCTTAGATTAAATTCTCTGTAAAGTTCTCTAGTGGGATGGGGTCTCCAATCTGGGATGGAAAGGCATGTACCCAGAGGACTTGGGTAATCTCATTCATCAACAATGCCTTTCAGAGACTGAACAACCTATAAGCTTGTGAAAAAATTCTGGTCCTAATTTAAAAGTTGATTATTAATATGAGAGAAATATCACTTCTTTCAAGGATCACACAGATAGTGTCAAAGTTGAATCTCTAATACAGGGCTCCTGGCTCTAAGTCCAATGCACTTTCTACAATGAACAGATGCTTCCTATAAGATATATCAGTTTGCTCATTCTACCCAATATCTGAGGATGTTGTTACAGGAAATAAATTACACAGTAGACAACATGGAAAGTGAATATTGGGGCAAGGGTGAGAGGTGAGGTAAGGTAGAGATATGTCGCAGTCATTTTTTATCAAGGCATAATAGAGCGAAAATATTCCCAAGACTGAGAATAGTCGCTATTAATCTAATAAAGCGAACAAATGAAACTTGTATAGCATAATTTCTGTGAATCAATCAACTAAGAAATATTCTTTGAACCTTGAATACATCCAGAATTGTGATTGGTATTTAAGAGAGATAGAAAAGAAGTACAAGTTTCTTGTTCTCAAGAAGCTTATAATCCTGCTGGGAAGACAAGACTAGCACCCATGGCAATCACAAAACCTAATTCTCTTGCTATCCATCAAGAGGTGGAATGACCTGGTTGAGGGAGGTGGTAATCCCATTGTACTCATCCTTCTAGCACTATATCTGGAATATTGTGTTCAAATCTGAGCATTCCAGTTCATAATCACCTATTAAGCTGTAGAGCTTGTGTGAAAGAGCAAGAAGAATGGTCAAAGGTCTCAATATCATGTTATACAAGGAGCAATCGAAGGATGGAAGAGGAAAGATTCAGATAAGAATATTTTGACCTAACATAAGGAAAAAAGGAAAAAAAAAACTTCCTCAAATTAGAGCTATCCAGAAGTGAAATAGATACCTGGGAAGCAATAGGTTCCCTCATTGATGGTCTCCAAGCTAAGGTCATCCTTGTCAAGGATATTGTAAAGGGGATCACATAGCTGTGGGACAAGATGATCTTTTAGGTTCTCTCAACTCTAGAATTCTATAAATCGACATAACTAAAGAGCAGAGACACAAGTTACTTGGTCAAAGTCGAACACTTAGAGGCAGACCTAGCACTCCTCACTCTTATTGTTTCAGCTGGAAATAATAATAGTTTATATTTATATTGTACTTTATAGATAACAAGTTCTTTTTTTCTTACAATAATCCCATGATGTAGGTATTACTATCCCCATGTCATAAAAGAGGAAACTGAAGGTCATAGTTAAGTAACTTACCTGTGTTCAAACAGTTAATATGTCCCAAAGCACAACTCACACTTACATGTTCTGGATCCTAGTCTCTCTCTATTGCTCCATGTGCCTCTCTAATCTACATAAACAAGATAGTATCATGTCTTTTCAAAACATAAAAATTCTTAAAAGCTGTTACTATTTACCACCTCTGTGACCTTGACCAAATCACAGATCTGGGTCTCAGTTTCCTCGTTTTTAAGATGAGGAGTCGGATTACATTGGGTTTTTTAAAGGCAGAATTTAATTTTAAACTTTAAAATTTGAAAAAGTAATAATTTATACGCAATATTATTTACTTCGTATACTTGTATATTTTATTGCATGCAATTTAAAAAAAAAACATCCTGAGAAGAGGTCCATAAACCTTCCTGTGTGATCAAAGGCGCCCATGGCATAAAAATTGGTTAAATAGCCTTGGACTAGATGACTTAAAAGGTTTCTTCTAGTTCTAAATACTATGACTATACCTATGGGTAGTGAACAACATCTGTAGTTTGATGTGACTTTTGCCCAAGCTCACATACACTTTCTTTCACATAAGCGGATTACAGAAAGCTATTTTCTGTCCTGGAAATATGGATGATAAAAATTTTAACTTATGTCGAAAAGGAATGCCTGCATAGTCATTTCAACTAATAACGGAACTATTATCTCATATCATTATGCTATGTCTCTCCAACGAGAACCAATTATGAAGGGTTTGGTAGCAGATAACAACATTGTTCCAATATAGCTGAGGAAGCAGGTGCTATCTATGAGATTCTTCCCCCCTTTCTTCTTTCTATTGATGTTAAAAGAATTCTAATCTAGCTTGAACATGGAAGCAACATATCCAGATACAGCTGCCATAAGAAGCCAAACTAGTGAAAACAGTGCCCCAGATATAGAGCATACAGTAGGAAAGGATTGAAACAATAACAAATGATTATTTTTTTCATGATGCAAAGAATAACAAGGTTGGGATGATAAATGACTTTATCACAATCTATAAGAATTGGACTCCTATTCTCTTTAACATTGTGGGTCTCTATAGCCAATCTCTTACAGGGACTAAACCTATCCCAGACCTGAAATGACATCAGCATTTAGTACCAAGATTGCTTAAGATTTTTTTACCCATAATTCTAAATTTAACATCATTTTGGGTTTCTTAAAACTGTTGTTGTGCACACATTCATCCAGGGTAGGGAAATTTCATTCCATTCCATGAATATTTATCAAGCACTTTTTATGGGCAGGATGCTATGGCAAAAAAAAAAAAAATTCCACTTTGAAAAAGGCAAGAAATCAACTTTGTGCATATATGCATGTGAGAATGCAGTGATTCAACTCTTTTTGGTCCTATAAACGTTAATCTTCATATCTTGCTAAGCCAACAACACATCTGCCAAATTAATATGTCTAAAGTACATCTTTAAACACATTTCATATAAGCTCAAGAAACCACTATTTCTCATTGCCTCTAGGGCAAGGATTCTTAACTTGGGATGCATGGATTCTCATCTATGAAATTTATGAATAGATTTCAGGGTATCTGTGTACTTAGATGAGAAGAAAATACATCTTTATTTTCACTAACCTTTCATTTACTTTATAATCCTATGAATTTTATTTACATGTTAAAAATTATCCTGAAAAGAATTTCATAGACATCACCAGATTGTCAGAGGTCCACAACACAAAAAAGCTAAGGATCCCTGCTCTAGGATCAAGTACAAACCTGAGGTGATGAAAGAGATTTAAAAACAAATCTAGCCCACCTTTTTAGTCTGATGGCATATTGCTCCCTTCCACAAACTCTACTTTTAGCCAAATAGGAGTACTAGCTATTGTTTATGCACGATATTTAATCTCCCATCTTTATGCTTTTTCATAGGCTACTCTTGCCATGCCTGAAATGAATTATCTCTTCACTTCTGCCTAATAGCATCCCTAACTTTCCTCAAGACTCAACTCAAGTGTCTCCTCCTACAACACAACTATTCTAATGGCTCTTCTGCCCCATTAAAATTGCTAATACCCTAAAATGGAAATTATTTTGTGCATATTTTGTATCTACTTATCTGTACATGTGCTCTTTTCCCCTAATCATAAGCTCCCTGAGGGCAAAGAGTGTTTCATTCTTGTACTTATAACCCCAGGACCTGGTACAGACCCTAGCATATAATAGGCAAAAACAAAAACATTTTGGTGAATGGATTAATGAGTTTCCACTATACCTTTTTTCTGCCTGCATACACACACGTACACACACACACAATTCCTTTAAATTTCATGATGGTCATGGAGACTGGAGGAGGGGGAGGAGAGAGAAAGAAACAAAAAAGGGGGGAAGAGGAAGAAGAGGAGGAGGAAGAATAAAAATTTCTTGGAATTTCTGGCCCATCTTTTTGTCTTTATTATATATCTTGGTCTCAACTACAAGTTGCAATAATTCCTTTAAAGTTATACAAGATGAAGCAAGAGAAATGGCATCAAAAACAAAGCTAGTCAACTTTTACAAGGCTGCAAGAAGTCAGAAACATTAATAAACTATTGACAGAATTTGGAATTTGTCCAAGCAATCCACAAGACAATACTGAGTTATGTAAGCAAAGTTTTTAAACTTTGACTCAACAGGTCCAAATTCCACTCCAAATATTAATTGTGTTACCTGGGCAAGTCACTTAACCTTCCTGGTCTTCAATTTCCTCATCTGTAAAATGAAGGAATTTGATGACCTAGAAATCCCTTTCACTTCCAAATCCATAATTCTATTTCCTAAAAAAAGATGGATTTTTAAAAGAATTACTAATTCTCATTCATGTTTTTTTAGAAAGTTGGGGATTTGTAGAGTTTTAAAAATGCAAACTCTGCAGACAAATTCAACTTAATCAATATTTAAAATGCCCATATGTTATGAAAAGATTATATAGTGATTGAAATTTTACAAACTTCAAGGAAGGGCCACATTTACCCTCAATTCTTCTTTGTCTTAAGGTTATTGATGGAACAAAGAGAAAATGGATATAGATAAATTCTATGAAATGTATTCAGATGAAATGTATTCAGGATCCTAGAGGAATAAAGTAGCAAAAGGAGAAAAGGAGGAAGATGAAGGGACTTAGTATTTCTTCAAATCAAGTCGTAATAGATTAAAGTTATTTTTTAAAAGGGGTGGAGGAGTGGAAAGAACAGGAACTTTTTGGATCAAATTTTTAAGATAATAGAAGCATATGAAAAGATTATAATAGTAAAAGTAGAATCTAGGTATCAGAGTATGGGCTTGAGTAAAATTGCAAGGATGCACTACAATTTTTTAATAAAAACTATAATTGGATTTGAAGAAGAGAGAAACACACTCAGCAATTATACTGATTTAATATTAATGGGATAAAGTTACCCATAAAATAGACATAGAAACCTGAATAGATTAGAAAAAAAGAACAATTTGCTACATACAAGAAACATCATTAAAATATAAATGTATACCAAATTTAAAATGAAAGGCTAGTGTACTACTTTTATCTTTTTGTTGGAGGAAAGAGAGTAAAAAGACTTTAGTTGAATAAAAAAGATAAGCAATACATAGATTACTTGAAGAACTTTTGTTTGGTGAATATAATCAGAGATTTCCCAAAATTGGGGAAATTGAGGAAAATTTGAAAGATAACAATCTGCAAGCCCAGTTACTTGTCTAGATTCCACTTACAGGTAGAAAATGGAGCAAGATCAAGGATGACAAAGAATGACAGAAAAGGATGGAAGACTATGGAATAGAACTTTAAGAATCAATAAGAAAAAAACAAGATAGCTGGAAAGACAAGTCAAGGTAAATAAGAAAAGATAAGCACAAAAGTTAGAGGTATACCGAATTGATAGAGGTTGATAGATGGGACAAATTGGCGAAACATATGAGAGTTTCACATAAGGCTGAGGGAGAGGGAGGTGTGTCTGTTGAGGTTGTTGGACCTAAGGAAAGGAAGCTGAGTGGGAGTTATTAAGACGTGATACTTGACTATAAAATTTTCATCCAATGCTTAGGGTTGAGAGATATACTCACCCTCAAGTACTTAAAAGTAAAACAAATATAAAAATATGGACCAGAATTTAATCCAATGTTCTCTCATAAGAAATTATGGAAGGGACAGTTTCAGAGAAACATGAGAAGAATTTTATGAATTGATTTTTAATAAAGTAAGCAGGACCCAGAAAACACTTTACATGTTCTCACTTTAAGTGCAAAGACTTAAGGATTCTGATGAATGCTATAACCAATCATGATTCCAGAAGGCTGATGCTGAAGCATGCCAACGGCCTTCTAACAGGAAAGTGATGGACTCAAGGTATAGAATGAGATATACATTTTTAGATACAGTCAATATGGGAATTTAACTGAGTATACTTGTTTGAAGGGTTTTGTTTTGTTTTTGTTTTTTCAATTTGAGAAATGGGGGAGAGGGAGACTAACTACAAGGTTGTCCAAAAGGAAGAAAAAGAAAGGCAAGTCATGGAAACCTTTCTTTTAATGAACTCACATGAACAGAAGGAAAACCGAAGGAAGTGCAGATAAGCAGAATAGTTTTGAAAGTTACATGCTCAGTCTTCTGGAATCGTGATTAATTATAGCATTCATCAGGGTGCTGCTGATTGTATTATATTATTAAAAAGAAAAGCAAACTACATTAATGGATATCTATGGTTTCGTGTACAAATGTTTTTTATTAGATGTTTGACTAAAAGAGTAAAGAAAATTTTTTAAGAGTAGAGAAATTTTTTTTAGTCATTTCCAGTGAATGAGTGTTCTAATTGTAGGTTGATTTCCCTCCTAGAGCAGAAAATAAAGGGCCTTTTTATACTCCAGGTTATCAGAGATAATAAAGTGTTCTTAAAAAAGAAAAAAGAAGTAAGGCTTTATTGGGGAAAATGAATCTGAGGTGGAGAATGAGGAGAGATTTGACCACTGCCGGATCATTGGAATGTGGAAAAATTTAAAAAAAAAATAGAGGAAGGAAGCTGCATTACATGAAATTAAAGCTAGGCTCTTCCTAAAGAGCAGGGAGCCAGACACGCTGCCCTTCTTCTGCTACTCTGAGGCACTGATGTTGTAGAATTAAAGGATTTTAAACAGGACTAAGAGCCATTTTGTAATTCATTTCATTTCGTGGGTGGCCATGGCCACTATAGACTCTAAATGGCATAGTATTTCCTCCTAGAATATTTCTTTTTCATTTCTTCTACTTATTAAAACCACACTCTTTCTTCCACGTTCATCTCAAAATGAACATAGCCCACAAAATCTCCTTTCAACCATATGAGACTATCCTGGTTTCTCCCTTCCCTGAGGTCCTAGAGCACTTCTCTGTTTTACAGGCAAACAAATGCCTGCTTATTTTATAATTCTCTCATAAATGTTTGTTCTCTCTATAGTTTATAGGGAACTCTTTGAGGTGAGATTTTTAAGGGCCAACTCCCTCCCGGGGCAGCCAATTCCATTTTTGGACACCCCGAATTGTTAGAAAGTTTTTTCTCCCCCTCATTGTGCCTAGTTTTCTGATCTGATGCAAAATATAACAATAAAATTCTTCTTCCATGTGACAAGCTATCAAATACTTTATAGTGGCTGCCCATTTAAGTCTTTCCTTCTCTCAGCTAAAAATCCCATTATGCCAAGTGGTCCCCATATGTCAGAATGTCTACGACTCTCTCCATTCTTCACATCATCCTTTGGATCTGCTTCAATTTGTAAAATGAAAAAAAATCAGAAATGTGAACAATATTCCAAAAGTGGTTGGACATATCCAATGTGACTGAATTACCTCATTCCTAATTTTGGGTGCTAAATCCTTGTCGACTGTAACATACACACACACACACACACGCACACATAACACACACATACACACACATATATACACATATATATGTGTTTATATATACATATATATGTGTATGTATATGTATACACACACACACACACACACACACACACACACATATTCTAGAAACACAGGGCATAGTATAGTGGAGAGAGCAATAAACCAAGAGTCAGATAATTTGAGTTCAAATCAGCTGACTCCCTGTGTGGCCTAGGGCAAATAGCTTAGCCTTACTGAGCCTCATTTTGATCATCTGTTACATGTGGATAGCAATCTTCACACTAACTACCTATACAGGGTTATAGTGAAGAAGGCATTTGCTAAAACCTAAAGTGTTATATGAATTTGAGTTATTATTTCTTGAACCTTCGACTGGTCCATCTCTATAGCTGTCTGTCATTTCTCAAGGTCGTTTGACAAGCACCAATTTATCTCTATACCCAGTACACAGTTTGAAATTGTGCTACTTTATTATTTTTAAGCCATTTAGTAAATTACTTCTTAAGTGGTACCCTTACAATAGAATTACCACTCCGAAAAAAGGAGCCCATTTACTTTCTGGTCTCTGGAAGAGCAGGCTCATTTAACATCAAGTATCTTCTTCATATAAGCCAATTCATTCTCTTTTCCTGAAACGATGGTCTGAATTTTCCAGAATCATGCCTGGTTTTCCAAGCACATACAATAAGCCTGTAGGATTTTATTTCTGGAGTACTGGAAAGGTTTCAAGGCTTGAAAAAGAATCTTCCCTTCCTCACCCTCTGAATGAAGCCCGAAGTTCCTCCATTAATGATTCCTCCCTACCATTTAAGATTTTCAAAGGGATTCAATGAATATTAGAAGATCAAGCCTTTTCATTTGGGACCTTATTAGGGGTAAATGGGGTATTCAGGGAAGACTAACATAGATGGTGTGAGGGCTTGCTGAGCCCTTTTCAAGACTGCTCATCCACCTTTACTGTCCACCTGTCACCCAACTCACACCTGTGGCTCCAAAACGCTATAGCATTGCAGCAGCCACACCCTGGTAAAACTCTTATAGGTGGGCAGGTTAAACCGGGTGAAAGGTAAGAGGCCTCAAACCCATCAGTGAGCTAGAGGGATGTCTACCCCAAGCATGTGAAGACTTCTACCAGTTAAATGAGTGGATGAGGACAATGTGTGCTGCTGAAGCAGGCACTGTGGAATGCTTACAGCTTGGTCAGATATCCAAGATGCCAAGGTCACTCACTGCATTCTGGGTCATTGCCAGTCATTTTGATTTTTGTCTTGCTGTTGGACTTCAATGACTCTAGAAGAGGGAGTAGGGCTGATGACTTTGTGCAGCTCTGCCTCACTTAAATTTAATTCACTAGCAAGTCAATATACCATCTTATGATGTCACTGGTCCTCTTCAAAAATGAAGAATAAACAATATTATGAATAATGAATCTGAGATTAGCACTTTTACTGGATTTCTCCTATCTCGGCACATTTTACCTTGCATTGTACTTATCTGTCCTACATCATATCCTTGTTCCCTTCCATGTCCTAATAAGCTGTATTTTTTCGAGGATAAAGAATGTACTAATTTTTCCATTTTGTGCTTCCAGCACCAAAGAGTTCTGATATATCATATACACTTAATATATCTTTGTTGAATTGATTGGTTTAATTATATTGAAAAAGTAAAAAGAATATGAGAGCAATGGGTGCTGGGGTCAGGTAAAGAGCCCCAAGGAGAAGTAAAGAGAACAGAAGAGGGAGAGCGAATGGCTAAGATCAATCACAAGTCCCTACTATGTGCCAGGCACTGTGCTGGGTGTTATGGATATCAATACAAAAGGAAGGTAGTTCCTGCCTTTGAGAAACTTGCATCCTATACAGAAAACAACAGGTACACATATAAGTATATATAAAGTAAATGTGATTTATTTTACATAGAAATACAAAAACAGCACGAGCACCAGCTGGAGAGATCAGGCAAGGCCTCATCAGAGAGATGCTAAATGAGCTAAGCTTTGAATTCCAAGCACTTCCCAGTTGTGCCCTGGGCTGACTCAGAACTACCAAAGAGCAGTTTGAAAGCCAAGGCCAAATGGCTAGATGACCCACAACATCTGGCAAGCCCCAGCTGTACCTCACATTATACTCTAGCTATATACCTGATGTGCATAATGCCCTCCACATGCTGTCAACGTTGTTGTTCAGTCATTTCAGTTGTGTCCAACTCTTCATGACCCCATTTGGGGTTTTCTTGGTAAAGATATTTGAGTTATTTGCCATTTCCTTTTCCAGCTCATTATCTGACTCTTTGTGACCCATTTAGGGTTTTCTTGGCAAAGATATTGGAGTGGTTTGCCATTTCCTTTTCCAACTCATTTTACAAATGAAGAAACTCAAGCAAACAAGGTTAAGTGACTTGCCCAGGGACACACATATAGTAAGTCTTTGAAGTCAGATTTGAACTCACACCTTCCTGATTCCAGGCCCAGTGCTCTATCCACTATGCCACCTAGGTGCCCCACATACTGCATTGCCCCCATCTTTACACACATACACACTTTCCACTGTGAATTACAATTAAACTGCTACTGCTACTGCTACTGCTATTGCTACTAGAAGGTTTATGTCAATCAACCAATCAACCTTAATCAGTGCCCCTATGACTCCACTCATCAGGCCCACTTATCAAACCCAAATCCTCCCCTCCCAGGCTAAATCAAGCAATTTCCAATATGTGTTGTTTCCCCTCATTAAAATGCAAATTCCTTAAGAGCAAGGTTGGTTTTGCTTTTGTATATGTATTCCTACTGCTTAGGAGAATGTTTGGCATATAGTAAAGATTTAATAAATATTTTTTCATGTGTTACTTCACTCATAAACAGTCAAGCTAAAGATTTGCATGCCAAAGATGCCATGTATATAATGTCGATACTTTACATTAAACTCCTACCAAAGTCCTCTTATAGGAAAAGCTAATCATTTTATGGAGCTGACTCTGGAGATCTCAAAGCCTATGCTATCAAATCACAAATTTTCATGATCCTACCAAACTAGATACCCAAAACCAACCCAGATGGTTGCTAAGAGGCTCATCCCTGGAATATTAGTTTCCAGATCATAAATTTATCACAGCCACAAAACTCATGAAGACCTCCTCCTACAGAGAAATAATCTGTATTAGGAGAGAGGGTGACCTCTTCAAGATAAAGCCATGGATCCATGAAATATTGAAGAACATTTTCAGCATTAGGTTTACTTTAATTATTTTTCAAAATGTAATATTCCATTCAAAGTAATAACTGCAACTGTAATAAAAGAAGCGTTCACTTATTCAACCATCTATTTTAGAGTTCTCTCTCTAACAAAAACATAGCGGCTAATACAATCTTCAGGAATCTTATTGGTCATTTTATCTTTCAGAAAGTGGAGGAAGCAAGAGAGAGAACTGCTGCTATGGACCTATGTCAACCATACCAACATGGAGGATTTTGGCATACAACATGGAACTTGGAGAAATCGCATATGCTAGAATAGCCATATTTTGAAAGGTCGGGGGAGGGGGATGTGGTGCCAAAGAATGAAGTGAGTACTTCATATTAGAATTCATGAACCAGAAAAAAGAGAAAGGCCAGGCATAGTTTGTCCTGCATCCTAGATTTAGGGAGAATAGAATTTAAAGGATTCAGAGAAAGGATAAATAGAATCCTTTCAACTAAAATTCTAGAAGGGAAGTCAGGTCAGAAGGGAAATTCCCAAGAATGAATACTGAAGACATAGGTCAAACGATTCTGATGAGGAGCTGTCTGAAGAAACTACGGGGGATGTACAGATGGAGACAAGGGCTAAATGAGAGGGGAGAAGCATAGTTAAAGTCAGAATAGAGATAGGGTAGAAAATTTCAGAATTCATTAAGCCTGATGGCACCTGCTAAGGAAAACAAAAGAGGTTTAAAAAAACATTTATATTGGGAACAAGAAAAGTATCAAGGGGAGTGATTGATAGGATTATTGCTTGGGATGGAGGGGAAAATAATAATGTACAATAGAGAGAAGGAAAATTTGAATTTTATTTGGATTCTGTATACTCTACCAAAGAAAATCATTTTTGTAGTAGGAGAGATGATCAAAAATTGTTAATATGCAGCTGAAACACAAGATGAATGCTGAAATCATTAAGAAAGCATCTAACTGCTCTTAATGACAGGTAGGCATTAGTTGGGATGAACTACAAACTGGTGGAAACAAATTTAATTGTATTTGCAAAGCATTTAACAAAATAAATAAAAATACCATATGACATAGAAAATGTTAATTTGTGGTTTCCTAAATTAATGTATGCCAATAGGGATCTGTTTCTATTCTAATTTGACATCATTGATAGAGTATAGGAATCTGCTCCAGAACTGGAAATAGACAGGTGCTATTGCAATTTCAAAAAAAAAAGGAAGATATATTAGGATGCAAATTATAAGCTAGCAGCTTGACTTATAATTCTGGCAAAATTCTAGAATGTCTTATTAAAGTAATAGCACTTAATAAATTCTTCTTGTTTGTTTCATTGGTGATGATCATGCAGAAAAGGAAGCTGTTGTTACTAAGATCACCAAGTGATCGCTATGACTTCAACAAGAGCAGGTTATGCCAGACTAACCTCAATTTCTTTTTTTTTTGACAGGACTACACACCAGTGAATCAGAGAAATTCAATTGGCATAGTATTTCTGTATTTCATTAAAGCATTTGGTAACATCTTTGATGTTTTCCTTATAGCTTAGATAGAGAAATTGATACTACATAATATCCTGATTTATAAATTGTAGTAGAGAGAGTAGAGAAATTGTTGCGGTTTGGTCAAACCCATTTGAGGTTTTCTTGGCAAAGACACTGGAGTGGTTTTCCATTTCCTTCTCTGGCTCATTTTACAGATGAGGAAGCTCAGGTGAGCAAATTTAAATGATTTTCCCAGGGTCACACAGCAAGTAAATGTCTTGAGGCCGGATTTGAATTCAAGTCTTCCTGACTCTAGGTCCAGTGCTATATCTACTGTGCCACCTAGCTACCTGAAGAAATTTTAGTGGAGATTAAATGGGAATAAATGAATTAAGGAGTTAATGAAAAAGCATTTACCACGTGTTTACTGCATACCAAGTGCTTACTATGCTAAACAATGGAATTAGAAACAGAAGCTATGAAGACAGTCATTGCTCTCAAAGAGTTTATATTCTAAAAGTGGCAGACATGTTGTTGTTGTTGGTGGTCATCCTTCATTTTCAAAGAGGACCAGTGACATCACTGGTGATGTCTTGACTTGCTCATGAAGTGAACTTAAGCGAGGCTGAGTTACATAAAGTCAGTAGCCTTACTCTCTCTTCCAGAGGCATCGAAGTCCAGTGGCAGGACAAAAGTCAAGATGGAAATGACCCAGGATGTAGTGGATGTCTTTGGCATCTTAGGTGTCTGACCAAGCTGTAAACACTCCACAACAGCTACTTCAGCTGCCTCCATGGCCATTGGAACAAATTATTCTCATCCACTCATTCCACTGGTAGAAGTCTTCAGATGCTTGGGGTAGACATCCCTCTTACTCACTGATGGGTTTAGCCTGACTACCTAGACAGTTTTAGCAGGATATGGCTGTTGCACACACTATTGCTTCTTGGAGCCATACGTAAGAGTTGAGCAACAGATGGACACCAAAGGTGGATGAGCAGCTCTAAAAAGGGCTCTCAAGCCCTCATACCAGAGGTGTGAACACCTCACACACAGACAACATATACAGGGAGTGGTAGACAGGAAAGAATGTTTTGGTCTGGAAATCCATAGTGAGTAGATTCCTAAGTAAAGTGATTGATTCCTACTTTCCAGAATTGCTGTATTAACTTGATTGTGCTTTCTAGAATAAGAGATATTAATTAGCGGGGAAGGCATGAGAAGAAGATACTCAGGTATGTTTACTCCTACTAAGGTCTTCTCACAATGTAGGATTACCAGTTAGCAGGATCTTACCAATCAACATGGTTTGAAAATGACCAGAAAGTGCTGTGGTGGCCTGTGTCTGGGCAAAATAAGGTAAAAACTTACCTGGAAAAGCCTAGAGCCCCAGGAACAGAAATAGGTGGATTAAGAACCAGAACCAAAGACATCGATAGATTGATGCCAGTGTAAAGGAAGGTCTCTGGTGAGGCAGCCCAGTTCACTTTATTTATCTAATTTTGCTTTTCAGATTAACGGATGTCTCAAAACTGGGAATAAGAGCCAGCACATTGGATTATACAGTCAGGATCCAAAAATATCTCAAGAGGCTAGAATGAGGGGCTGAATCTATTAAAATGAAGTGGAATGAGAATAAATAGAAAATTCTATAACTGGACCCAAAAATCAACCTCATAAGTACAAGATGAGAAAGGCAGAGAGACTTTGTAGGCCCATTAATAGACTTTGCAGAATGTTCATTTGAGCTCAGTGTTGAGAAAACTCTGGTAAAGACCGGGCTGCTTCGGGAGGTCATGGATTTCCCCTTGCTAGGGCCTTTCAAACATAGGTCAGATGACCACTTGCCAGTAATGTCAGAGGCAGTTAGCCGTACAGCAGATAGAGCACAAGTCTTAGAGGCAAGCAGACTTGGGTTCAAATCCAGCCTCAGGCATTTACCACCTGCGTAACCCTGGCTAAGTCACTTAATTTCTGCTTGCCTCAGTTTCCTCAACCATAAAATAGGAATCCCTGTCTGCCACTCCCTATGTATGTTGTCTGTGTATGAGGTGTTCACGGAAGACCAGCCCCGTTTGTGTGAGGGTTTGCTGAGCCCTCTTCAGGGCTGCCTATCCACCTTTGGGGTCAACCTGTCACCCCACTCTCACCTGTGGCTCCAAGAAGCCGTAGCACGTGCAACAGCCGCACTCCAGTAAAACCATCTAGGTAGGCCGGCTACACCAGGCTGAGGGTAATAGGCCTCAAACCCATTGGTGAGTTAGAAGGATGTCTACCCCAAGCATGTGAAGACTTCCTCTGGTGGAATGGGTAGATTGGTCCCAATAGCTATACCTCATTGGGTTACTGTGAGGGTCAAATGAAATAATATTTGTAAAAATATTCAGCGCAGCCTCTAAAACATAGCAGGTGCTATGTAAATGCTTATTCCTTTCCCCCTGACGGTAGAGAAGAAATTGTTGGTCATACATATATGGTTTATCCTACATAGCTTCTAACATCCTTCCAGAGCACTCCTGGTCCTGCTTTAAGTTGAAGAGTTCTTTAAATTCATTATCTCATTTGACCTTCACAACATCCCTGTAAATTAGGGATATTATTATCTTCATTTTACAGAGGAAAGAACCCGAAGACTCAGAGAATGATCACCTGGGAATGAACTCACCTCTGTCCAGCTACAGGCTCAGGTGACTCTCTGCTGCCCTCTGCTGACACTCCATTTGTCTCACACACACACACACTCCTTCCTGCACCCTCCCCCCCCACTCCCGCCCCCACTGGGATCCCATAGTTTAATTACTGCCAGTCTGAGCCTGTAACATCCAAATAGTAAGTTTTTGCTGATCTTGTGGCCTACATTATTTATTCTTTACCTTTTCATAAATAGGATTGAGAAGTTTGTGATGCATATGTGGATTTCCTCACACGTCCTGAAGACTTTGTATCTCACTCTTCTACCATTTGTATGGGCAGTGTCTCAAAGCACTATCTTCCCTGGTATAAGCATGAAGTAACATATACTGGAAAGACTATTAGGTCTTGATTCAAAAGATCTAAGTTTGAATCCTTAATCTGTCCCTTATTAGCCATGTGACCTTAGGCCAAGGCCTAATTAGAACTCAGTTTGATTAACTAAGAGTAAAAATGACAGTACTATCTGCCTCCCGTGTTGTTGGGAGGCAACCATGACATAGTACACTGTAACATGAAGAAAGCTGGACGTGGAGTCAGAAGGATTTGGGTTCTGGTGTTGCCATTTCTGTGCTGTGTGACCTTGCACAATTCCTTTCACTCACCTCAGTGTTCTTACCTATAAAACATGGGGAGGGGGGCAAGTTGGGAAGACAGATATTTAGCATTTCCGAATTAGAAAGTACTATTCTCCAGACTGGAGAAACCAAGGTAAAAATTCAACAAGGTTGTGTCCTTGAGGAACTTACACTTGTGGCACACTCAAAAAAAAACACTGAATTTGGAGTTAGAGAATCTGGCTTTAAGTTCCAGCTGTGCCACTGATGACCCATACAACCTTGAACAAGTCACAGCTTCCCTGGCTTTCATTTTCTCATCTGTAAAATGAGGGGACTGGACTAGATGGCCTCTGCCTCTGAGGTCCTTCTCTAAATTTGTCATCTTATGATTCATTCTATTAGTTGGAAGCTAAGGGAAGAGGTAGAGAATATAAACTATAGAAACATAATTAAAGGCAAAGTAGTTTAAAAAAGGAAAAAAACAGTAACAACTAGGAAGGTAAGCATAAGAAGGGACTTCATGGAGATGGTGGCCCTTGAGTATGATACAATAATCTACTAAGGGAAAAAAAGTACATTTCAGTAGCAATCTGCATGCATTATCAAGTTTGTTCCTCATAAACCCAGGGATGTAGTTCATGAAATTTTAGAAATGGGAGATTTAGGTTCAGTGATGTAAAGAAGCTTGGCCAAGGTCTAATAAGGAGTAAAGTCAGAACTTCAATCCAAGTCTACTGACCTCAAGGTCCATACTCTCAGTCAGTCAACAAACATTTTATTAAAGACTGCTATGTGCCAAACACCGCACAAAGTGATAGGGATACAAAGAAAGGCAAAAAATAAACCATGCTTTCGAGGGGCAACCAGTCTAATGGGAGGGACAACTTGTAAACAGTTATTTACAAATAAGAAATATACAAAATTGGGAAATGCTTCTTATAGAGGGTGGAATTTTAACTGGGATTTGAAAGAAACCAGGGAAACCAGGAGATGGAGATCAGAATGGAGAGAATTCTCAGCATGGGAGACACCAGTGGAAATACATAGAATTAGAAGATGAAATGTCTTGTGTAAAAAACACTAAGGAGACGAGTATCATGGGATAGCAGAGTACATGTAGGGGAATAAAATGTAAGAATAAAAGAAAGTTAGAAAGGGGCTGTGAAGGGCTTTTGCAGGGTTTTGAATGTTAAATGCTGGGTTTCTTCTTTGATCTTGGAGGTAGTAGGGAACCACTAAAGTTTATTGAGTGAGAAGCTAACGTGGTCTAAACTGATTTTAGAAAGATAATTTTGACAGTTGAGGACAGACTTGAGTGGGTAGAGATTTGAGGCAGCTTGTCCCTCATTTTCATTCTCTGTCTTCGTGTCTCTCTGTGTCTCTCTGTCTCTGTCTCTTTTTCTCTCTCTTACTCTTTCTCTATCACCATCTCTCTTTCTCTGAGTGACTCTGTCTCTTTTTCTCTGCCTCTCTGTGTCTCTTTCTCTTTGTCTCTCTCTTTGCCTCTGTCTCTTTCTCTTTCTATGTCTGTCTCTCTCTTTGTCTGTGTCTCTCTGTCTGTCTCTCTGTCTCTGTCTTTCTCTGTGTGTCTCTGTCTCTTTTGTTCTAAATCTACAAAATGAGGTAATTGGATTATTGGTCCTTCCAACTCAGAGTATCTATAACTTACTCATGAGTCTACACAAGCTTGGAGGCTGTCAGATCTTTTCCCACTCACATCTCCTTAAGTAGCCAGTCTGTTATCAGGGTTATTGATGACTTGTTTAGCTCCCGAGTATGAAACAGTATCTAAAGGAGGGCAGCTAGAGGCCCTAACTAGGCCTGTGACTTGAAGTACTGTAGATACTAATGGTTCTCTCTTTGTAGCAAAAATATCTTGAGGCTGCAGTTTAGAGATACCATTAAAGCCAAAGATTCACTTTATTCTCTGCCACAAATGGGATGAGAAATGACTGTGCTGGGGTTTTACTGGTTGTCTATTTTTCTCTCCTATCTGGTAAGTGGAAAGGCTGAGACTGTTGCCAGGCAACGCTCCTGGTGGTGGGGCTGCATGTGTAATGTGATAGCAAGAGGTGTTCAGGGGTGTCCGAGCTCTCTCCAGAAGCTCTCCAGCTGAATTGATAAGGAACATTTAAGAGCAGGGCTTCCGTCAACAGCTGGAGGGGTCATATAATTAAAGTACATCATGAAACAATTAAAAGAGCTGATTTAATAGAGCAATCAATCACAATGTCAGATTTCTACCAAGCTTATGAACTACAGAGATGCTGAAGCCGCTATTTCTCCCTGTAGTCGATGAGCCCCTGGAAAGGAATACCTGGCCCTGACACTAGATACACATTTTTCTAACGAAGATTCTTTTAGACCTTGTGGGAGTGCTGATCAAGAACAGAGCTGTAACTGCTAATTTTGTCAACAAGGGCAACCACCCCAAATGTCACCTTCAAATCAACTAGGAACCACAGGTCACCACCCCAGGACGCTGCCCCCAGGGGTGGAGACCATGGGATATACTAAACTGCCAAAGGTTTCCTGACTCCCAGGTATTGCTCCTCTCACAAAACCACACTGTGGTCTGGGGAGTTCCATGAGGATTGGAATGATCTCTTCACATGTCAATAAACCAATCAATCAACAAGCATTTATTAAATGCCTCTTATGTGGCAGATATAGAACATAATGCTAAGCATTAGGGATAAAAAACAAGGCAACATTCTAATAGAGTGAACAGCATATGTATGTGCAAGTATGTATATATGCAATTAAATAATTGTGTGTATACATATGTGTATGTATATGTGTATATATACATATATCTGTATATATATATATATGTTTATATGTATGTGTGTTTATATAGACATATATTTAAATATGTGTGCTGTGTATGTCTGTGTATATGTGCCTGTGTATGTATATAGCAGCTTCAAGATCCTTGTAGTTCACAGCTGGCAGAAAACTGACATTGCGATTGATTGTTCTCTGTGAATGTACATACATGTGTGCACATACACAACACACATGTATATACATATATGCATACTGTGTGTATATGCATATATGTGCACTGCATACATATATATATATACATTTAATCACAAAACAAATACAAGGCATTTTCATCATGGAGTCTGTTTATGTAAAATATTCTAGAACAAGAGCTCTTAACTTTTTGATATCAGGGACCCCTTTGGTGAAGCCAATGGGTCCCATTCTCAGAATAGTTGTTGCTTGCTTTCAGATTTGAAAGAAATATTAAATTTTAGTTAGAGGCTAATGAAAATAAAGATGTAACTGTTTCTCCCACACAAGTTCACAGACCTCTCTCCCTTAAATCTAACCATGGATCCCTTGAAAGTACATGGACCCAGGGTTAAAAACCTTTGGTCTAGAATCTCTTTGTAATAACTGATTTCAATTGGTCACAAGTGGTTAAAGTTTGTCCTTTAATCAATCTCCTGGGTCTTTCTATCACCCAGAGTTCCTTTCTGTACCAGTAGAGGTTGACGCTTCCTTGGGTGGACTTGATAGCTGCATACAGAGTACTCTGCATGGTAGCATGGACATTTATAACAGTTTATACTTGACCTGGTTTTAAAGAAAGGGATACAGTTCTCTGGCTAACATAATATGAAGAATACCATTCAGTTGCTATGGTACATTGACAGGAGCACAGAGAAGGGAGTCAGGTGAGTTGAATTCCATTCCTGATTCCCTGACTCTGATTAGAACTAATCATGGGACAGAAGATAATGAACCTAAATCTCAATTTCCTCATATTTAAATGATATGTGTGGTCAGGCAGAAGGACATGATTTCTACTTATCTGCTATCATAATTTTAAGAATCAAATAAACTTTCAGTTAGCTATAGAGCTTACAGGTTTACAAAGTGATCCTTAAAATAACCCTGCAGTTCAATTCAACTCAATTCAATCAACATTTATTAAGCAACTACTATGTGCCAGGCACTGTGCTAAGTGATGCAAATATTATTACCTCCATTTTAGAGATGTGAAAACTAAGGCATAAAGAAGTCTAGCAGCATGCTCAGAGTCACATAGCAAGTAAGTGGTGATGTCAATTCAATAACTCTTTTGACCTCCCAATTCTTTCCACGACATTTCCCATCTCCTGCTTTGAGAAGTTGCTAGCATCATATAACATATTATTAACATTATCATTACTATTGCTACTACTTATGACCTTTTCAAGAGCATTTCAATCTCTGAGAAAATTTCAAGCCTGGTCCCATTTTTCAAATGGGGAGATAGCTGGTTTCTAAATTCATAGGAGGTATGTTGGGGTTATTTTTGGTTGTATCTCCTCTAATTTCTCTGATACTGTTGGCTTGTTTTCACATAGCAATGGGCCACTTAGCTCTTTTGAAAACAATGAAGTAGATTTAGCATGTGGTGCAGTCAGTCAAGGAAGTCAACAGTTATGAAATAAAGAGTTGAAAAATCTTAGAAAGAGAGCTACAGTCAATTCTTCATTCTTTGGGAACTGATTATCTAGTTTCTGGATGTTTTAAGACAAGAATCTTCCCACTACAGTAGATTCAACCAGGGAACGTTGATGCCTAATCTGGTTTCATGTGCGTGTGTGTGCTCGCGCACGTGTGTATGTGTGTGTGTGTGTGTATCTCTATATTGTTATCTACCTATCCACATACACTTTTGACCTGGTTGCCACCATTATGCACTCAATGTTATTGTTCACAGAGCTGGGTGTGTGGGTGGGTGTGGCTACAACAGCTGTATCTTGTGATCGAATTTCACTCTCATAAGCACACTTTCTCCCCTACATGAAAAGTCTTTAAGAAGATTGTGAGCTCCAGTTAGATGTAAGCTATCCAGCAGTGGCCGTTTGTCTTTTGTGTCTGTTTCCCTGGAAGAGTGGCACTTATTAATGCTTGTGGAATTAAGAGAAATTAACACAGTCACTCATTAGGAAAACAGTCGAGCATTATTAAACCAAATGGATTCACCTCCTTTTTCTTCGCTTTTTCCTTATGTTCCCTTTTCTGCCTATTTCTGCTTCTCTTCCTTTTTCTCAACCATTCAACAGACATTTACCAAGTACTATGTACAAGGCACTATTGCTAGCTTCAGAAATCCTAAAAGAAGATGAAAAATTATCCTTATAGTCAAGGATCTTGCATTCTACTGAAGGATACAGAATTTACATGGATAAGCAAATACAAAATTGCTTGAAAGGGGAGAGCATTAACAGTCCAGAGGATCAGGAAAAGCATCCTACAGGAAGCAGAACCTGAGCTGAGCCTTGACTAAAGCTCCTCTGATCTAGCAACATCAGTGCTTATTAGGACTTCTGATGGATCTCTTGGCGGGAAGATGAATGAAAAAGAAGGCAAATGTCTCCAATATCCAGCATCATTCAAATCAACAAATATTTATTAGGCATTTGGTATTTTTCATGGCACTGTGCTAGAATCTGGAAATACAAAAACAAGCTATACAGTCCCTATACTCACAGAAGTTATGGCATATTGGAATCATTTAAGTTTTGTCCTTTTTCGTAATAACCAGAAATGTTAGGGCAAGGAAGAGTTTGAAAGAAAGCAATTTTGTTGTGCCAATGTGAAGTAGCAGAGAAACATTTCATTTGGATTCACTATTGGCCCCATGACTTACCAATGGTGTGATCTTGGACAAGTGGTCTTACTTTCCTGGGCCTTAGTTTCCCCATCTGTAAAAAAGACCATAAAAATACTTTTCCAGCATGCTTCCCAAGGTAATCATGATGAGCAGAAGAGTTATTGTATATGAAGACAACTTATGAGCTACAAAGTACTAAATAAGTTTAATTATTTCAATTTTGTAGAATAAATTTGTTTTATCCCATGGGTAATAAGAACTTGAGACTTAAGAGATAAACATCTTTTATAATTTATGCACCAAATTTTCACACTATTCAAAAGAGATGTATAAATTTTTGTCAACCTTTCCCGGATAAAAAATTGTTTTTATCGCTTGCCAGGCCATACTTCACTGTTGAGATGAAATTACTTTTTATTCTGCCATACAGCATATTATCCCTATCACAATTTAGGACTATGAAAAATAGTCTTCATTTTGTTTGGAATGATGAGAACCTCTGGGAAGCACATTTACAGATATTCATTCATGGTTCTTCTTGGGAAGATTTTGAGAATTATTTATTCAATTCAATTCAGTAAGCCTTTATTGAATGCCTACTATGCGCAAGGTATTATGCTGCTGATTTAAAGATGAAAAAGAAATAATCCCTGTCCTCAAGGAGTTTACATTTTATCTGGGGGAACAACATGCACACATGAATAAGTACAAAGTATATATAAAGTAAACTAAGATATTATAACCAGGGGAGAAGGAGAAGCTAACAGACTGACAAGACTGTGCTCCGTAAGTATCTGCTCTTTAACAAGACAAAGTGAGTGAAATACTCAGTATTGAGTCTAGCACCTATGATGAACTTAAAGGGGGCCATTGATAAAAGTTACCTAACAGAAGCTACCATTCACAGGTTATGAGCTGCATGAGCTGATGAATAAAGCTACACAGCATTCCACAACTTTACCGATCAGTCACATTTCTTAATGCAATCTAACCTTAAAGGCTATCCAACCTCAACTAGACTCTAAGGCAGTCTTTCCTCCCTGACCCACACTTAAAGTATTTTATTCTTTCCAATTACATGTAAAGACAGTTTTCAACATTCATTTTTATAAGATTTTGAGTTCCAAATTTTCTCCCACCCCTCCCTAAGACAGCAAGCAATCTGATATAGATTAAAATGTACACAATCATGTTAAACATATTTCCATATTAGTCATGTTGTGAAAGAAGAATCAGAACAAAAGGGAAAAACCATGAGAAAGAAAAAAAAGTGAAAATAGTATGCTTAGATCTATATTCAGATGCCATAGTTCTTTCTCTGGATATGGATAGCATCATGAGTCTCTTGGAACTGTCTTGGATCGTTGTATTGCTGAGAAGAGTTAAGTGAATCATAATGTATCACCACACAATGTTGCTGTTATTGAACACTATGTTCTCCTGGTTCTGCTCACTTTATTCAGCATCAGTTCATGTAAATCTTTCAAGGCAATCCTTTAATTCATCCTTAATCCATTCCCTATCTCATTTGTCATAGAATTGATTTCAAACTCTCTGTTCCTCCAAGCTTCATAAATTCCTTTCTCCTTCTCTCTTGTTAGCTGAAGTACTCTTACTTTACTGGGGAAAAAATGAGACTATTCAAACTGACTTTTCTTTTGTCCCATTTTCCTAATCTCAAAATGCCTTAACATCATTCCTCACTTTCCTCCCACTGTATCCAGGTCTCTGAAACTGAGGTGGTCTGTTTACTTAATATCATCTACACTTTTGAAGATTACTAGAAGGACTAGGGGAGAGATTATAGATGGAGCCATTCAAATCCAACTTCACTGAGGGGTTACAAGAAAGGAAAAACCAGAGAGTGGATTCATGCTTAGAATAGGCTCCTTCAGAGTAGAGACTGGTTATGTTATGTATGTTGTGTGATGTGATGTGATGTGATGTGATGTGATGTGATGTGATGTGATGTGATGTGATGTGATGTGATGTGATGTTATTATGTTTTGTTGTTCTTTGTATCTCCAAAGCCTAACAGTACTGACACTTAGTAGGTGCTTAACAAATCCTTGTTGAATGGAATTATTTGCCAGTATCCAAAATATATGTAAACACCCTCAGAGAATTTCTTATTTATCCAGAAAACCCTGGTTTGGGGTTCTGTGGTTTGGGGCAAAGCATTAATGCTTGAAATCTTTTTCAAGTGGATTACAACATCACTTGATTAGTTAAAAATATTTTTTTTTAAAAAAAGCGAATGCCCAATGTTGGTCTGTGACCATTCTGGCACATTTTGGAGGGGGGAGGGAGTTTATGTTCTGATTCAAAACCTTGTCAAGCAACAAGAAGAAAAAAGTGACTTGTTTTAAATTCAAGATTAACATATTCCATTTAAACTTTCTTTAATCTACAGAAAAGCCCTGGGATTTAGGAAAGTTGAAAGACCCTTTGTCTCCACTTTTTACTTATTTTCCAACAGCATACCTTTTAAGAACACAAATGTAATGATCACAAAGGAAGAAACAATGATTTATTAGAAACAATAGATTCTGCTGTTTGAGCTGCTGAATGTTGAAAAACAAGTTGTGTGCTAATGACTTGAATGAATTTTAGATCCTGTAAGCTACCTGGTGGAAACAGAATTAACTGTTGTTATATCCTTAAGGGAAATTTAGGACACAAAATTGCAAAAGAAACTCATCTTTTCCCCTGCTTTCCTAGCTTAGTTGAATGAACTCCTTTTGTCACAATAACCCATAGTCACAAACTTGGAGTTATCCTTCCCTTTTCCTGCTTCTTTCTCCTACATCTAATTAGTTGTCAGATCTTGCCCATTCTACCACCTCAATATCTCTCACATCTTTCTCCTCCTCTCTGAACACTTCAACACCTAGCTTCTCTCTGCCTTCGTTCAGGCTACCTCCATTTCTGAAACGTATGCCCTCATATCAGCATCTGAGAATCTTCGACTTCCTTAAGGTTATGTTCAGAAGTCATTTCTTTCACAATCCTGACCTGACTTGTTATATACAATTTGTCTCTCTATCCCCCCATCTCTTCCTCCTTCCCTTTCCCTTTCCCTTTCTCCCTCCTCCTCCTCCTCCTCCTCCTCCTCTTTCTCCTCCTCCTCCTCCTCCTCTTCCTCCTCCTCCTCCTTCTTCTTCTTCTTCTTTTCTCTCTCTCTCTCTCTCTCTCTCTCTCTCTCTCTCTCTCTCTCTCTCTCTCTCTCTCTCCTGACTCTCTCTGTCTCTATCTCTTTTTTCTCTCTCCCCTCTCCCTCTAGTAAAAATTAGACCCCTTGAGGACTGGGACCATTTCATCTTTGTCTGTATTCCTGATTACTAGTACAGTGCCCGGCACATAGTAGGTACTTGTGTTTGTTGAATTGAACAGAAAAAAATTAATGGGTTAATCAATATTTCGAGATATCATCAGGGTAAGGTCATTATCACAAAGGATGTATGGGTAACCGAGCTATAGAACTATAAGTGGAGAATCTATACACTCATGGCAAATTTGTTCTCCTAATTTTTTTGTTCTATGGTGGGTAGTATGACCAGGGAAGATTTCAGGTTTAGTACACAAGAGAGCAGTACAACAAAACTGTGGAGGGCTGAAGAAATCATATCTGGCCAGGTGTGCTAGGAGAGTGCTTGCATTTTGTTCATGTAGATGCTTCTTGTATGTAGCTTTTAAGCAGCAGAAGCAATGAAGTCATGTGCTAGTAGAAAATGGCATCTCTGTCCTTCAGATGGTGCAAATTCAGAATCTGGGGTGAAGAGAGCAAAGGACAGAAGCAGGTAGGCTTAGGTGTGCAGTTGGGCAATGTGGTTCCCTGGGCACTTCTCTTTCATCTCTGACAGTTGTCCCTATTTGCTAGACAATCCTTCAGTGCTTCCAGGAGAGCAGTCAAGTAGTGTGTATGTTCCCACCCAAGGTATCTGGTGGGCCTGTGTCAGAACTCACATGTTACACCAGGGTCCAGCTCACAATAACATCCTTGGAAGCATTCTTTGATAGTTGCATGTTTATTCAGGTTCAGTGAAAGATTAAAAATATGAAGGCCTGCTTCAGATGACTCCCTCCTTCAGGACAAGGCTTTCAAGGACAGGGAGCATGACAAAAAAGCAGATTACTCAAGGTTGGCAGAGTTGTAGCAAGTATAAGGTAAATGGGCCTCAGTTAGCCAACACGTGTACTTTTTTCCTTTGAAGGAGATATACCGAGGAAACACATAACGATGGCTATTCCCACATCTCCCCTCGTGATGTTGCAGAAGCCCACACCGCAATATTGCATCATAATCCCTAGGATTGCCTCAATATAGCTCCTCTAAGGACTTCTTCCCCTTCCAGACCCATAGACTAGATTTTCCAGTGGCCAGATTACCCCAGTTTGACTGAGGCTGGAGCTAGGCTGTCCATCAGCTCCTCACTTCTGCATCTTCCCCACACCACATGTTGCTCAGATGAATTTGCCACTGACCCCAGAATTTCTAGTTAAGGCTTTAGACACTGGTATGGCACAGATGCTGTATAGCCACAGAGATCTAAGCACCTGGAGAAGTCAGGGCATGAGGACATGAAACAAGGCATTCCTGGGCCCTAGATGCTGAGGAATAATAGATCCAAGGAAGCTAGAGGAAAGGATTGATTTACTTGGCTATGTGAGAGAGACTGACAACTGTCATTCTTTAGCTTCTGAAACTGTTTCATGATGTCCCTGGGCATTTGACTCTTTTTCTATAACTATCAAGGGGTTTGGATCCCCATGCCTGATGACAGTCTGATAGCAGCTCAAGTCGATTCATTTATAATTCAGGTAACCAGCAGATTAATGATTTCTCCAAACCTCTTCAACTCTCCAACCCTCAAAAAAGGGGGAGGGGGAATTATATGCCAGATATAATTACCACTAAATCCCACAAGAAAAATAAGTAGGCATTTTTGTTTTGTTTTGTTTTGTTTTTAATGAGGGTTTTTGCTCTTTTGTATTTCAGTTTGGCACACATGTGTAACACTGACTACCCTGGTACCCACAGCCAGAAGGCCAGGTATGTTACATTTTCTTACACCCCCAGATTGGGCTTTTCTTGCATTTGCTACTTTTCCACCAAACCCTAGGGTTCTCTTGTAGCTTTGGGGGGGGGGGCAGCTGGGCTCTCTGCAAATGATTCCAAACCTCACCCATGGTGCTCCCAAGTGTAATGAGAGTCCTCTGCACCCAGTTCCATTTATCCACCAGCAGTCTGATTAGCTTTTACAAAGAAATATTTACTCTAAAAGCATAATCCCGACTACACAAATTTACATGCCCTACACATGGGAGGCATGATCTCCATTCCCCTCTACCACTGCCACCCCAGTCTCTGGGGAAAGCGGTGAGATTACTAGGCTTGGTTCCAGTCCTATAGTTCCAAATCCAAGCCCTTCCCCTCCCACCTCAGGCTCGAGTCCCAGGCACCCTGGCTTCTCAGGGCTTCCCAGGGAGGCTGGCTGTGCCATCTTGCCTAGGATACGGGGCTCCACATTCACCATGACTCCAATTCCCAGGTCTTGCCCGCTATCACTGCTGGCCCCCAAAACAGAAAACAAAGGACACAAAACAGACACACCCCAAGCTCACTTATCAAGGGAGGAAAAAAGAGAGAGAGAGAAGGAGAAGACTTCCTCTCCAGTCAACCCTGCAGGGATTGAACTATGATCTTCACAATAAAGAAGCAGCATGTTCTCACAAGGCAGTCAGCCAGTCAGAGGAGGCTACTCTACTGATATGGTGGGTGAGGGACACAGAGCACCCCCGTGTTAGACTGATTAAGTGCCCTGAGGTCAAAAACCATAGTGCCATAGTGTGTGGGTGTGGGTGTGGGTATGTGTGTGTGGTGTGTGTTTCGGTCTTATATTGTCTAGTATGGAACCAGGCACATAGTGAGCAACTATGTGCGTGGTCCAGTGGATAGAGCCTGGGCCTTTCTTTAGGGAAGAAGACCTAAATCCAGCCTCAGATACTTATTAGCTGTGTGGCCTTGGGCAAGTCCCTTAACCTCAGTTTATTCAACTGTAGAATGGGGATAATAATAGTACCTACCTCACAGGGTTGTTGTGAGGATCAAATAATGTAATATTTGTAAAGTGCTTAGCACAGCATGGAAGATGATTTTGCCTTTGCTCAATTACTTTTGATTGGTCTGAAGATAAGCAGTTTGATACAATGGAAAAGCCAAAATACTGGACATCAGAAGCCCTATGTTCTAGTACTTGGCTCTGTCATTTGCTAGCTCTGTGATAATAGGCATGTCCCCTTCACCTTTCTGGGTCTCATTTTACCCTTCTGTAAAAAGAAGATGGTAGGTAAATAACCTCCAAGGTCCTTTCCAGTTCTGTGTTACACTTTTCCCCTGTTTCATCCATACTCCTCTGGTTATGCCACCAACCTGATGATATGGCGCTAGAAAACCAGGACTTTATGGTGGTAGATGCTGGTGTGTACTTGTGTTCCACGGACATGAAGAGCACATCTTTCAATAAAGGAGCCAAGGAATCCATCTTGAGAAATTCTAAATCTACTTGAATTTAGGTCATCCTGACTCACATCTCTGTGAATTCAAGCATCTTTCACCAAGAACAAATTATAACTTCCTGTTTAATAGAGAAGAGAGTCATTTTTTTAAAAAAAGTTCTTTAAAAATTCTTGGACATCGACAAGCACTTTGCCCAGTGATGTTTTAGAGAGTTACATGAAAGTGAGCTAGAAACATATGGATTTCATTCCTCTTGAAATGTACACAGTTTTGTACATCAAGGGAAAAAAATCCTTGGCAAAATGTGCTTTGGATTCTATTGACCTCTTTAAATATCTGAACAATTGTTTGGGATGATCCGCCAAACCCCAAACCCCCTTGGGTTCAGACACCTTTAGTTTAAGCACAGTCTTATTCTACAGAACTAAGTTCAAGTTTATGCCTTTCACTTCACAAAATGCTGATGGAACTTTTGGTGGGCTTTTGGGATGCTCTAAAGTACCTCTTTGACCTCACACCATCACTCAGTCTCTCTCTATTGGCCTTTCTATATGGAAAAATTGAAAAAAATTGACAGAGAAATCATGAAAATTAAGATGATTCGGTATTGGAGCTCTTTTATGAAATGTGTAGGCCTGGTTTAATACAGTCATTTAATACACAATCTGGGATATCATACGTATGCTCGAAAAACTCTAGAGCTTTTGGCAAGGAGCCAGTTGGTCATTTATCTTTTCATTCAGTCCCTTTACATTGTTTTACTCTGGTTTTCATGCAAAGTTTTTGAGGTTCTTATCATTTACCAGTAGAGATCAAAGAATGGCAACCTTAAGTCGGCAAAAATGATTGTGGTATATGTCATGAGATAAGCATTTTGGCATAATGAAGACAGAATGGGCCTCAAAGCCAGGAAGATCTGGTGGGTTCATGCTCAGCTCCAATCCTAGCAATATGACTCGAAGCAAGTCACTTCTCCTCCCAGTACTCAAGGCTAACATGGTTCCTTTCTTGATTTTACAGACTATTTTCCAGTCAAACAGAGAGACAGCAAAGAGACAGAGAGCCTCCCTAGAAGCAAGGAGGACCTGGTTTCAAATTCCCTCTCTAAGACATACCAGCTATGTGACTTGACATAAGTCACTTAACTTGTCACTGTTCTACATATCTCTCTCAACCTATAATTTACAGAGATATTCCCAACCCGCATTGGTGGAGGGAGTTTCCTCGTTCAAGAGGTCCCTATCTTCATGGCATCACAGGTCTAGTCCCTAATCCCTATCCCCTGTCACATATTCTATTCAACTAAGCTTTCCCAGTTACATCGTGCTTTCTCCTATTTTTTTTACATTCATGCTGGCCAACATCCATTCCTCAAATATCTTCGTATTTATTAAAATTGTTTTCTTTCTTCAAGGCCCACTTAAGAGTTACCACTAAGTCAATACTTAACCTTACCCATCCCCAAGCTCAGTGGAAAATGACCTCTCATAGCCTTTTGTCAAGACCTCTCCTCTGCACTTTGTCAACCTCCAGAGTTTGGTCTAAGAAAGACAAACAGAATTAGGTTGTATGCATGTTTATTTTCTCTCAAAGTGGCAAGCATGCATGCATGTGGAGCTACAGTCAGAACTGAACTCCCTTGGGGGTTAGGCTACACACATCATAAAGACAAAGAGAAACTACAAAGCTGGGTAGGAATGGCCATGTCATCAAGTATTGCCACTGTGGATTTGATTTTCCAACCATGTCACTGCCCAATAAGGTACACAATCCCCTAGATTCAGTTTCTATTTCCCAGGGAGGGGCCATTTCACAGAGATCATGAAATGCCTACATGGAACAAGGAAGAGGGTCAGGCTGAAAAGTCCCTAAGGTTCCAGAACTAGGATGTCTATGCTAGTTCTTTCTGTAAGAGCTGGTATGAGCCAGCTTAAGTCAGTACTATGGTTGCCAGAACAGCCAAGGGATTACCAGGCTCAGCAAGGAAATATTGCAAAGGATCTCTGGTATGTCAAACTCAAGGGATGCTCAGTTGGCCTCCTGATTGGCTCATTCTGATTCTCAGGACTCCTCTAAATAGTAAGGAAGCTCAAGAAAATCAGAGTGGTTAGTAAAGTCTTTTTCACAACTTACACATCACCCCGCACCCCACATTATAATCTATATGTTCACATGGACTCTATTATTAGATCATAATTTCTTTGAGGGTAGGACTTTTAAGACATATCTTATTTCATAATTATATTCCTAGTGCCCAGCTTGATGTCTTGCTGATGATGATGATGACGATGGTGATGATGATGGTGGTTGTGGTGGTGTTAATAGCAGCATTTATAGAATACTTACTTTAAGGTTTGCAAAGCACTTTACAGATAGCATTTCATTTTTTTTTTCTCTCAGTAACACTGGGAGGTAGGTGTTATCATTATCCCCATTTTACAGATGGGGTAGAATAACTGAAACATGGAGGTTAAGAGATTTAGCCAGAGCCACAAAGTTAGTAAGTGAAAGAAGCCAAATTTGAACTCCAGTCTTCCTGATTCCTGATCCAATGCTCTATCAACTGCTTTACTATTTGCCTCCTAAGTATGTTTAGCAGGTACTTAACATGTATCTGGTGAATTGAGTTGAATTTGAGAAAGTTTATAATTTAGAGAGAGAAAGATAGTCAAAGCCCAAGAAAGCACTCTGTAACATTAAATCACTATATGGAACAAATGGGAGCTAATGTTATCTGAGTTTGATAACGCAAAACAAAGTTAAAACAATGTAAGAATGTAGTTCCATAATTTAGAGGGTGAAAAATAAGCTTTACCCCTTGGGAGAAGGAACAAGGCATTATGGGTTGGAGTGGTCAAAGTAGACCTCATGGAAGACCTTAAGCTAAGCCATGAAGCACAAAGATTGTATAGGATTTGGCTAAGAGGAGAGAAGGGAAAACAAATTCTGAAAATCACAGATGAAAAACGAACTTGAAAACAACAACAACAAAAACCCAGAAATAATAGAATGAAGAGTTAAATTTTTTAAAAGGTTAACCAAATAGAAAAAACTTTAGCTAATTTTTTTTAAATGTAGAAGAAAACTGTATTACTGGAATCAAAACATGGAAAAGAATAAACCACAACAGATAAAAGGGAAATAAAATAAATTGCTTTTCCTAATTGTATGCTATCAAAACAGATAGTTTACATGAAATAGATGAATACTTATAAAAATATAAGATACTCAGATTAACACAACAAGAAACAGAGAAACAAACAAGCTGTAAATGAATTCCAAAAGGGGAGGAAAATCCAAGCAGATGCGTTCGTAAGAGAATGATATCACACATTCAAAGAACAACTAAATTCAGTACTACATAAATTACTTTCAAAAAAAAGAAGGAAGGAATTATACTAAACTCTTTTTGAAACAATTATGGTGCTGATACCTAAATTGCAGAGGGGAAGGGAAAAGCAAAAAAGAAAGAAAGAAAATTATTTTAATGAATGTTCATGCAAAAATACTGAACAAAATATTGTCAAAGAAACTATAGCAAAATATTTAAAATATACAATCAATTTGGACTTATGCCAGGAATACAATGTTTGTTCAACATTAGGAAAATCAAAAAAACATAATAGACTATAATGATAAAAACAACAAAAATCACATCTTGTTGATTATGTCAATAAATGCTTTTAAAAATACAATATTTCTCAAATTTTATAAAACCACTAGAAAGTATGATATAGAAGCATATTTTTAAAATCTTACTGTTTGTGAGACTGAAAATATTAAGCAATAATTTTTTCTGATCTAAAAAGGCCCTTTTTGCGGACTTTTTAGAAAGGTCCCTTGGAAAGGTGGGTGATAGGTTAAGGAGGAAAAGATCTTGTACAAGGAAATGGATTAAGGATAAAAATTGAAGTTGAACAAAAAGATCCTCTTGTCTTCTCTATCCCCTGAAAGGATTAGCTTAAGACTTGCCCTAGGGAAGCATTCTCAATTCTGTTCAAAAGGAAGTGCCAGCCTCCATTATTCAGAAGATATTTCCCCACTTTTGTTCAGTAGAGATTCTCGATATCGATCTGTCTGGAAGGAGTCCAGATGATTCCTTAAAGAGATGGTCCAAGAAGGAATTGGATGGTGACTTTTTGCTCAATTATTCTGGAATGTTAACCCAAAACTATTTTTATATATTGTACTTTTTGTAGCATAATAGAAGAATAGCTAGGTGGCACGCAGGAGAGATTGCTGTTTCTGGAGTCAGGAAGACTTGAGTTCAATTCCAGTCTCAGACACTTACTAGCTGTGTGACCCTGGGTATGCCTGTGGAAACTGGATGGTATATCAATGCCATACCAGGAAACTGAATTGTCTTAGGAAGATTGGGCAAATCACCTAGCAGGAGAAGACACCAGACACTGGGGTCCTTTCTCAAACTAAACTGTGCAAGCATTCAAATTCTGCTGCAGAGAGCATAACTACGATGGGCTGGCCATGTTCTTCAAATGCCAAATGTACACTTGCAAAAAGGACTATTTTATGGAGCACTTACACAGGGCAAGCGCTCACATGGTAGTCAGAAAAAGCAATACAAGGATACTCTTCTCAAGGTCTATCTTAAGAACTTTGGAATTGGTTGTACAACATGGGAGACCCAGGCACAGGATAGCTCAGAATGGTGTGCCCTCATCAGAGAAGGTGCTGTGCTCTCTGAGCAAAGAAGAACTGAAGTAGCTCAAAAGAAACTCGAGATGAGCAAATTTCAAGAATCCACCCCAAATGTTTGATAGTTTGATCTGTGGTAGAGCATTTGGAGCTTGTGTTGGTTTGATGAACCACCATCTGACACACTGTAACTGGACTCTACCATTATGGTGTCATTTTGGTCCTCTTCCAGAACAAAGGACGACAACCGACCAACATCGGGCAAGTCAGTTAAACTCAGTTTGCTTCAGTTTTCTCAACTGCAAAATTCTCAAACTGTAAAAGAACAGCACCTGCCTTGCAAAGTTGTTATGAGGATCAAATGAGCTCTTTGTGAAGCACTTAATAATAATAAAGAGGAGTGATATAAATGCTTGTTTCTTTCCCCTTCCCTCTCTTCAAGATTACTATAAATGTCACCTAAAATTGTCTTGGGGCATACAGGTGGTAGGGCATGCTACAATAATGCCATTTAGGACATCTCTAAGGTAGAAATGGCTTATATATTAATGTTAAATAGAAATTGTTTCTGGCAGACTTGCACCTAAATTGCAGAGTATAATATTAATAGCTTTTTTGTTCAATAATAGAAAAAAAAGTAGAACTTTCCTTAGTAGAAGAGTATCTATTGAAAATACAATATAATAAACATTTATAAAGCATCCTACTGCTATGTGCAGGCATTGTACTAAGCAGTGGGGATACAAATAAGAAAAAGACAGATAGTCCCTACCCCCAAGGAGTTTATACTCTTGTGGTGCCAATGTGCTACCCACAGTGAATGCTATGAATATGCTGGCCTAGTTCTGAATCACAAAATATAACAGACTCTCTCCATTGAAGGCAGAACCAAAACATTTATTCAAACACCAGAAAGCCAAATCCATCATAGCAACAAAGAAATCTATACACATTATCAATGCAGCGGCACGGCCATCCCCAAGCCTTCCCTCTGTTAGAGCCTCTGCACAAACAAGGGCAAAATCACTCTCTCTCTCTCTCTCTCACTCACACTAGATACTGCTCTGTGTGTGTGTCTCTCTCTCCCAGCTCTGACTGCTCTGTCTCACTTCCTCTCAGCTCTGCTCCACCCTTCCTGATCTGCCCTTTCAGCATGCTCCTTCCACCACAGGCTCATGTGACTCAGGCTTCCATGCAACCCAGACAGGTCACATGGACCTATTAATGGATGGAAAGATCTTCAAATTCTATTACTATTACAACTCTAAAGGGGAAAAATAATACAAAAAAAAGAAGCTGAAAGGAGATGCAAAGTGGGGGACATATGTAGGGACATGATAATAAATGTGGACTTGAAATCAAGCAGAACAGCTGTTTGGAAATGAAAAGTTAACTGAGATTCTAAACCTTCTATAAACAGAGGATTTTGGAAGAGATTTTTGCTCAGCCTCCCATCCCTCCAATGAGAGAGAGGAGCAGAAGCAACTAAGGGTGTGGATGAGGTTTGAGTATTAAAGATGAAGCAATTTCCATAATGACAAGTTTCCTAGTGTTGAGCTTACTGGTGTGGGGGTGATGATGGCAAAAGCAAAACCAAGCAGGGCAGTTAGGAAATAAAGCTGGTGGGAAAACCATAAAATTGCATTATCTGTAATAGAGAAAGTCTTTGCAAAAGATGAGAGGTAAAAGCAAGGATGTCCTTTGTCACTATTGTTATTTTACAAAGTTCTAGAAATTTTAGCTATATCAGTAAGACAAGAAAAATGTGGGAAGAAACATGGGCAAAGAGGATGTAAAATTATTATTAATATTAGCATTATTATTAGATAATATAATGGTTCATTTAGAAAATGTAAGATTAAAATACAAAATTAATTGAACTAAAGAATAACTTCAATAAAGTAACAGGATATAAAATAAACCCACAAAAATCATTAGTGCTTTTGTATATTATTAACAAAAACCAGAGGCAAAAACTTAAAAAGAAAGACCATTCAAGGTAACTACAAAATATATAAACTATCTGGAAATATACTCAGGATTTATATAAATATGGCTATAAAGCACTATGTATAGAAATAAAGGAAGATAAAAAACTAGAAAAATATTATTTATATTATATATTTGTACATATAAATATATATTTATTATATTGTATTATTAGTTGCATGGTTGGACCATGCAACTACAATTTTTTAAATGATGCTACCTAAATTAATACATTGATTTTGTATCACACAAATTTAAATATCAAAAGGTTATGTTATAGAGATAGGGACTAGAACTCTAATTTCATTAGTAGAAGGAGCTCCCTAGATTAGGAAATTCCTTTTTCCAATACAAGTTGGCACCTTCTCTACAACATACTCTTAGAGAGTTGCTCAGAGTATTGAAAAGGTAAGTGACATTCTCTGGGTCCCTGAGCTGGTATGTGTCAGAGGTAGACCAGGAATCCTGGTCTTCTTGGTGTCTATGCTAGTTCTCTAATCACTATTACACCAGGCTGTTGCTATTTTGGAAAGCAAGACAAAAAAATGGCAAAATTCATCTGGAAAAGAAACTGAAGGAAGTTAATGACAAAGGGCTCTGACAGTACCACATTTCAAAGTATAGTGAAAAGCAGTAATTATCAAAACTTACATTAACAATTAACAAACACAAAATTAACAAAAATTATCAAAACAAAAAAGAGAAAAATTGGTCAATGGAATAGATTAAATAAAACCCAAACATAATGAACATAGTAGCATCTTATTTGATAAATCAAAGGATATCAACTACTGTGGTAATGAGTCTATTTGGCAAAACTAGAAAGCAGTCTGCCAAAATTAGGTTTAGACTTTAGATCAACATCTTTACGCTGTTAGGCCATCAAAAAAAATTCTTATGGATGTGACCGAAATATAAAAGGTCCTTGAAAATGTGGGGAGAAGGGAAGAAAATAGCTTTGACAATTTGGGATTGGGTATTCTTAACAAAAGATAGAAAAGGTTACTTAAAATTGAAAAAGATTTTATACAAGCAAGATAAATGTCATTAAATTAGAAAAGAAAAAAAACTTTATTGGTATTCATGGGCAGTTAGGTAGCATACCAGGAAAAGGGCTAGAGTCAGGAGGACCTAAGTTTGAATCCCATCATAACCACTACTATCTATATGACCCTAAGTAAGTCTCTTAATCCCTCTGGGCCTCAGGAGATAATATAACAGAAAATAGAATAATGTGATAGAAAATACTTAGCAAAACTACTGCAGGATCAAATGAGATGACATGTAAATCATTTTACAGACCTTAAAGCCCTATGTACACATTAGCTATCATCAATCACCATCATCATCATCATCATCATTATTATTAGAAAAAAAGTCTTCACAGCAAATTTATCTTATAAAGGTCTGACATAGAAAGAATTGATACAAGGTATTTTCAAAAGTCATTCTCAAAAGAAGGAACATGAATAGGCAGTTATAAAATGAAGAATAAAAGCTATCAACAAGTACATGAAAAAAATTCAGATGCATATTAAAATAACACTGAGATCCCACTTCATATGTATCATATTGGCAAAGATGACAAAAGAAGAAAATACAAATTATTGGAGGAGTTGTGAGAAAACAGATACATTAAGGCATTGTTGATGGAGTTACAAATTAGTTCAACCATTTGGGAAAACAATTTGCCATTCAACTCCCCAACTCACTAACCTTTATAATACTCTGTGACCCAGAGACAGTACTATCAGGAAAATATCCCAAGTGAATTATGTACAGAAGGAAAGGACCCATATGCACAAGAATATTTATTGCAGTGCTTTCTGTAGTAACAAAGAACTAGAAACAAAATTAGGTATCCATTGATTAGGGGATTGCTAAAGAAATTATGGTATGTAAATCTAATTGACTATTATTATACCATAAGAAATTATAAATATCCCAGATTCAAAGGAACATTAGAAATATAAACACTGGTGCAGACTGAAATGAGCATGACCACGAGAACAATGTATAAGATAACAAAAAAAATGTGAAGCAACTTAGAAGGACTTTAGAACTCTGATCAAAGCAGCAAGCAAACAATGACTTCAGAGGACTTATGATGAAACATACAACCCATCTCTTGACAGACCATAATGAACTCAAGGTGGAGAATATGATAGGGTTGAATTCTCAGACATGAGCAATGTATTGATCTGTTTTGCTGGATCATATGCATTTGTTAGAAGAGAAGACTTCTACTCAAGGAAGGATAGAAGGCAATAATGGAGAGAGAAAAAGATAGAGAAGCAAAGAGAAAACATTAATAAATGTTTTAATGAAGAAAACCGCAAAAAAAAGTAGAAAGGAGGATAGAAACAAATAGAATTTTTTACTACCCTGTTAAAATTTTATATGATAATATTTCTTAAATACAAAAATATAAAAACCTCACAATTTCTTATTCCAGTAGATTCTTATTCTTTTTTAACTATGGAAATATTTGTCACCGATTAAGTTCATAATATAAAAAAACATTTTAATGAGCTTTGTAAGGCTATTTAACACATGTAACATTAGCAAAGAACAAAGGTAGATTTCCATACATAGTCTTATCCAAATCAACATTTGTTAAGTTCTCATTGTGTTTGGAGCACTGTCCAAAGTATAAGGTATGATTATAAAAGACAATAAAGATTGTTTCTAAATTGTAGTGGAAAGGTATATAATTACAATACTGAAAATAAAAAACAGTACATTAAAGAGATACCAAATGAAGTGTTTTGTGAGTTCCAAGGGAAGAGCTCATTATCAACAGAGTAAAGATAGAAAGCTTAATGAAAGAGGTGTTATTTGAGTTGGTGGGAAGAGGAAGGATATCCTAAGTATAAAGAATAACAAGTGTAAGAAAATAAGAGAACACAGGGTATGTTCAGTGAGAAGAGACTGGTCATTTGGGTAAGTGTTCAAGGTGGGGAATAATATGATAAAAGTGGCAAAGAAAGGAGAGTTGCCATCCTGTGGAGGGTCTCAAAGTCCAAGCAAAATCAGTCAGCCAAATATTTATTAGTAACCTGTTATGTACAAGGTACTGTGCTAAGAGTTGGGGATACATATATGAAAAAGAAATATAGTGCTTACCATCAAGGAGCTTACAATCTAATGGGGAAAGAAAGAAGCTGAAAAGGTAGAGGTAAGACAAGGGGAAGGTACCTGGTCTGATGGAGCTGATGGAGAAGTCTAAAAGAGTGTGGCTGGGTAGGAAATGAAGAAATGTCTGGCCGTCAACTCCTCCTGACATGGAGATTGTGGCAGGACTTCATTGCTCGCCCTCCAGTCAGAGGGGCAAAAGGTGCTAACAAGAGATGAGTACAAAGGCTGATTCCGTCTTGTAGGATGATGAAGTTCCTAATGATAAACTTCCTGGGAGCACCATGGGGAAGTTCAAAGGAGTGTAGCCAGTGGGGGGGAGGGGGGAGAATTTAAACTTTATTGTGTAGGTAAGTTAAAATATACAAATTATCTAAAATTGTATAATCCTTAGCAGCCTCTGCCTACCGTTCTATCACACTGGCACCACCATTGTCACTGCAGAAACAGAAATGGGTTGAATAAGGCTGAGGGCCATTTTGCATTTTTCTTACCTTGATAAGTAAGAAAATTCTTACCTTTATTGTCACAGCCAAAAAATTTGTTCCCAACTGACCAAAACACTAGTGATGAGTCTTATTTGGCCTAGACCTGAGAAAGCCAACTGCTGATGGACCCTATTTTAAGTTTTTTTTTTTTTTTTTCCAGCATGGTAGAAAATGCCGGAGCTGTAGAACCCAGGTCATCTTATGACATAATGGAGTGCAAAAGTCAGACTCTGCATTTATGTTCAAACCTCTAATCATCAATATCAGAGCAAGCTTAAAACATATGTTCTACAAATATCTCTGCCATAATCACGGAGGAGATCCAGCATGAAGCCAAATTTGAAGATGAATTTCCTCAAAATGGTGAAGACCTTCCAAGGTTGTCATTTGTAGATGACTTTGTGCTGATTGTATCAAATTTCTTAACAACGAAAAATCTCCTAGATGTGATTTTTTTATCAGTTTTCTGAGTTATCATTGATCACAACTGTTTCTTTTACACTGTTGTAGTCACTCTGTAAATTGTTCAAATCTTTTTTCACTTCACTTTGCATTCATTCATATAGTTCTTCCAGGTTTCTCTAAATCATGTCTTATGGTGTGATAATATTACATTTATATCCATTATATTCATAGACTATAATTTGTTCATCTTTTCCTTCACTGATGGTCACCCACTTTATTTCCAGTTCTTTATTACAAGAAAAGGTGCTGATGGGGCGGCTAAGTGGTGGAGTGAGTAGAGCACCAGCCCTGAAGTCAGGAGGACCTGAGTTCAAATCCAGCCTCAGACACTTGACACACTTACTGGTTGTGTGACCTTGGGCAAGTTGCTTAACCCCAATTGCCCTGCCCTCCCCACTGCAAAAAAAAAAAGAAAAGAAAAGGTACTACTATAAATATTTTTTGTGTACTTTGATCTTTTTTTTGCATCTTTCTTTGATATTCTGTGGATATAGACCTATTAGTAGTATTGTTGGATCTTAGGGCATATACAGTTTAGTGACTTTAGGATTATAATTCCAAATTGCTTTCTAGAATGTCAACCTCCTTATTTTACAGATGAAGAAACTGAGGACCAGATAGAAGGTGATTTGATGGCAGAGGAAGCACTAAAAACCCAAGGTTCCTGAGTCCTAGGTCACTACTTTCACTATTATATCATATACTTATTATTATTATATCATATACTTATTATTATTATTATATCATATACTTACATCATTATACTTTCACTATTATATCATACTTTTTCCCACAAATTGTTGGAAGCCTAAAACTGTGGTTATTAGTTATGTGGCATGTTTAAAAGTTGGTGCAATTTTGCTCATTAACTTGTGTAAGCTATATATATGCATATTATTTATCAATATCACCACCATTTATCAATATATGGAGGTATGAAGAAAGGTGTTAAGCAGCAGTGTTATTCCCATTTTAGAGATGTCAAAGGGAGGTCTAGAGATCCAAACCTAAGTCACCAATAGTCCCCAGGAATGACATTATCATCAAAGACAAACTTCCTATTACAATATAAATCTAGAGGGAACACACACACATGCGTGCACACGCACACACACACACACACACCCCAAAAATCATCTCAAAAGGAAAAGAAAAAGACTTATGCCTCAAAACAGACCGATATAATTTATATTGCTTACCTCCTTTCTTTATGGTACTATACAAAGCTCACTTGTTTTAGATTTAGGAGACTTGATTTCTAATCCAGGCTCTGCTACTAATTAGCTATCGGATTTTCATTGAATCACTTCACCTCTCTAATTTACTTGTCTGGAGATGCTGAGTCAATGAAAAGCAAAGCAGGGGTAGTTGTCCAAAGTCTGATCAGAAAGTAGAGGCTAAAAGAAGAAAGAAAGGAACCAGAAATAGCTGAAAGTTGAATTTCTCCTCAAAACTTTCTTATAAACAGTAATTAAGAAGAGGCTCTTGTGTACATTTCAGATTAGACAAGAAGCGGGTAATTGCCAATCAAAAGCAGCTGAACAAGCTAACTGAAGGAGGAAAAAATGGTGAAAGAAAACTCTGGAGAAAGGCAGAAAAGCCTATTATAGATAAAGATTCAGTCAGGAACACTACCACTGAGATTAGATATCAGAAGTTTGCTTTGGCATTTAGTCATATCAACTAGCAAAAAGAATGGCAATCAAATAAGGCTGTCAGTTCCAAGTACAGAAGACAAAGAGAATATAGTAAGATTGTATTTTTGCTTCAGTGAAGGCCAGCTAACATGCATATGTATACAAAATACAAGAAGTGAACAACTGATTAAGGAAACATTGTGTGAGAATAAGATTTAAATTTCTGGACCATGACTTGAGATTTGAGAATGACAGTGTTATGACCAGGGATGGAGGCTACTGAATGAGGGCTAATAAAATATCTATTTACTTAGGAACTTAGCCTTTTTAAGGTTTTTTTTTTGTAGAAATGGTATGAAAGAATGAAAACTATCTAAATATATCTACTAAGCCAATCACCACAGAAAATATAGGGTTTCCCAAAAGTCTTAGTGCAGTTTTAAACTTTAATGGCTTAAAACTGTGCTCTGATATTGGGGATACATTATTTATCAAGAAGAGTATCACTAGAGAGGATTAGCAATTTATGGATAACGATGAGAGACAACAATAAAATCCACGGCCCCTGTGTTAGCCTGTTGAACCAGCCAATAAATGCTCAAGTTTGAATTACAAGGTAATAGAAATGACTACTTAAGAAAGAATCATTGTTGTATAGCTAGGAACATTTATGGCAGGGGTGGGGAAGCTATAGCCTCAAGTGAAGTTTGGATTCAGTCAAAGGGCTGCCCCTGAGGACCTAGAGAGCCACGTGTGGCCTCAAGGCCACAGGTTCCCCCATCCCCGATTTGTGGTATTAGGTAGAAATCAGTAGCCCAATGGTTGGCTCCCACTAGTTCCACAGAGGCAGCTCTGTTATTTAACAGAGTTTACAAAAAGGCCCCTCCTTCCTGCACTCTGACACAAGCTACAGATGACAGAGGAATATTACAGAAATACTATATATAGTTTTCTGAAAAAGCATTTATTTAACAAAGTCTCTAATGCAGAGATTAGAGACTAGAGATGCAAGAATATTCAAAAAAACTGAGTTGTTTAGCTTGGATAAGAGAAACTCATTGGGGAAATAACAGCTAGCTTCAAGTATTGAAGAGCTGTCAAGCTGATGAGGGATTGTGTTATGTTTGGCTGCAAAAGGAAGAACTAGGAGCAGATTTTGGTCCTAAGTAAGGAAAACATCCTAATAATCAGAGTTGTCCAAAACCAAAAGTGGCTGCTTTGGGAAGTCTGAATTGCTTGTCTCTGGTAGCCTTCAAACAAAAGCTAGATAACCATTAAAAAAATCTATTGTGGAGGAGATTCTATCTCAGGGAGTACTGGACTAGATGGCTTCTAAAATCCCTTCCAACTTGAAAGTTCTGTGATTTTATTCACCATGGCCCTTTCTAGTACTGACATTTTTGACTTATACTCCTCCCTCACAGTGCTGTTGTGAAGAAGGTGTTTTACAAAGATAGATAAAATGCGTGGAGTTATACTGATAAACTTTGAGTTAAGTACAATATAATAGAATAAACATTTACTTAATGCCTGCTATATACAGGGTATTATGCTAAATTCTGGGGGAAAACACAAAGTTTAAGACAAGATCCTTGCCCTCAACGAGTTTACCATCTAGTAAGAAATAAAACACCAACACAGATATAGTACAGAATATTGCTATAATAATACACCAGATTACATGATAATGAATTAACTAAACAAGTGTTATATAAGTTCTGAAAGGGAAGGCCATGGCCAGATGGAGCAACCTTGAAAGTTTTTATGAAGAATGTGACATCTATATGGGGTTGGGTATGAATTCAATACATGAAGAAAAGAAAGGATGAAATTTCAAGTTAGGTAAACAAATTGGTTCTCCTCATCCCAGACCCCCCACCATCATTTTTATAGCCATGACACAGCAGAGCCTTAACCAAACCCTTACTCTGATGCCTCATTGTGGTAAGAAGATGGCAATGGGGTATCAAAGGCAATGCTAATAGAACACAAGCTTTACACATTCTGTCAAGCTAGGAAAGCTTTGGATATGGAAACAGTGACAAATGGTATCTTCTCTTGGCAAGAGCAAGGAGGTTTATTATCAGAATGTTGAAAACTAGGTAGATTTTTTGCAGTCACACCAACTCATGTAAGTCATTTACTAATATGTGGAGGAGCTATGATCTGTCAGTGGAGGGTTCATAAACTTTAAATTGAGAACCAATGATTTGAGAACCAGTGTTTTGAACAGAGCGTTCTAATGCCCCTTACAGGCACTTAATAGCTATGAGATTCTAGGCAAATCACCTGATCTCTCTCTCTCTCTCTCTCTCTCTCTCTCTCTCTCTCTCGCTCTCGCTCTCGCTCTCGCTCGCGCTCTCTCTCTCTCTCTCTCTCCCTCTCCCTCTCCCTCTCCCTCTTCATCTCTCTCTCTCTCTCTCTCTCTCTCTCTAAATGAAGGAGTTGGGCTATACGGCCTCAAAGATCTCTTCTACTTCTAATTCTACAATCCTGTGATCATGCATATCTATGATCCTAGAAATATTGAATTATCATCCCAGAAGAGAAAGCCTGAGTCACCTCTTTTCCAGCAGGCCTCCTCTCTGGTCTTTGTGCCATTCTGAAAAGCAGTAAAAATAGAATCATCATCAACAATTTTTCATGGACCAGCTGGAGTCAGTATCTATGAATCCCAATTCCTTGACTGCGAGGGCATTTTATAATATTTACCTAAGTCACTTTGAACAATTTTAAGGTTAAGAACAACTTTCTTCCCATCCATTGCTTTCCCTACTTTACCACCCCAGTCAGTAACTCTGACATAAAAGTATCTGCTGACGTTTTATTTTAATTTCTTAATTAGCCATTAATAACATAGGTTCTTACAAACTTGAAAATAGTTTTCTCCCCTTCCCCAGCCCACCTTCCTCTCCCTTTCCCCCACTCCATCCCACTCCCCATCAGGACAATATGAAATATTTGCAAGGTTGATACAGTGAGCATTTAGAACCTCTATATTTTCCCTCTGCTACTTTCCAACATAGTTTGCACAAATGGATATGAGGATGCTTTTTCCTCCTCCCCTCCCACCTCTGTCCCCACTGTCCCTCAAGAAATACAGGGATTCTCAAACTCTGGGCACAAACATTGTCAGAAGGGTGTGCCAGCTCTCTGCAGCAAAAGGCTTTTCTCATGCGTAATCACTTAGTTCCATTATTAATAGACAACTAGCAAAGTGAGCTGACAAAGGCTAGCACTGAGGGAGTACCACAGGGAGAGAATCCAAAGTCCCTCTCAATAAAACTCTTCATAATAAGTTACGAAAATTTAATTTCCTGAAAGAGGAAACACCAGTCATCTACTTAGTTCTGGGTGTGTTTATACTGTCATAGGCAATTTGCATTCAAGGAAACAATGGAGTATCATTTGCTTTTGCTGAGGCCCCAGGAGGAAACATAGCTTTTTTTTCCCTTTGAAAAAGAAGACAGCTGAAAATCAGGCCATCTTTACTGTCCACATTCCTAGCCCCCAGGGAAGTTCCAGAAGCATTATGTAATTAACAGGGAATCTTAAAGCTGGATGAGAGTACTCTTAAATAGAATATTCCTCCTTCATTAGAATATGGCATCTTGATTTATTTTTTGGTTTGGAAAATACAGGGTGCCCCAAAGGACTTGGCGTTCTTTAATAGCTTAAAACTGCCCCAAGATTTTTAGAATCCCCTTCATAATGTCTGTAGTCAGATTTGAAGCTTGAAGTGATCTGACGAGGAATTCTGTTAACTTTTAAGACCCTTTACAGCCTTGATCCAACCTATCTTTCCATTCTTATCATACGGTATTTCCCCACCTGTATTCTGAAATCGAGTAACCTTGGTCTTGTTTTTCCTCCTCACATAGGACACTCCATCTCCTATATCCATTCCTTTGCACTGGTAAAGGAACTTTTGCTGGCACCAAACTATACTAAACTTGAAATGTATTCCCTTCTTACCTTTACCTCATAGAATCCCTTCCTTCCTTCCTTCTTTCCTTCCTTCCTTCCTTCCTTCCTTCCTTCCTTCCTTCCTTCCTTCCTTCCTTCTTTCCTTCTTTCCTTCCTTTCTTCCTTCCTTCCTTCTTTCCTTCTTTCCTTCCTTCCTTCTTTCCTTCTTTCCTTCCTTCCTTCCTTCCTTCCTTCCTTCCTTCCTTCCTTCCTTCCTTCTTTCATTCCTTCCTTCCTTCCTTCCTCCTACTTAGTCTTTCCTTATCTCTGCTCCAAGTGTAAGTGACTTTCTCCATCTCAAATATTGTATTCAATTGCTTTGTATATGTTCTATTACTATTGTCTATATATACACATATATATTTTCTTATTCTATGTACATAAATTATATGATATATATACATGTGTATACATGCAAACACACACATGCTTGTCTCTGCCATTAGAATGTAAACCTCTTGCAAGTAAGTATTGTTTTGTTCATTCAGCACCTAGCATGACACTTGGAATGTTGGCATTTCATAAGTACTCGTTTATTGATTACACAGATATTTAAGATTTAGAAAGTATTTTCTTTAGGTAGAGAGTGTATTTGAACTATATTGAACAAGTGAAGAATCTTAATGCCAGATAGTTTGTGTCTTTTCTAAAGTTATACAAATAGTAAGGGCTTGAGTCTGGATTTGAATCCAGATCTAATTCTGCATCTAATCCTCTTTCTAAGATTATTGAATTCAACATACATTTGTTTACCACTTTCTATGTGGTAGAAAAATGCTAGACATTTGGGATAAGTAGACTTTAAAAAGGAAACAGCTCTTGACCTGAAGGACGTGTATTCTACTGGGGAAACAATTTGTTCAAAGAAAAGTAAATGCAAAAATAATAAGTCATTAAATGTCATCCATCCCAATTCTCTCTCTCTCTCTCTCATTCCAGATCTTCCTAGATTCCACAGCTGTCTTTCCTGCCTCAAGAAATGAATAACTGCATTTGACTCATTATTATAGGACCATGAACATTCCCCAAAAGTACTCTGAGCTTTCTGTGAAGAGCTCCAGAGTTCCTTCTTCCTACAACACTTTCAACATTTAACCTTTTCTCAGCTTTGTTCACCAACAAATTAAACAAGTCTTCTCCGATTCAACTTCAGACTCAAGCTTTATGCTATTCAACCCCATGGAAGATGGAGGATATGGGGCAGGGGGAAAAGGAACGAAGATGATCTCTGGCCTTTGGACCAGAAGAGAAATATGAAAGCCATGTACAACTCTGAGAGAATTATCCATTGCAGAAATCAGGTGGACTGTGCAAGTCCCCATTGAGATGGGATATCAAAGCAGAGTCACAGAATTGCACATATATGGCAGAAAGAGCACTTGGTTTGGAGTCTGAGGGCCTGACGTTGAATCTCGGCTCTGCTACTGTCACTTGATGTGAGTCACTCTACCTCTCTAAGCCTCAGTTTCCTCATCGACAAAATGATTGGGTTGGGAAAAATGATCCATGTGGGCAAGTCTATAAGTTGCAATTTTTTCATCTGAAAAATAAGGATCATAATTTTCATGAAAAAAAATGTTGTGTTAGACTTATGATTACATCATGATTATACGATATATAATTTCCTGATGAGAAAATCCTCTCTACCAATGTATATTGTCAACTGCTTAGTAATTTGGAGTCTTAGAAAGTTGCTTCAGGCACTGTTAGGTTAAGGGAGTTGACCAGAATTAGAAGGTTTCTGAGATCTTGTTAGTTTGAGAGTGGATGTGAATCCACTAATCCCCTAATTGTGAAGCTAGGTCTTTTTGCCTCCAAACCCAGCATTCTGGCCTCTCTATCACTCTTCCTCTATGAAAAATTAGGCAAAATTAAAAACAAAACAAACAGAATTTCTCTCATTATTTTATCCAAGATATAGACTTTCAGGTTTCACTAGTAGTTACATGTTAAACAGATTTCTTTTTAACTAACTCCAATTTGAACATTCTGGTAGAATTTAGAGCATGTGTTCATTATTTGTAGATAAGCCTCAGGGAGGTTACACGACTAGACCAGGGTCACACAGGTAATAAAGGAAACAAAGCCAGGATTAAAAGCCACATTCAAATCCATTCATCTTTGCCCAATATTAGAAAACCACCTGCACACTCCTACATTTAAATTTTTCTTAGGCAGAAATTATTTAATGCCAATTAAAAAATTATTGAGGCAGCTCTCAAACATCTAGATTCTAGACAGGAAACAATCAGTATCAAGACAATCAGTGCATAGGGAAAAAATAAGCCTAACTAAAACTAAATTCTAAAAACATAGCCCAGATTTTTCTTTTGTTAAAGTTTTCAATTTGAGCCAATTTGATCTAAGCAACTCTGATCCATACCATTTATGGCTCCTCCTATTTTGTCCTGTTGAATTGTCAACACCTTGATTCCTTCAGAAAAGATTCTAGCCTTTTAGCACCACTAATTGATAAGCATAAACCATTAGAATATATTAGTTCTTGACATCCTTTGACAAGGTTTGAAGAAATACAAATGAAAAATCCACATCTGACTTGATATAGTGCCCTCAGCCTCTCAGCCTACTTACTGGTCGTGACAAATTTGTTGGCAGTTAGTTTTGTCTGCATTGTCCCAGTCCAGGGATCTGGGAAGAGGGGCATGTTTCATTATTCAATGCCTTGCCTTGCTGGGAAGCTTTCTTGAGCTTATACTGCTCTTACTAGTTCTAATTAGAAGTAGCAGCAAAGTCATAATTTCTATTTGTGGCCTGAAAAAATCTTCCGCACAAAACAGTTTCTGGGGTTGAGAGTAGGAAGATAGGGTCTGTATTATTTGGAGATTCTTTCAGTTGAGTTAGTGGGTAGGTAAATCAGCCTGGAGAACTGAGCATGCAGGAAATGATCAGAAACTACCAACACACGCATTCTCCGAGGCAAAGCTTTTTTGGCCATGAGCTTTACAATCCAGAATTTCTCAGATGTTTTTTATGCTTCCACAAGTCAGGGGATCAGACAGACAAGCATTTCCATTGTTTCTGTTATAGCATGGAAAAAATTATTTCTTTCAGGGCCTGTGGCTGCCAATCCCCAAGGGCTTGATGATAATATAGTACAGAGTACAGTGGACTTGGAGTCTTGAAGACCTGGATTCAAATCTTGCTTCTGAAACTAGTTTTGTAATCCTGAACAAATGCTATGTCTCTTCTAAATCACAATTTTCCCATCTGTAAAATGAGGGGATTGAACTCAATGACCTTTAAGGTGCTTTCTGGCTCTGAATCTATGATGCTATCAGAGGCAGGAAGACTAATTAACTCAGCATAGGATAGAGGACTCCAAAGCTGACTTGTTACAGCAATTTAAAATGGTGACTCTACTCATACAGTCAAACACTTGGTGTATTGGATCTTGGACAAATCATTTAATTCATCTAAATCTCACTGTCCTTGTCTGTATTTAACCACTAGGTGGCACTGCTACCCACTAGCCTAACCGAATCCTCAAAAGATCCAATCACTGAGGACTGCCATGCTTACCCTGATGTTCCATCCAACTCCAGGAAACTTATCAATGTTAGCTAAAGAATAAAAAAAAACCCTCTTTTCCCCAACTCTATCTCTTTCTGGGTCATTGCACTCAGGATGTTAGTCAAAGGTGTGTGGTTGGTGGGGATTTGACCAATCAGAATAGCTATGAGCCACTATCCCATAGGAAAACTCCACCTACCCCCTAAATTTGATATATTTCACTAAGCTCCAGTCATGTCACTATGCCAAAAGAGTGTCTACCATATTTACCACCTGAAAAACTTGGATATTCACTGTATACAGTGTTTTATTCACAGGCATAGAATCAATTTTTTTAAAAAAATAAAATCAGTAATACATTTAAATACTACCTTGGAGTTTTGTGCCTGAAACTTCTACTCAACCACAACCATACTTATAGCCACTTTACAAATTCAGAAATTTTAGGAAATATATTGTTGTTTATTGCCAAAGTTTCCTTCACCTCCTGTGGTAATGATCAAAAAAATCATGTAATAGAATACAATTCACAAATGCTGATCCACTCACAGCCTCTAAGAGGGCCACAGTCAAGTTAATTGGAAGAGAAGAAGTGGGGTAGGGACACAGATGCCAGCTCCCAAAGCTGTGGCTTTTCTGCTGACAGGCAGCAACCTCCAATTATTTCTCTAACTTCCTCTCGATATGCCAGTTTTTGGCTAGGCTACATAGGATTCAATGTTTCTTCCCAGCTTGATAAATAGTCAAGCCAGGGGACTGAACTCAAGTATAAACACCAATGCAGAGAGCTATTCTTTTGGCCTCCCCCTCTTTGAATCTGTATCCTAGACCTTCTGTCAACTTGCTCTGCTCCCCTACACCCACCCCAGCTGTCAGTTCTCATGATATCTATGCTAGGACTCGCCCCTACTCATTTTTTTTTAGTTCTTTATGCCTGGCATTGCCTGTATTGTGGAACTCTGCTATGCATAAGATGAGAATCTTTATGTTTTTGCTACCTAACTTAAAAGGTTGTTGTGCAGAAAGCTTTGCAAATCTTAAAGCACCAAACTGACCTTCTTGTCCTTCACATACAACATCCCATCTCCTATCTCTTCCTCTTTGTTCTGACTGTTTCCCATGCCTGGAATGCACTCTTTTCTCCTCTGTTTTTTTTAAAATCCCTAGATTCCTTCAAATCTCAGTTCAAGTACTATCTTTGATAGTAAGCTTTTCCTGATGTCTTCAAAATTACTTTGTAATGATTTTGTACATAATACAGCTATATCTATATATATTCATGTATGTATGTATATGAACATACGGTCTCCTCCCCCATAGAATGCAAGCTTCTTGAGGTCAAGAACTATTTCATTTTTACCTTTGTATCCCCGGGGTGCCTAGTATAGTCAGTTGTACTATTAGTGTGTGTGTGTGTGTGTAGATGAATGTGATACATATGTGGATGTGAGTTTGTGTGTATACATATAAGCCTAATAGTAGGTGCTTAATAAATGTTTGCTGACTATTGACTGACTGACCATAAATGAAATGGATTGCCTTCAGTGGGAGCATGTTGCTTCTTATTGGAAAATTCAAGCAGAAGTTATATGGAACTTTGCAAATGTTGAAGTAAGTATTCCTTTTGGGGAATAAGTTGGATGACATGGTTGCTAAGGTCACTTATCATTTTGAAATTCTGAAATTCTCTCACTCTATAATAAGAAAAATAACAATAGATCCCATTGTAATAGCATTTTCTCTGGGTTTTATTTTCCTCATCTGTAAAATGAGCCAAATAGATAAGACAGTCTCTAAGTTAATGTTCAGTTGGAAATCTATTGTTTTTCCTTCGGGACATGATGTTTCCAGGAGAAATCCAGCTATTCTGCACTCCAAAGGTTTGTCCATCAGTCCACCTACCACCCCCCAACCTTCCCTCCCACAAAGGAGAGCCCCTGGGGCCCTGCCACTAAAGGGGTCAAGGACCTGGCTCAGCAGCTGGGTCACCAGAAGCAAGGTCAGGTGGGAGCCTGAGCAGGAACCAGGGCAAGAGTACCCTCTCCCTTGCTTTCTTCATGCACAGAGGCAGCCAGCAATGCCAAGAGGTCAGGGGCTCCCGGTGTTAGCCACACAGAGTGTAGATTTGGGCTTGACATAAGGAAAACCACTTAACAATGAGAGCTCTTTGAAAGTGAGAGAGATCTCAGGCAGGTTGCTTCAGTCAATGTCTCCAGGCTGAAGCTGGATGACCATTTCTTGGGTCTGGTGTGGAGAACTTCTCTTGTGAGTAATTGGACTTGATTGCACTCAGTGACACCAGAGGGAGATCCTTTTCAGGAGGTCTTCTGTCTACTCCTACCTGCCCTTCGGTCTGTAGTTTCTGCAAGGCTAAAGCTGGCTACCAAGGCCAGGTGGGCAGGGTTCCTTGAAGGGTGAGGCCTCTGGATAAGTCATTTTCCCTCTTTAAGCCTCAGCTTCCTCATCCATAAAAGTGGATAATTATATTTGCACTGCACGCTTCATAAAATTGTTGTGAGGAAAGTATTCTATAATTTTAAATGAGCTCAATAAATGTCCTTCTCCTCCTCTTTCTTCTTCTTCTACTGCTGCTGCTGCTGCTGCTACTGCAACAAATGTCATGTTTTTACTACTGCCAGCTATCACATTCTATATAGTATATTTCTAAATATTTGAGAACAGACCCACATTGCTCTGCAGGAAAGTCAATTTTTTTATAAAAGTATTTAGTAAAAAGAACAAAAAACACTAATTAATTAATTTCTAATTAATAAAGTTTTATACATGTTAAATAGGTAAGAAACATATGAATACTATGATAAATAGTGATGGTTTGTGACCTTGAGCTGCTGCTCAGCCTGAGCCTAAGTACCACGAGGCGGACTAGCAAAGTCAAATTTAGGCCAGAGGGCATGGGAATGGTTCAGACCAGCCCTTCCCTGCCCACAGCTCCTACTGCACCAGAAGATACACAATAAATACAACCCTGTACTTTTAAAACATATAATATATGTATATATACATACATATATATAATTTCTTCCAATTACGTGTAAAAATGTTAACAGGTCTTTTTTAATTTTGGCTTCCAAATTCTCTCTTTTCCTCCCTACCCATCCCCTGCATTCCTGGAATAAATCTCACTTGGTCATAGGGTATAATCCTTGTAGTATATTGTTATAATCTTCTTGCTAGTATTTTAATTTAAATTTTTTGCATTAATATTCAGCTAGGAAATTGGTGTAAAGTTCTTTTTCTCTGTTTTGATTCTTCCTGTTTTAGCTATCAGCATCATATTTGTGTCATAAAAAGAATTTGGTAGGAATCCTTCTTTGCTTATATTTTCCAGATAGTTTATATAGCATTGTTGCAATTGTAGAATTTTCTTGTGAATCCATTTGGTCCTGGTGATTTTTTTCTTAGAGAACACATTGATGGCTTGTTTAATTTATTTTTCTAAGGTAAGGTTATTTAAGCATTCTATTTCCACTTCTGTTAAAGCAGGCAATATATATTTTTGTAACTATTTCTCCATTTCATGTAAATTGTCAGATTTATTGGCATGTAACTGGGCAAAAACAGCTCCTAATAATATTTTAATTTCATCTTCATTGGTAGTAAATTTATCCTTTTCATTTTTGACACTGGTAATTGGGTTTCTTCCTTCTTTTTTTTTTTAAATCAAACAATGGTTCATCTATTTTATTGTTTTATTCACAAAACAAGCCCTAGTTTTATTTGTTAGCTCAATGGTTTTCTTACTTTCAATTTTATTAATCTCTCCTTTGATTTTCAGGATATCCAATTTAGTTTTTAATTTGGGGATCTTTGTTTTTTATAGTTTTTTTAGTTGCACCCTCAATTGGTTGATCTACTCTTTCCCTATTTTATTGATATAATCATTTAAAGTTATAAATTTCCTCCTGAAAACTGCTTTGGCTACATCTCATAAGTTTTGGTATGTTGTCTCATTGCTATCTTTCTCTTTAGTGAAATTATTGATTGTTTCTATGATTTGTTCTCTTACCCACTTATTTTTTAGGATTAGATTATTTAGTTCCTAATTAATTTTTAATCAATGTTTCCAAAGGCTTTTATTGCATTATGATCTGAAAAGAATGCATTTAACATTTCTGCTTTTCTGAATTTGGTTGTGAAGTTTTTATATCCTAATACATGCTCAGTTTTGTGTAGGTGCCATATACTGTGAAAAAAAAAGGCACATTCCTTTCTATTTCCATTTAATTTTCTCCAGAGGTCTATCATAACTAACTTTTTGAAAGTTTTACTCATCCCCTTAACTCCTTATTTATTTTTTTGGTTAGATTTATCTAGTTCTGAGAGGAGAAAGTTAAGGTCCCCCACTAGCATAGTTTTATTATCTATTTCCTCCTGTAACTCATTTAACTTTTCCTTTAAGAATTGGGATACTATACTATTCAGTGCATTTAAAATTGATATTACTTCATTGTCTATGGTACCTTTTAGGAAAATGTAGTTCCCAGCTCATCTCTTTTTAATTAGAACTATTTTTACTTTGTCTGAGATCATGATGGCACTACCCCTGCTGTTGTTATATCCACTGAATCATAAGATTCTCCTCCAGTCATTTACTCTTATTCTGTGTGTGTCCTCCTGTTTCAAGTGTTTTTTCTTATAAACAATGTTTTGTGGCACTCTGGTTTTTAATCTATGCTGCTATCTTCTTCCATTTTATAGGTGTGTTCATCCCATCCACATTCACAGTTATGATTACTAACTGTGTATTTCCCTCCATCCTATTTTTCTCCTGTTTATCTTTCTGACTCTCCTCTCACTGTGTCCATCTTCAAAAGTGTTTTGCTTCTGACCACCACTTCCCCTAATCAACTTTCCTTTTTATCAGCATACCCTCTTTTCTTATCCTCCTCTCTTACTTCTCTGTAGAGTTAAAACAGATTTCCATACCCAACTGTGTGTGTATATTATTTCCTCTTTGAGCTAATTCCAATGAGAGTAAGGTTCAAGCACTGTCCACTCCCCCACCCATCTTCCCCTTCACTGCAAAAGCTCTTGCAAACCTGTTTTGTATGAGACAATTTATGCTATTATACTGCTTCCTTCTCTCTTCTCCCTCTACATTCCTTTTTCTCACCCCTTAATTTTATTTTTTTGGATATCATCCCATCATAGTCAACTCACTCATGCCTTTTATCTATGTACATTCCTTCTAACTGCCTTGGAATGAAAAAGTTCTTAGGAGTTATAAGCACCATCTTCCCATGTAGGAATGTAAACAGTTTAACCTTACTGAACTCTTTATGATTTTTCTTTCTTGTTTTCCTTTTATATGCTGAGTCTTCTGTTTGAATGTCAAATTTTCTATTAAGTTCTGGTCTTTTTATCAGGAATGTTTGAAAGTTTTCTATTTAATTAAATATCATTTTTCCCCCTAAGTATTATACTCAGTTTTGCTGAGTAAGTGATCTTTGGTTGTAATCCTAGCTCCTTTGCCATATGGAATATCCTATTTCAAGACTTCCACTCTTTTAATATTTAAGCTGTTAAATCTTGTGTGATCCTGACTGTGGCTTTATGACATTTTGATTTTTCTTTCTGGCTACTTGTAATATTTTCTCCTTGACCTGGGAGCTCCTGAGTTGGATATCATATTCCATTTTGGAGATTTTCAGGAAGTGAGTGGCAGATTCTTTCGATTTCTATTTTACCCTTTGTTTCTAGAATATCAGGGCAGTTTTCCTTGATAATTTTTTTTTTGAAATATGATGTATAAGTCCATTTTTTCATTGTGATTTTCAGGTAGTCCAATAATTCTTAAATCATTTCTCCTTAATCTATTTTCCATGTCAATTGCTTTTCCAATAAGATGTATTTCACATTTTCTTCTATTTTTTTTCATTCTTTTGATTTTATTTTATTGTTTCTTGATATTCATGGAGTCATTAGCTTCCACGAACCCAATTCTACTTTTTAAGGAATTATTTTCTTTGGAGTAATTTTGCATCTCTTTTTCCATTTGGCCAACTCTGCTTTTTGAAGAGTTCTTCTCTTCAGTGGATTGTTGTGCCTCTTTTTGCATTTAGCCTATTCTTTTTGTTAAGGTATTATTTTCTTCAGTATTTTTGGTGCCTCCTTTACCAAACTGTTGATTCTATTTCCATGATTTTCTTGCATCACTCATATCTTTTCCCATTTTTTCCTCTACTTCTCTTATTTGATTTTTAAAATCTCTTTGAGCTGTTCCAAAGATTATTTTGGGGCCTGAGATGAATTCATATATTTCTTTGAGGCTTTGGATGTAGCTGTTTTGACTTTCTTTTCTTCCGAGTTCATATTTTGATTTTCCCTGTCGTAATTCTCTATGGTCAGGTTCTTTGTTTGTGTTGGTGATGGTGGTGGTATTGCTTGCTCATTTTTAACCTAGCCTTTTTCCTGACCTTTAACTTTATGTTAAAGTTGAGCTCTTCTTCTAGGATGGAGGAAGCACTGTCCCAAGCTTTAGATTTTTTTTTTGTGCTGCTGTTTTCAGAGCTTGTTCAGGAGTCTCTAAGTTTTCAGTTCTTCCAAGGTGGTATGATCTAAGGAGAGTTGTGATCACTGATCTCTTGGCCTGCGCGCAACCACAAGCACACTTTTCTACTCTGGAACTGTGGTCAAGGTCCTTGCTCTTGCTATGGCTTCTCCTTGCCATGGGACTGTGACTCAGAATTTTGTATGGACAATGGCACAGAGTCTTGCATCCAGTGCCGACAAAGGGTCTCCCATAATGTCATTCTGACTAGTTGTCCAACCCCTTTACCATCTGTGGGGCTGTGGCTTCTGGAAGCCTCTGCCTTCCAATTCGGTTGCTCCCAAGCCCTGCTGCTGGATTACTGGGGCATGGCCTGCACTGGACTGTGTTCTTTTCTCACTCCAGTGAGACAGACCTTTCCTGTCAACCTTCTAAGTTGTCTTAGGCTGGAAAATTGTTTCACTCCATTCTTTTGATGGGTCTCCCACTCCACAATTCATTTTGAGGAATTATTTTGAAGTAGTGTGGAAAAGAATTTGGGAGAACTTTGGTGAGTCCCTGCCTTTACTCTGCCACCTTGGTTCCCAGTCAGCCCTGTACCTTAACAAAGACCTGAAGTTTGTCTGTGAAAATGGGCTTCAGAAGGGTTACAGTTTGTGGATAATATCAAGGGATGCAATTTTCTGCATTCAAGCTACTTCTCAGGGAAGAAAATGCACCAAAGTTCAAGTTATGCTCAAAAGGTTCCCTAACATATCAATCTTTTGAAACAAATTTTTATTTTGAAAACCCAGGTTACAGCAGAATTGATTATATAATACTTCACACACAATCTTTGTAGAAAAATGTTTGTTAATTGCTTGAGGGATCATCTCATACAATATAATAGTGCTCTGACTAATTATCTATTTGGTTAGCTCTAAATGCAGACAACCATTACCAGTACCATTTAACATTTCAAAAAATTAATTGGATACCTAAACTAATGTAAAAAAAATTGACCAAGGAAAGATATCATGAGCATATTTTGCATTCAAGAAGCTCTCTAGATTGTGGTTATATAAATGGAAGAACTTAGTAACTTTTAAAGAGATATCAGAGTCCCAGAATGTCAGAGTGAGAAGGGACCCTTAGAACAAAGAATGTCCAGTATTAAGGTTGAAAGAGACTTTTGCTATTATTACCTAGTCTCTTCTACTGCTGGTAGGGAGCCAGATAATGATGCTAGTACTAGTTAACATTTATACAGCACTTCAAATTTTGCAAAGCACTTTAAAAAATATTTTGAATTTCACAACAACCTTGAGAAATAGGCTCTATTATTATCTCCATTTTACACATGAGGAAGCTGAGGCAGACGTTTAAATGATTTGCCAAGGGTCACACAGTTACTAAGTGTCTGAGGTAACATTTTTTTTGCAGGAGGGAAGGCAGGGCAATTGGGGTTAAATGACTTGTCTAAGGTCACACAGCTAGTAAGTGTGTCAAGTGTCTGAGGCCAGATTTGAACTCAGGTCCTCCTGACTCCAGGGCCAGTGCTCTACTCACCGCATCACCTAGCTGCCTCATGAGATAAGATTTGAGCCAAAGATTTCCTGACCCTAGGTCAAGTGCTTTATGTACTGCTCTACCTAAATGCCAACGGAGGAGGGGTGTTGATTATCTGAGTCTCAACTTAGTTGTATTGTCAGTGAAACTAATGAGGTTAGTCCAAAAGACGAAGGTAAGAAATTCTAAGGACAGAACAGAGCAGAAATATTCACTAGATCCTTTTATTGAGAATCATTCCATACTGTGCAGAAAAAGTAGAGCTAAAACAGAACTCAGATCACAGAAAATAGAATATGGGTTCTGGAAGCTACATTCAATCAATCATAGAAAATAGTAGACATGGAAAGACTCTTTGTGGTTACAATCTAAAACTTCCATTTTACAATGAAAGAAACTAATGCCCAGAAAGGTTGTAACTTGCCCAGGGTCAAGCAGCTAGATGCCTTCTTAGTCTCAATCAAGTGTTCTTAAGGCACATGATTTGTGGCTTCTCTAAAGAGAAAGGGTTTGTCTTTTAAATTTATTATAGTTAGCCCCCAATAGTAGGGATAGAAATGATGGGTTAAAGTTAGAGGCATATTTCAACACATTCTAAAGAGCTTCCTAACAATTAAAGCTGTTAAGCTGGACATGATGCCTATTCTTTCTCTTACTGAGAATGCAAAGGCTCATGGATTGCTTGAGTTTATGTCTCCTGGGATGAAGTAGGGTTAAAGTCAATCAGATGTCTGTGCTAAGTCTTTCAACAATATGGTGAGCCCTTGAGGGCAGAGCTCCACTAGGCTGCCTAAGGAAGGATGAGCCAACCTAGGTTGGAAACAAAAAAGAAAGATCAAGTTAAAGTTTCCATGACAATCAGTAGTAGAGTTGGACCTGTAAGTGGCCGCCGTACTTCTATCCTAGGTGAAATCAGTAGACCCGGTTTCAAAAACAAAACAAAACAAAATAAATCATATGCATACATAAATACATATTATATACACACACACATATATATACATTCAAACACACACACACACATATATATACATACATATATACACATATATATATATATATACACATATACACATATACACATACACACACATATATCTACTGCAGAGAGTTCAACTATGATGGGCTGGCCACATTATTTGAATGCCAAATGTACCCTTACCTAAAAGACTGTTTTATGGAAAACTCGCACAGGGCAAGTGCTCACATGGTGGTCAGAAGAAGCAACACAAGGACACTCTCAAGGTTTCCCTTAAGAACTTTGGAATCAATATTGAGACATTAGAGACACTGACAAGAGACTATCTAGCATGGTGTGCCCTCATCATAGAAGATATTGTGCTCTACGAGCAAAGCAGAATTCAGGTAACTCAAAAGAACTGCGAGATGGGCAAATTTAGAGAATCCACTGTGGTAGAGCATTCTGAGCTCTAGTCCGATGGATTGTAACATGACTCTAGCATAGTGATATCATTTTGGTCCTTTTCCAGAATAAAGAACAACAACTAACAATCCAATACACATCACACACACATACCAAAAAAATAAAATCAGAGCTGTCTAACAATGAAATGAACTGCCTTAGCAAATCCTGTATTCCCCTTTTTTTATCAGAAGTATTCAAGGGAATGCTGAATTGCCTCTCAGCAGGGATATTGGAAAGGAGATTTGTGATCTTTATATTCCCAGACAAATATAAATTTATGGTTTATCAAACACAAAAAGATTTCTGGGCCTTTTTTTCTGCCTAAGTTAGTGTGGCATTATAAATATAACTAAACCTTGATTTGATCATTAAGGCACACGGAAATAATTTTGATTTCTCCTCCTCTCTGTCCCACAGCCTTGCATTGCTACTTCTTTTATTGCTGTTACTGCATGGCAATTTGCATGATGGCCGTAAGATCTCTGACCCCTCATTCTTCACCATGACCCTCCAGAGTCATAGAAAGTGAACACAAGAGAACCTGTATTTTATCTGAGAGCTTGCAGGTCAATACTATAGCTGCAGGTGCTTGGCCATTGGTGCTCTCTGCTAAGTATCACTGTCTCCATCATGATTTGAGGGAGGTGTCAGTGACTTTATCCTGGACACCGTCATCTGAATAAAATCAATAGGAAGAGTCTTGAAAAGCAATAGAATCTTAGCTAGAAAAATCACCTAGCTTAATTCTCTTATTTTATAGATTAGGAAACTTGGGCGAAGCAACTTGCCCAAAGTTAACACAGTTAATCAGCGAAGCCAAGGTCACTCACCAAACAATTCTCCCAACGATACCATTGTGCCTTCTTTACTGTGAATTTGCCAATTTCCACCACTTTATATAGAAGCTGTAACAAGTCTTCCAAATATCCAAGAGTAAGCTAATAACTAAATACTTGGTCCATCTTTTTGATTCTATGCAAGCCTATTGGCCCTTAATCAAACTAAGTAAAGAAATTCAACTCTTAAAATCATACCATGTTGGAGTTGGAAAGGACCTTAAAGATCATCCAGTCTAACCCCCTCATTTTACAGATGAGGAAACTGAGGCTGAGAGAGGTGAGTTTAACTGCCCAAGACCACATGACTAGGAGGACTCGAGATCTAAATCCGGGCATACTTATTGCTAGAGCAGTTCTCTTCACTTTTCTGTGCTAGTTTATTTTGGAAGTCAGAGGATAAGAACCAGGAGCAAAGGATAAAAGTTGCTAAAAGCCCGATTTTGGCTTTATTATGATGAAATACTTCTGTTTAAAAGTGGAATGAGCTGCTTGGGAGGTTTCATATCAATAGAGGTCTTTCACTAGAAGTTGAATGGCCACATGTTGGAAATATTGTAAGGAAAGAATTCTGCTCAACTATAGCTTGGACTAAATGTAATATAGTACAAGGGAAGGGGAAGGGAATAATCATTTATTAAGTGCCCAACATATACCAAGCATTGTGCTAAGAGCTTTACAAATATTATCTCATTTGATTCTCACAGTAAACTTGGGAGGCAGGTGCTATTATTACCCCTCCTTTATAGCTGTACAAACTGAGGCAGACAGAGGTTAAATGGATTGCCCAGGGTCACACAGCTAGTAAGCGTTTGAAATTTCATTTGAAGTCAGGTCTTCCTGACTTTAGGCCCAGTGTTCTATCCAATAGTCCATTTAGTTGGTAGAGGAGATAAAAGATTAACTCTGAAATCAAAAGACCTGGGTTTAAATCCTGACTCTTATTGTGTGACCTGAGGTAAGACACTTTATGGGTCTCAATTTCCCCATCTATAATATGAAGGGACTGGATCTGATAACCTCTGGCCTCCCTGCCAGCTTTAGCTCTATATCCCCGCGATGTCTAATAAAAATCCCTTCCAACTCTGAGATCTAATGATTCTACTTCTTCCCCCTTAAAGTCCCAAGTCCAATTAAAAACAGGTGTTAAATACCTTCTATGTGTGAGACTAGGGAAGATACAAAGATGAAAGATAAATAAAATAGGATTCCTAACCTTAAGGAGCTTATAATCTAGAAGAGAGAAACAAGAGGTACACAAATATTTATACTGCATAAAGAATAAATATGTCGAAAGGTACAAAGTACTATGAGAAAACCAAGAAGGGAAAGCTATTCCAGCTAATGGTACCATAGCAGAATCATGAAATGAATCATTCAGAAGGTTACAGTAGAGGTAGCATCTATAGGTAGCATTTCAACAAAAAAAAGATGGAAGAGAGGGTTTTCTAGAAGCAGACCAAGTATAACAAGATGGGAAAGGGAAGCACCAAGTTGGGGACAGTGAATTCTACACTTGAAACCAGTTTGGTCAAAGACTAGGTTGTGTGAAGTGGAGTGGGGAGACATAAAACTGAAAAGGCTGAAGTCAGACCATGAAAACCACTGAATGCCAGGTTAAGGGGTCTGGACAGAAAGCAATGGGGAATTATCAAAGGCTTTTGAATAGGTGTTTTATCACTCTAAGCAGAACATACAACAGGAAGCTAGAAGGTGGAGTTTAGACTTGAATTCTAAGTATTAGTAGGGGAAAAGTGCTAGCTATATATCTATACCTATATCCCTCTATCTATCTATCCATCCATCTATCTATCTATCTATCTATCTATCTATTTGCATTTCCATTTTGGATGTGCATTTGGGGAATATTTCCACTTCTCTTCAAATTCATCATGCAAACAAGCCATTTCTTGACTAGCAATGACACACACACAAAAAAAAAAAAAACAGATACCCGTTTTCCAGATATACACAGCAATCAGAACACCACACTAAGCCAAGGCCAGAATCTAATCACAAGGTAGGCCAGTCACAATCTTTAATTAGTCCAGAAAGGAATTTATAAGCTTCAAATTCTACAGGTTACTTAGCAAAGTCTGTTGTTTTTTGGGCAGCACCAGCTTCCTTCCACCTTGCAGAAAACCCAATCCCAAATGATGTGAAACCCAGAGTGGGGCCTGGGAAACTGAAGAAAGCTGCCATCTGGATTTGCTTACTCCTCAAATGTTGTCTGTTGATTGTGAAAGCATTTGGCTTGTTCAGTTGGTGGCATTTCCATTTTCCTGTTTTTTGGGCTTGCATATATAATGAAATGATGTAACCTGAAAGTGGTTCCATTCAATAAGAAATGGAACTTCACATATTGCTGTTTTTGCAGCAACATTTTTTGGCAGAGTTTAAATACTGTGCATGTGCCTGAGTATTGATTTCGTGTTTAGCTGAAGGCAGTAGAGCATATAGAAATTCTTCTGAATTCTTGGAACGGATTCTTCACATAGTGGCTTTAATCAACAAGATTAGGAAACCTTAACTGTTGCAGAATAGAAAAAAACCTGTTGTTTGTTGTTGTTGTCGTTTGAGGGAAGTACTAATTTTTCTCTGACCTTTCTCATCCCTAGACATATCCTTCTTTCATGTGCTGTGGCTATTATGGAAGGCCCCATATCAGGAAGGTTTTCTGACTGAAACCTACCATGGTAGAAACTTCCCACTTCTACCTAATTGGAGCTTCTCTGTCTATGAAATCATTAAGGAAAAACTATTGTGCCTGGGACAACCAACCCTCTTTCATATCAGCATCTTTTCCAGCTCCTATATAGGATCCAACATATAATGAGTGATGGCTAAATGTGCTTCTGATTTTAGAATCATCCTCATATTTGAAAAAGAACACACATTTATTAGACACTTCTTATGTTCCAAGCATCATGTCAAGCACTGGGAATACAAATAGAAGCAAAATGAGAGACAGTACCTGCCTTCAAGGAGCTCATATTCTAATGGTGGGGATGGGGGAGAGAGGAGACAATACATGAAAGCTAAAAAGGTAAGGAAGAAGGTACCTGTTCTGGATCATGGTAGAGAAAGAAGTCTGGAGAGTCAAAAGCAGAGACCAGAGAATAAAGCTGGCCTTGGTTCTTCCTCAAAATGGAAGTTTCTGGAGGAATCGATCAGTCAGAAGAAGGGGCTTCAGGAATAGAGGGATCTTTCATCATGAAAAGTCTGCTGGAATATGATGGCAAAGGTGTCTTTTGGGTGAGAAGGTACCTGGATCTTGATGGTTATAGCTATATTATGTTCTTTGACCCCCAAATCTATCCCTCCTCCAAATTTCTCTATGTCTATGGAGGAGCCCTCCATCATTCTGATGACCACTGGTCATAACCTTGTAGTTACTTTGACTTGACATTCTTCAGTCCTCTTTGATGGATCTTCATCCGACACTTCATAACTTGGCCTCTTCCCATCTCTTCAGTCTTCTTTATACTTTAGTCCCCTCTGCAGATTTTGATTCAGTGCCACTGGCCTCCTTGCTGTTCCTTAAAACCCTAACCCTAACACTCTACTTCCCAACTCTATAGATTTTCATTAGCTATCCTCTCCTCCATGACTGAAATTCTCTTTCTTTTCATCTATGACATAGCCACTAACTGTGAGTATCCCCAAGGCTCTGTCCTGGGCCCTGTTCTCTTCTCCCTCTAAACTATTTTACTTGGTGATCTCATTAATCCGCCAGCCATTCAAAAGGCATTTATTAAACTTCTATTATGTGTCAGGCATTTTGCTAAATGCTGGAGATACAAAGAAAAGGAAGACCAAGGTTGGAGATGGTATAGGAAAGCCAGGAAGGGAAAAACATTTATTAAGTGTCTACTGCATGCTTAGGCATGGCAGCTAAGCATTTTACAAATATTATCTCATTTGATCTTCACAGTAACTCTGGAAGATAAATGCTATTATTATACCCATTTTACAGGAAACTATAAGGAAACTGAGGGGAACTTGTCCAGGGTCATACCTTGAGTAAGTGTCTGAGGCCAGATTTGAACTCGGGTCTTCTTGACTTTAGGCCCAGCACTCCAACCCATCTGCTTCAGACTTTTTGTGGCACAAGAAAACTACAGAAGGGTGAATAAGGGAGGGTATTGTCAGGATTGGAATGATAGGAAGGAAAAAGGTTTGTCCCTCTTTAGTTTTGTCACTCATCAATATATCAGGCTGCTGAAGGGTTTTCTTTCACATACAGTATCCTGTAGTCACCTTTTGGGTTTCAGTGATCAAAGGAAGGTCTGACCAAAATCTCTCTATGGGAAGTCTTATCTAATATAATCAAAATTTGCATGGAATTTGTTCTAATTACAGTGCATGCCTCTTATTCAATGCCTTGTTTTCCTAGTGGAGACCTCTGTTCTCCATAGAGCTTTCAAAAAAAGAGGAAAAGTTGAAGCCCCAAGTTTTCCTCAAGTAGAGAGCTCTTTCCCTGGATAGGAATTTCCAACTAAGTCACTGAAACGAGCAGTTGCCAAGGGCAGCCTCCTCCTCAGCATTAAATGCTTTTAGATAATCCCAACAGCCTATATTCATGGGGCACTGTCAAGTTTACAAAATTATTTATACCCACTCTCTCTTTTCATTGTCAAAATACACCTGTGATTTTGGTGGCCAAACAATGCCATATCTGAAGCCCAGTGACTGATGGTCACCCATCACATGGCAGGACCAATATTTGAATACAAATCTCCTAGCTCCAAGTCAATCTTTAATTCTTCTAAGTTACAGATGCCTTTCTTTCCATAGCTGATATATCTATGACTCTTACATCAGAGGAAACTGAGATGCAGAGAGATGATTTGATTTGCCCAGTGACACAGTGAGTTGGATTAAGACTACATGATTTCCTAACAAAGCAAGAGATTTCCAACATTTAGCAAGATATGCAGCCTTTAGTTGGCACTCAACTAAAGGTTGAGTGGCAGTGGACTTTATTGCCAATACCACTGTGGACATGGGTTGTTATGGATTGGTCTGACTCCAGAGGTTGTTAGTCCAGGTGTGTTTTTGAGGCAAAATGAGCACTCATGAATGACTGAAGAGTTAACAAAAGGAGCTTACTTAGCTCTAACAAAGCAAGGATATGTAGCTAGGATTTTCTCCAGATGTGTCTCCCTTGGTTTCTACTAGAAACACATCTTTTGAGCAGGTCATGGTGTGCTGACTTGAGTGGTCTTCAGACATCCACCAAGGTGGAAAGGCTTCTAATTCCATATGGGTGGGTATAATGGCAACCATACTGGCACACCCAGGATGGCTGCCAGCACAGGTTCTTGGGTCTGCTTTTCTAGGAAAGACTGCTCAAAAAGGGGTTAACAATTCTATTTTTAATTACATTCATTAGTTCAGGGGAAGGGTCAGCACCCTGAACATCAGCAAAAATATAAGCAGAGGAAATAAAAACAGAGAAAATACAAGCAGAGAAAATATGAACAGAGAAAATACAGGCAGAGAAATTAGCATAAAGACCAACAGACAGGGCTGTACTGCCTAAATCAAAGCAATATTCCTATACACTTTACGCACATCAATGGATCAAGACAATCTTTACATTTGAGTAGTTGGGGGGCTCTGAACATACAAAAGATCCTTCTCATAAATGACCCCCCCCCAAAGAAAAATACAAACTCACTATATATATATATTTATATTTATATATATATACACATGTATATATATATATATATATATATATACATATATATACAATTCTCAGAGCCAGAAAACATCACAACCCTCATGACTTAGTGCTTAATCAATCTAGTACCAAAAGGTGTGAAAGCCTTCCTACAAGGAAGCCTCCCCTAAGCAAGCTTCCCTCCCCCTATGGACTCTGTGATTCAGGATGTATCACAGCTGTGAGCTGGGCCAGAACTCAAAGCAGTTCACATAGGCCTACTAATTGGTGGGGAAGATCTTCCTATTCCATTAACATTACAGTGGGACTTGTATGCCCTTAAGTAACTAGGAGGTTGCATCAAGGGAAGAAGGGACTGATCAGGTCCCTACAAGAGCTTAGTTAACTTTTAGGGAAAATTAATCCTTATTGCTACTATCATTTAAGGTGTGCTGTAGGAAGTAAATATCAGGCATCCAACAGGGAGTTGAAACCAAGGGTCAACATACTTCTTTATTTATATTTTCTTCACTGATAAGCACTGGCCCTGTCTCACTCTGTTTGGTCTTAAAGCCATAGACAGACATAACTTGTAGAACTCCTAAATTTCAATTCACAAATGGTTTCATTTGGAATTCACAGCAATCACATGAGGTGGGCAGATAATATAAACCCATTAAAAAGATGAGGAAATGTGAGGGTCAATGAAGTTTAGTGGATCGACTGAAGTCCCATCAATCTTACATCTTTCTATTACCATTTGAGATAGATGTAACTAGCATTCTTTGGAGATTTTGATGGCTCATGATTCACAGCTATATCCATCTTTGAAGAAGATTGATATTTAATCAACTCAACTTGAGCTTTAAACTTAGAATTTCTGATTTTAAATCCAGTGTCCTTTCTGTTAAATCAAGCAGCTAGGAGGCAAAATGGAAAGAGCTCTGGACCTGGAGTCAGGAAAATCTGAGTTCAAATCCTGCCTCAGACACTTATTGGATATGTGATCCTGGACAAGTCACTTAACCATGTCTGTCTCAGTTTCCTCAACTCCCAGATAAGAATAATAACGGCGCCTATCTTGCAGAGTTATCATAAGGATCAAATAATATAATATTTTAGAAGGGCTTTGCAAACCTTAAAATGCTATACAAATGCTAAATATTGTTATTATTAATCATGGTTCCACTCAGGTAATTCTTCGATGACCCATGAAAAAGTCATACAACTACACTGGATTCCACTTTCTTTGTCAATAAAATGAAAATACAATGAAATATATGTAGACATATAATGTTATATTTGTGTTTTATATATATATTACATACAAATATATATATAATATCATATATTTCACATATATATGACAAAGGGTTAACAGCTGATTAATTGAGGACTTAGGAAGCAGTGTTATGTAATAGAGATGACACTAGCTTAGAGGTCAAAAGACCTTTGTTCTACAGCTATGTGCCTCCGTTTCCCCCAAATGTAAAATAGAGATCATAATAGCACCTATTTCTCAAAGTTGTTGTGAGGATCAAATGAGATCATATTTGTAAAGTGCTTTGCAAAGTGCCTGGCCCATAATAGGTTCTTCCTTCCTTCCTTCCTTCTTTCCTTCCCTCCTTCCTTCCTTCCTTCCTTCCTTCCTTCTCCGTCTTCACTATGAGACTTTGAATAAGTCACTTTATTTCTCTAGGCTCTAACTCTTATTTCTATAAAATGAAAAGATTGGACTAAGGTCACTTCCCACAGTAATATGCTATGAATGAGTCTACAATTCTCTTCTTTGGTAGAATAATGATAAAGTTCTTTTGGAAATGGATACTTCTGCCAGCCATTAAGTTTCTCTTCTCTTTCCCACCTGGATTAAGGAGAGATTTTTTTGGCCCTAATCAAGTATCATCAATCTATAGAGTTTGCCTTGTGTCTGTTCACTTTAAACTAAAGAGGATCAACACAAAATTCATTATTTGTTAATTCTTCTATTCCACAAAGCCCCTGTTGAATCCCTGTTAAAAGAAAAAAAGAAACAAACACCTGGACCGAGGAGTGAGTAGCGTGCAATCTTTGACCTCATGCATTTTTAAGTCTAGTAGAACTCACCACTAAGTAGTGATTGAATGGGGGCAGCTAGGTTGTACAGCAGATGGAGCACCAAGCCTAGAAACAGGAAGATCTGAGTTCAAATCCAGCCTCAGAGGAAATTGAGGCAACAGGGTTAAGCTACATGCCCAGGGTCATAAAGCTAGTGTCTGAGGCTGGATTTAAACTTAGGTCTTCCTGACTCCAGGCCTGGTGTTTCTGTCCATTTTGAACCATCTAGTTGTCCCTTGGAGTGATATGCTTTTATTCAATTTTTACTCCAACACTTACTGAAACTTTATGAACCTGAATTTCTTTATTTATAAAATTGAAATAACAATAGCAAGTGCCTTGAAGAGCTGTTCTGGGGACCCTGTGAAATTATGAATACATAGCACTTTGCAAACTCTGGGTCAGACATGAGAGATACTAAGATGAATCCAGAACTGAGGAGGATCACATCAAGGAAACGTCCCAGTATTCTCAAAAATCTCAAAACTGACCCTGCTGCCAAAGCTCATCTTTTACATATCAAATTTCCCTACTAACACACTGTTTAATTAGATCATTTAAGCACAGACAGCAATATAATAGCGCCTAAGGTCCATGTGGTTCCCTCCTTTTCAGATTTAGGGGATTTATTTTAGACAAAAACTTTTGAATTGTCACAATCACTCTGAGTTCCCAGTTAGGAAAATTCCTAACATTTAGGCAGAGGTTAGGCTCCCTGCCAGACTTTGCATTTATGTCTTTCTCTAGTTAAACCCTGGCCTTCTTGTGGTTCAGACAAAATTCAGTTTACTAAAAATATTTCAGTAATGAAATAGCAGAGTATACTATTATGTTGTGGATAATCAGACACTGGGGAAAAGGAGCAGGGGAAAAAGCCAACCTTATCTTGGGATTTCCCTCAGTCCAGATCTGTTCCAAGATGCCATTAGAGCCAGTAACCCTCTTTGACCTTGATAACTCCCTTTCCTGCCACAACTTATTTCAACCTTCATTCCTCTGGGTTGTGATGGAATACTATACTTGCTCCAGTGTCTTGAATGAATCTCTCCTCAATAATTCATTGATAACTCTTGGGGCAAAGGTAAGTTTCCTCAGTTAAGGAACAAAATTCTTATTCAAGTCAGAAATATTTTGTATTTTTTGTTTTAAAACCTATCATTTGAATTTGATTAATTAGGGTAGGTTTGAGTAAATTAATCACCCCACCCTTAGACTCATAAAATGCTTAATGACTGTGAAACATTAGTGGGACACTAAGGCCTCAGGAAAAAAAAAATCCCAGTTGCAGGTAAGCCAAATGGCAAGAGAAAGATTCAAGACTGATGTGAGTAGCTGGAAGCATATTGGCAATGATGACTTATGCATGAAAGGTATCACAAAGGGAAGATATGACAGAAAAGGAGTTGGTTGTATAATTAGCACAGAGCTTCACAAATGCATAGCTTTAAGAGGAGGGGAGGAGGTAATCTTCATTACACAATCTTCATTGCAATCTTCATTAGCCAAGGGAATATCCTTAGGCAAGAGATCACAAATCCTTTGATCTGTAAGTAAATCCTAGTTTCAGTATAGAATTCAAGCTTCTCTAGCCATATCTGCTACATCAGACAATGAGAACATTTGTGTAAGGTACGGTGTATGTGTAAGTCTCTTTTATAAAAGCAGTTGATGAAAAGGATAAAGAAAGTATTTTTGCATAAAGGAAAAGATTTATACTGATTATCAAGTGATGAATGATAGTGCTGCTATTATGGTGGAACATCTTTTATGTCTAATATAAGCAGAAAAGGAACTTTATTTTGTTATAAACTGCTAAAATGTGTGTATGAAGAAATAACTTTCAGGTAGGATTTTGGACATTTTGGGAGAAAAAATGATCTGTGGTGTAGATTTAAGGACTTGGGTCTCTATGTTAACAATGTGGAATGATGCCCTGATTGGATGATAACCACTTAATATTATAAAGAGGCAAAGAAAGAGGTTCTTTTTTCATATTTTTTAAACAGAGAAGTGTAAGTGTGAAGAAACACAGTTTCAAGAGTACCCAAGATGGACAGCCTTGTTGGAGATTTCCCAGCTGAGGCATGGTGGGTATAATGTGCATATTTGCATTGTATGCCTAAAGAGTATAAAACTGAGAAAATGAGAACTCATGTAAATATTTGGACACTGAGTTTTGATTTAAAAAGTGATTGGAGAGGGCAGTATATCAGTGAGTAAATAACTGGCTAGATAAAAAATAAAATAAAACATAGATAGCATTATATTTTAAAATTCAGGCATTTGAGTTGTGCAGAGATCCTTACATACAAATTAGTGGCCCCATTTCTGTTTGAGTCTGACACCATCGATAATTGTCACATTCTGTGTGTATGTTACCTTGTGAGTGACTGGTTTTACAGGTAGAAAACACATTGAATATGGGCTCAAGAAATAGAATGGCAAGGGGGAGAAGTATATTTCCCCCCCACTGAGTTACTTCTAGGATTGTAAGGGAATTTGAATGCAATCGTGTGGTTGTGGTCTCTCTCTGGGAGCTTAGACCAGCTAGTGAGAGAGCAAGAAGAGTGACTAAGCCAAATCCAGAAAGTGGGGTGACTTACTGGCCAGGATAAAAGACCAAGTCACTAGTAGTATTGACATTAAAATGCCAATGGATGGAGTCTTAGTGTAATAACACCCTTTCTGGTGTTACATGGTAGGGGCATTGGAAAAGACTACTGTAGGGCTTCATTACATTTCAAGTGTTGAGCCTGGGATCCTATGAGATTGATACAAAAGCATTCAATTAGATTACCTCTCTGCATCATCAGTGTCTTGTGCTAACTAAAACATGAAAGTGAACCAATGAAAAACACCGGTATATGAGCCAGGTGACCTGGGTCTGAGTCACGTATTTTCCACATGACTTTAGCCAACTCACTTCACTTTTCTGTAACTCGGGTTCCTCATCTATATGTTGTTATTCAATTGTTTCAGTCATGTCTGACTCTTTGTAACCCCTTAGGGGATTTTCTCAGCAAAGATACTGGAGTGGTTTGCCATGTCCTTGTCCAGCTCGTTTGACAGATGAAGGAACTGAGGCAAACAGAGTTAAGTGACTTGCCCAGGGTCATGCAGCTAGTAAGTGTCTGAGGCCAGATTTGAACTCAGGAAGATGGGTCTTCCTGATTCACGGCCCGACACTCTATCCACTGTGCCACCTAGCTGCTCTCCTCATCTATATATGATGCCTCAACTGTAGGATGGGGATACCCTTGTAGGGCCTACACTGCAGGGTAGTTTTCAAGAAAATGTCTTATAAACTTTGAGATAAGAAAGGGTGTTAAAGTGGCAGAGGTATCAAGTCAATACCTTTTTAGGCAGAGCAACTCTTTTATATTTTCCTCTTATTTTTACTGAATCTAAGAAAAGTTATTTCCAAATCACAGAATTTGCCAAGGTTTCTTTTGAAAAGATCACTTTGGTGAGTCATTACTCTCTGATTTCATTTTTCAGACTCTCATTTTCATGACTCTCAGTCTTGCTTCTCAATTCCCAGGGGGCATTCTCTCTGTTTGTTAACAGCTAAATAGCTGATGAGTGGATGCATGGGGGGGGGGGGAATGGGAATCTTTCCTTTATAGAGATAACTACCACAAGAAACAAAGAACTTTGTCTTTTTTTTTTTCTAAACTGAGGGTGTGATAATGATGCAGCAGCTTTAAAAAGAAAAAAAAACTGCTTGGGGATTTTTCTTGTGCCAGATTTATTTGCTATTCTCAATTAAAAAATTCAAAGACTTTTGTGCACACTTGATTTTCTTTTCCTCTTCTAATATTAGTTTTAAATATCACAAGAGGATTATTTTGTAGACAGAATTTTCTTAGTAAAGGTTGTGTGGTCTGATACTTTCTGATATACTCCAGGCTACATAGAGGACATTATGCAGTCATCTTGGAACCATCATCTTGGTTCATGGAATTTCACTGGTGCTAAAATAGTCACATGACCATTTGTCAAGTGGAGGTTTGAAATAAGATGTCTTCCAAATGCCATAGGAAGTGGGCTTTCTCTTCCTCAGGCTACTGAATGACCTCTGAGGTCTCTTCCAGTTCAAAGTCTTTGACCCTATGATAGTTCCTTAGAGTGTCAAAGGCAGTTCAAAACAGAACTCTGATATGGAGTTCCATAATGAAATTCTTAATCAAAATGGTTGTTTTAATTTGTGGTAATCCTCAGTGCAAAGAAAAGTCTTTAGTTATGAAGAGGAAGATCTAGACAGGAATTTAAAATATAGAATGTTAGAGCTAGAAAGGGCTTCAAAACATAGAACATCAAAAATCATAGTAAAAGATAGAATATAGACCTTTGAATGTCGGCACGAGGAGGGACTTTGAGATTATTTCATCCAACTTCTCAGTTTTATAGAGAAAGAAATTAACATCCAGAGAGAGGAAATTACTTTCCTGACTTAGAGTTTAAGTCTTCTTCACACTATTCTCTATTGACCCCAAGGAGTCAGCTATACATCTCCATTTAGCGGAAATGTATTGTTAAATTTAGCTCAACTAGCTGAAAGAGAAATATTTATCTGAATGTCATTCTGGATATAAATTCATAAAGATTATTCTAAAATCATGTTTTAAAGGTATCTTCACCAACCCAAAACCCCAAATAGCATAAGAAAAAACTGGCTATCCTTTTTGGTTACTACTTATTGCAATTATTGTCTGTGGAAATCTGTTCCATAGGAAGCCATTTACTTTGAACAAGTTTTAGGTCCATTAAGAAAATATATCACTGGGTTCTGGCCATAGATCTTGGCCTGTTGCATATATAATTACTAATAGATGAGAAAGAATATTTCTAGTTCTTTCAGAGGTCCTCTGGTAACAAGAATACACTGAAGTTATTCATCATCCCCAAAGGATAACCAATCAGATGCCTGAAGTTATCCATGCAGAAATTATTGGTTCATTTTTATGTGTATAGTCTCAGACAATTACCAGCTTAAGTCAATTAATATATAATCAAGTCAATAAGTCAATTAATCCCAGTTTTTCTCAGTTTCCTCATCTATAAAATGGAGATGATAATAGCACCTCCCTCCCAGGGTTATTGTGAGGATCAAAGGAGATATAAAACACTTAATACAGTGGCTGGTGCATATTAGGCACTATGTAAATGTTAGACATTAGCATTAATTATTTTATAATTTAGAAGGTGCCATTAAGTGGAATAAAGGAAGCAAAGGCGTCATAATGAGAGAGGGTAAATTCAAGGTCACAAAAGTTGGAAAGAATTTTAGAGGTTATCTAGTTCAATCTATACCTGAAATAATCCACTCTGTAGCAACCCTGACAAATGGTCATCTCCTTTTGAAGAGTGACCAAGGCTGTAGACAGTCTATGCCATTTTTAGACAGCTCCAATACTTTTGCCTTCCATTAGACTTAAATCTGCCTTTCTAGCAACTTCTACCTCTCCTTTCTACTTCTTCTTTCTGGGGCCAAATAGAACAAATTTGATCCTTCTTTCACATGATGATTTTTAAAATACTTAAAGGCAGTAAGTACTATTTCCCCTGCCCTCTAGTAAGCCTTCAAAACAATCCCAATCCCATGGGCTGAACAAGATATCATATAACCTTCTATCCTCCAACCATTTTGCTCTCATATTCTTACTGTGTCCTCTGGACATGCTGCAATCTGTCATCAGCCATCTGTGTCACACCTAGACCTGAACACAACGTCCCAGATATGCTCTAACTAGCACAAAGTAGAGTGAAGTTACTCTGCTTCTCAATGATGCCTAAGATAGCATTGACTTTTTATTTAAAACTACATTCATTTTACATTGTTTATTCATTTGGAGCTTGAAATCCACTAAAACCTTCAGATTATTTTTCACTCAGATTATTGTCTAACCATATGTGTGTGTATGTGTATGTGTCTATCTATCTACCTATCCATATATATCCATATATATGCATAGTATAGATAGATAGATAGATAGATAGATAGATAGATAGATAGATAGATAGATAGATAGATAGATAGATAAATAGATACAAATAGATACTGCCCAAAATCAGTATATACCTGTGTAGTTGAATATTTAGGCAGATAGGTGGCATAGTGGATAGAGTGCCAGGCCTGGAGTCAAGAAGACTCATCTTCTTGAATTCAGATCTGGCCTCAGACACTTACTAGCTATATCACTCTGGGAAGCTAGGTGGCAAAGGGGATAGAGCACTGGGCTTGGAATAAGGAAGATTGGTCTTCATCAGTTCAAATCTGGCTTCAAATACTTACTAGTCGTGTGACCTGGGCAAGTTGCTTAACCCTGTTTGCCTCAGTTTCTTCATCTGTAAAATAAGCTGGAGGAGAAAATGACAAACCACTTCGTTATCTTTACCAAGAAAACCCCAAATGGGGTCATGGAGTCAAACACAACAACTGAAAACAATGACTAAACAGAACAGTTGAATATTTAATCCCAAGGATAATTAATTTCTCTCTAGTATAGTAAATATTATTGGATTTAGCCTTTTGCTCTAGTCTATCAAGATTTATTTGAACTATGACTCTCATCCAGATTATTAGTTATCCCTTCTAGCATTATGTCATCTGCAAATTTGATAAGATCAATCAGTTAGTCGGTAGACATTTATTAAGTGCCTACTATGTGCCAGCCACTATGCTAAGTTCTGGGGATACAAAGAGAGGCAGAAGACAATTCCTGACCTCAAGAAGCTCGTAATCCAATGAAAGAAACAACAACTACAAAAAGCCAGCATGTCCAAATGAATTATACATAAGATAAATAGGAAATAATTAAGAGAGGGAAATCACTAGATTTAAGAGGGGTTGAGAAAGGCTTCAGGTAGAAGATGAGATTTCAATTGGGACTTAAAGCCAAGGAAGCGAAGAGGTGGAGAACAGGAGGGAAAGCATTCTAGGCAGGCAGGACAGCCAGAAAAAATGCCTGGAGTTAAGAGAAGCATCCTTGTTTCTGGAACAGCAAAGAGGCCAGTGTCACTAGATCTAGGAGTATGTGGTGGGAAGTGAGGTGTACAAAGACTAGAAAGGCAGGAGGCAGGTAGGTTATAAAGGACTCTGTAGAGCAGAGGATTTTGAATTTGATATTGGAGGTGATAAGAAAATCACTTTGGTGAATTGGAATGGGGAGAGACTTGAGTCAGATAAATCCACTAGTGGTCTATTGAAATAGTTTAGGTATGAGCTTATGAGAGCTTTCACCTGATAGGTGGCAGTGTCAGAAGAGAGAAGAGAACATATTAGAGAGATATTGCAAAGGTGAAAGTGACACATTGGATATAGGGGGTGGGGGTGGAGGTGGAGGGCATGAGATGGTGAGGAGTTGAAGATGACGCAACTAAGAAGTCTTATGGGTAGGGATCTAAGCCCAAATTTCCTCTGACTCGATGTCTTGGCCTCTATCTACTATGGCACATTGCCTTTGAGGTTCTTGTCCACACAGCAATCCAGTCCCAGAGTCCATAGAATCTGAGATGCTCTATTATACAAGAAATAGCAATGCGGCAAAATTTTGTAGGAGACAAAGTTCCCCATTCATCCTTCAGTCTGATCACCTCCACTTTGGCATTTTCCCTCTCCAAACATCCATCATTGCCTTCTCATAGCCCAATCCCCAACCTACTATTCTATTCTATGACATCACTTTAAACCCTGGCTGTTCTTTCTCTAGCTCCAAACCCTCCCCACTAAAATAACCCCTAGAACCATATTACAGACTCCTTCTTCTCCACCATGGAAGGATCATGGGACAATAGAAAGAACTCTGGACTTGTCAGAAGAGTTGAATTAAATTCCTGACTCTACCATTTAACCACCAATTACATGGCCTCAGCCAGATCATTTCATCTTTCCAAGCCTCAGTTTCTTCATTTGTAAAAATTGTGGTAATAAAATTCATAGTATGTAGCTCTCGGGGTTGCTGTGAGAATCAAATGAAATAATGCACAGAAAATGCCTTGTGCTATCGAGCACTAAGCTCATGTGAGCTGCTACTGTCATTGGTCTGCTCCTGCTAAAGGATACTACTAAATGCACCCAGAGAAGCAGGATTTTTATATGGAGGACAGGTACCAAGTGTCCAGGGATGGTTGGGCTGAATGATTTCTGAGGTGCCTTCCAATTCTGAGATTCCATGGTTCTATTTCCTCATTTCTTTCGACCTAGGCAAACATCCAAGAACTGAGAGAAAAGAAGAAAAAAGAAAGCCTTCTTTATTATGCTGAAAGAGAATGGCAGGCACCCTGGGCCTGAAGGGAGATAATGGCTCATCCCAGCAGTGAGCAGCAGAAAGGGACTGGCAGGCTTTGAAAAGCAGGTGTGCTTGGCTAAAACCAGAGAGTTTCTCAGCATGCCCCTGGCACCAACAGAGACACAGATGCATCCCACAGGCAGATTAGGGCTGACTAGAGACTAGTAAGGGAGCCAAACATTCAGAGGCCATAAAAAACTAAAGCCACCACATAGTCCAGTGCACACAGAATGAACCTCTCTGCCTGACCCTGGTGCCCATGGTGTCACTTGTCTAGCACCAGATTTCATCTATTAAATCACAGAATCCTTGAGCCGAAAGGGACTGTAAAAGTCATTTAATGTAACCTCCCTCATCCAGTGTCTCTTTAGAAGGGGTTCCCTTTCTCACGGGGTACCCAGTTACGGCTGCCAAATCCAAATCTCCCCTCAGCTTGGCTGGTTGTTTTCTTCATTCTCAGAGGATCAAAATAGCACCACTATGGTGGAGTTGAGGTACAGTGTGTCTGACTGTGGCCGATCAGACCAATATGAGCTCAGAAGGCTCTACCACAGGTCGGGCACAAATAGTCCATGTGAACGTTTGGAGTAGAGCTGTCTAAATCTGTGCATCTCATGTTTCTTTTGAGCTATTGCAATTCTGCTTTGATCATAGAGCACAGCGTCTTCTTTGATATGCAATGCTGGGTGGTCCTTTGCCAGTGTGCCCTATGACCTGTATTTGATTCCAAAGTTCTTCAGAGAGACCTTGAGAGTGTCCTTGCACACTTCTTCTGACCTCCATGTGAGAGCTTGCCCTGTGTGAGTTCTCTGCAAAATAGTCTTTTGGGCAAACATACATTTGGCATTCACACAATGTGGCCAGAACATTGCAGTTATGCTCTCTGCAGTAGGGTTTGAAAGTTTAGCAATTTTATTTTGTTGAGGTTTTGTTTTTTTGGAGGGGGGAAGGCAGGGCAATTGAGGTTAAGTGACTAGCCCAACATTACACAGCTAGTAAGTGTGTCAAGCATCTGAGGCCGGATTTGAACTCAGGTCCTCCTGACTCCAGGGCCTGTGCTCTACTCACTGCACCACCTAGCTGCCCCCAATGCTTGGCAATTTAGCTAGAGAAAAGACCTCAGTATCCGGTTCCTTATCTTTCCAGCTGATCTTCAGAATCTTCCTAAGACAGTTCAAATGGAAGCGATTCAGTTTCCCGGCATGGCGCTGGTAGACTGCCCAGGCTTCACAGGCATACAACAATGAGGTCAGCACAGTGGCTCTGTACACCTTCAGTTTGGTAGGCAGTCTAATACCTCTTGTCTCCCATACTTTCCTTCAGAGCCTCTCAAACATGGATAAGAAAAGTACTCACACTGATGAGATCACAGATAGGATGATGTCTTTACCATGCAACAGTCTCTCTCTTAAATAGCACTGAATTCAACTCACATTAGGCATGAATTTTCTTTTTCTTTTCTTCTCAGAGGCAATCAGGGTTAAGTGACTTGCCCAAGGTCATATAGCTTGCAAGTGTCTGCAGCCAGATTTGAACTCAGGTCCTCAGGCAGAGCCTGTGCTTTATCCACTGTAGTACCTAGCTGCCTTAGGCATGGCATTAGCCTCTTTTGTGTTTGACTGTTACATCTTTGCTCTTGGCTTCCTTTTGGCAATTCTCTCTCTCTCTCTCTCTCTCTTTCTCTCTCTCTCTCTCTCTCTCTCTCTCTCTCTCTCTCTCTCTCTCTCTCTTCTCTCTCTTTTTTTTTTAAACCTCCCTAAATGTGAATATTTTCCTCCTTTTTTTCTAAAAGTCTTCTTTCCATGAGGTAGTAGAGGAAAAGAGACTGACCTTGGAGTTGGATGATTAAGGTTCTCAGTTCCATCCTATTGCTATGTGTTTTAAGCAAGTCTCTTAAGTCACAATTTCTGCAACTATGAAATGGGGATTGCAATATTTGCTCTGCCTATTGCAGGGGACTATTTTTTTGAGGCAATCAGGGTTAAGTGACTTGCCCAGGATCACACAGTATCTGAGGCCAGATTTGAACTGAGGTCCTCCTGACTTCAAGCCTGGTGCTCTGTCCACTGCACCACCTAGCTGACACCTTCAAGGAACTATTTTGAGGATTAATGGAAAACCAACTGAGAATCAGAAGACCTTGGCTTTGAATCCTGGTTCTGCCACCTCCTACTCATGTTACCTTGGGTAAGTCACCAGATTTCCTTAGGTCTCATCTTTCTCTTTTGTAAAACAAAGGGGTTGGACTCGCCAATCTTCAAGGTTTGTTTTGGCTCTAAATATCTGCATTTTTTGTCCTAAACTGCACTCTGGACCACCATCTTTATTCCCTAATCCCATTTTCCTATAATAATTAACTGAACTAATCTACTAAAACAATCCCACGTCGAATCCTCTGTCAAATGAACTCAGTTTTGGAACAGTAACAAGGAAATGTAGTTCGCAGCTAGTATCAAGCCTTTTAGAAATGAAGGAATTAGAGTCATTGCTGGAGAAAGATGAATTCCCTGACAGTTGTGGGGGAGGCAAGATGAGAGGCTAAAACTTCAAGTGCAGTTTAAGAGATTTCCTGCATTATTAAAAGGAAGCTATTACCAGTCAGGTCAATTATGCAAAGCAAGGTAAATGTGGCTTAGGAACCTTAGAGGAGAATGATTTCTTTGCCCTCTGTGTGAGGACCTTACATAAAGCATCATTAAACCTACATGGGCCTAATTAGGGAACTCCACACCATCAAGTTATTAAACAAACAGAACGGTGTGCATTCATTCTGATGAACTCTCTAGCCTACACATCTTCCAAGGAGAATACCCTAAGGAGGGCTGCTTCTAATATTCCAACATATATATTCAAGTCTTGGTCAAAAGTTCTGTGGTATCATCTAGGATAGGTAATGTTTCATAGTGGAAAGAGGTAGCAACACCTGGATTCAAACCCCATTGCTAGCACTAGCTATGTAATATTAAGTCGTTTAACTGTTCTGATTTTCAGTTTTCTCATCTATAAAATGAGAATAGCCATGTACGTAAAACTCAAAGGAGGTAACATGTATAACACACTTTGCAAATGTTAATGCATTACATACATGTCAGTAGTTTTTTGGTGAGGGACTGGAAGGACCAAGGTAATGCACACATTTCTCTGAATAGGTGCCCATGCAATAATGTCTCTATTCAGTGATATTATGGAATCCAACAACATCCTCTATTGTCAGAAACATCACCTTCCTTTATCCACTCGCCAAATATTTATTGAGTGCCAGCTGTGTAATCCTGGGCAAATCACTGAAATTCTCTCAGCCTCAGTTTCTTCATCTGTGAAATGAGGATAATAATAGTGCCTACTTCATAGGGTGCTGTGAGAATCAAATGAGGTAATATATGTAACATGCTATGAAAAGCTTACAGCATAAAATAAATGTTAGCTATTGTTATTTGCTCACTGAATCGTCAATAACAAAGAGCAGAGGGTAGAAATTTGTCAACCTACTCCTACCTACCTCTACTGATACTTCTCCTCCTCATGGCAAACTTTAAACAACAATATTGCTATAAAAACTGAAAAATGAGGCAATTTTAATGGCATGCCCATCAGTTGGAAAGAATGGTCTAAAAACTATAATATATGAATGTAATCAAATATTCCTGTCCCATAAGAAACAATAAATATAAAGAATTCAGAGAAATGTGGGAGGGCTTGTATGAATTGATTCAGGGTAAATAAGCAGAACTACAAGGACATGATGCACAGTGACAATAATACTCTAAATAATGTTGCTGTCCTTGGTGAATTCAAATAACCTGGACCAGATTAACTACCACTTCAGGTAGTAAAAGAACTTTTAGATCATGGAAAATGGAAGAGGTACCACAAGATTGGAGAAGGGCAAACATCCCAATTTTCAAAAGACTCTGCAAAATATAGACTAATTCCTGGAAAAAATTCTAGAATGGATCATTAAAACGATGGTTGACTAACACAGCTAGAAAGGGGAGCAGAGACTACCAACAGCCAACGTGGTTTTACAATGAACAGGTCATGCCAGACTAACTTCACTTCTTATTTTGATAGGATGACAGAACTAGTATTTCAGGGCAATGCTATGGATATATTTTACCAGAGTCTTAGCAAAGCTTTTTGATAAATGGTCCTGTACTATTCTTGTGGAAAAAAATGTAGACATGATAACATACTCAGATTCAAATGGTTAGACTGATGGTCATACTCAAAGAGTAGTTGTTAACTGTTTAATGTCTTTTGTTCAAATAAAAAAAATTCATTTTATTTTGTGTTTATTTGGAATTTTACCAATACCAAATAATATGAGTATTTCAATATACATTGTAGAACATGAGAAGATTGTACATGAAACTAGGAATTTCTATTACGTAGAGCTTGATACTCTTTTTAAGTATATAGTGCATTCAATATGTAAATTTCAAAACTATCTTGCCTGTCTCTGATTCCTATTGCCTTCATTCTGTTCTATTCTATTACTGACTGGGGGAGGGAGGTTCCTATCCCTAGCCTCCATCACCCACCACTTCCTCCCTTTGAAAAAAAATCCTTGCAACAAATATGCATAGTCGAGCAAAACCAAAAATGCATGTTGCATTCTGCATTTTGAGTCCATTACTTCTTTTTTTTTAGGAGGAACATAAAATGCTTCTCCGTTAGTCCCCCAAAGTCATGATTGGTCACTTTGTTGATCAAAATTATTAAATCTTTCAAGATTGTATTTCTTCACAATGTCATGATTGCATAAATCGTTCTCCTGCTTCTGCTCACTTCATGAAAGTTGTCCCAGGTTTCTCTCATTATTCCTTACGGTGTATTCTTCAAATGATGATCACTGCCTAGTTTCCAATTCTTTGTCCCTCCAGAAAGAGCCATTATACATATTTTTATATGCTTTTCTTCTCTCGATGACCCAATATCAACATGGCAGGAGGTTTCCAGTAGAGGACTCCAGGGATCTATATTTATCAATTACTCAGATAAAACCATAGATGGTATATGCATCAAGTTTTAAGATGAAATGAAGCCAGAAAGGAGAGGTAAACACAATTGATGATTTTCAAATCTTTAAGTGTTATATGTTAGTTATTAATTACTGTTATTGTGTCATCAGATTGTTTAGAAAAATAATCAATTTGAGCTAATCTGCCTCCGTTCCACCTCGCTATCAGGTTATTTAGGGGTCTCCACCACAATATCTCTAACAAATGGTCATCCAGTTCTTGCTCCATCCAGTGGTGGGTAATTCATTGTCTCATGAAGTGGTCCAACTGTACGTGGATAACACTCTTTGATCCAAAGCTCTTCCTCACAATGAATCGGAAGCTGCCTCCCAACAACTTTTCTATAATACCTTCAGTTGAATTTATGGTCTACTTAATCTTAGAACAAAATGGTAGCTGGTAAATGCTTGCAAATGGAGACCTTTCATGTTATTGTTCATAAACTTCGATGAAATCAATGGAGGTTAGCAAGTTGTGCCCTTTCACCAAGTGCTGCCTATGGCTCATTCACCAACTCAGTAGTCATAAATAGGGCAGAGACCTTTGCCATTTGGACCTTGAGGGTTTATTCAGTGTTAATGCTGTCTTTAGAAAGCACTTGGTCCAGCTTCTCTTTAGCAATTGTTGGAAAACTGAACCCCTCTGTGAAGATGAGTCAGAGCTCCCTAGTGGGAACTGGGCCATTTAGAGCACCCCCGATGATAGTCCTTTCACAAATAATCATTTTGGCATTTGCCAACTCAACCACTGCATAGACAGGCTTTTCCAACGGTGACAGAGATGTATCAAAATAGTTTTGCTCTATAATTTTGTGGGAGGAAATGTCAATTTTCAAAATCTAGAACCAGTCAAAGTAGCATTAAAAAGGAGACAAATCGCTATTGCCAGGGCAGCACTGGCTGCATTTTCCAGATGCCTTGTTTGGGCTTCGAAGTCCTTCTATCTCTTTTCCTCCCTCCTTCTCAGTATCCTATTATACCCCAGAGTCTTTGGATTTCTCCTGGTATTCAGTGCTATTCAGTGCTCCACGTTCCAGACCCATTATTCCTTGCAGTTCCAGTTCAAAACATGTCTGCCTCCTGCCTCCTTATCACCTCAGGACGGTAACCCGTGAAAGAGTTGAAGGAGCAGTCGATTAGGCTTCCCAGAGCCAGGGTAGATGCTGTGATCATGAACACCATGAAGAAAAAGAGACCAGATTCCATAAGGAGATCTTGGTCAAGAATTTGCAGGTTAACCTATTACTATGCAAGATTTTGATGTTAGGACCTCTCCCCGTCCCCATTTATGACACAGGGTTAGTTTCTAAAGGGTTTTTACTGAGTAAGTCTAAGGACAGAACCAAAACCTGGAGTAAGACTGTGAAGAAACTTATGAAGATTTGTTTAAAGCAAATTGTCTTGCTAAATGGGATTTAGGATGTTTGTCTCAGCCCTGACCCTTAAAGAACTTACATCTAGCAGAGAAGATAAGACACATATACAAGTAAGCATATAAAAATAGAACAAGATGGAGTTATATGGGGCTAGGTGAGGTCCAAGGAAGGGGAGATAGTTTCTAACTGAGGATAATCAGAGAAAACAGAGTAGCTAGTTTTGGTGCTAGACTTGGAAGGATGGACAAGATGTCAACAGAAGAGATGAATATTCTAGTCTTATGGGTCAGAATGAACAAAGGTAGGGACACAGGAAAGAATATACAAGTTCAGAGGATGGTGAGTATTGCAATCTATTTAGAACATGGGGCATATGAAGGAGAGAAGAATCAGCTGGGACTGGAAAAGTAATTTGGCCAAGTTTGTAGAGCGTCTTGAATGGCAGGCTAAGGAAGGTGGTCCTGTAGCTAAGGGGATCTATGGAAGGCTTTAGAGCAAGGCAATCAGACCTTTGCATTAAGTTTACTCTACAAGCAACATGAAGGATACATCAGAATGAGAGGTAACCTGACTCTGGGCAAATCATTTAACCCCTCTCAGCCTCAATTTCTTCATCTGTAAAATGACGCCTTTAACAACAGCACCTACTTCACAGGGCTGTTATGAGAATCAAATGAGATATTACGCATACAGTGCTTTGCAAACTTTAAAACACTGTATAAATGCTATTTATTATTGTTATTAGCAACAGAGAGCCCTACCACACCACTCTGACGAAGCAAAATTAACCTTCACATTCTTCTTCATTTACTCATCACTCACCCACTTTCCCTGGTCTCCCAGCTCATTTATAACTACATTCCCACCCACCTTCCTGCTTGATTTACTGGCTGTTGTCCATGGCTTTTGCCATCTCACAGCTGTGAGTAGCAAATGTCCCAATTATGCAGCTGGCTCACTGCTGTCCTTTTCTTTGCTGGACCCAGCAAATCCTGGGGTTGATGAGGATGCAAACAACCTGGACCACGGATAGGTCCCCAGAACCTTGCTTACAATGATCGAATTCATAAGACATTTGGAGAGAGGCAATGAGAAATGTAAAGAGTGTCAGAAAAAGAAGTTATCTTGGATGAAGAGATTTAATGAGTGTTTACCAACTTCTATTATTCTGTTTACTGTGATTAGAAGCTTGTGCCCATTTTGTGCCCTTGGAAATAAATGACTCCACCCCAACATCCTGGAATCCTCATTGCAATTTCTTGAAACATGAGGAAAATGATACACAGACAAGTCAAGAGGGTGACTCAAGGTCATGTGGAAGATGAGTAGCCAATCCCAGAATAGAAGCTGTGTCTTCAGGCCTTTAGTCTAGCATCCAATTCACTATGTCATCCAGCTCATTTTCAACAGTCAGGGGAGCTGGCAAAGGCTTTAAAATCTGTGTTCGATAAGTATTTCTTCCTAGTAATGTCTTAAGCTATAGTGATATTGCCCCCAGAGTAAACAGTCATAAGAAGAAAAGGATCTATTTTCTTGTGATAACTCTAGCAAGGTTTTTTATCTAAACTATGTTTAATTTTTATATCACTTTCATTTCAGAATATACCCTTCTTCCATCCCCTAGCCAGAACCATCTCATCCAAAGACTTGAAAAGTTAGTTGTCTGCAGTTAAAGTTTTCATATAGTAGAGGGTCTGCATTAGAGGCAGGGAGACCTGTGTCCAAGTCCTACTTCCAACACATAGTGGCTAATCACATACAGTGGAGATAGCACTAGGGCTGGAGTCAGGAAAGCCTGAATTCAAATCCAACCTCAGAAATTTGCTAGTTAATTTACAAGCCAATTAACCACTGTATGCCTGCATTTCCTCAAGTATAAAGTGGTAATCATAACAGCATCTACCTTCCAGGGTTGTGGTTAAAATGAGATAATATTGCTTATCACAGTACCTGGTGAATAGTAGGTGCTTAATATTAATAAATGGTTTCATCTTTCCTTCCTGCTTTCCTTCCTTCCTTCCCTTCTTCCTTCCTTCCTTCCTAAATGATCATGTGCAAGTCACACGTGCATTTAAAATCTACATGCCCAAGACATTTCTCTATAAGTTATGGTTAAGTAGTTGGTCATATCTAGAAAGTCGAGAGAGTTTCCAAACCAAGAGTTTCCTTCAGTGATGAAAAATCGGTTCAGTTACATACGTACAATCCAAGGAACATGTAATTCCAGGAAAGTTGAACATCTGTTTCAAAATACCAGATGTTACCATGTGAACCTAAGTTCTGGGAATATTAAAAAGTGTAGATTTTTAGTGAAGTCTGCACCTAGGGGGCACAGGTTTAGATTCAGCCTCAGGCTTTGGAGACTTGCCAGACAGCCGTTGCCCTCACTGGCTGCCCAGAGGCGTCATGAGCCTGAAGCAACAACTCTTGGGGATAGCTTGAAATCTAATTCCACAGCCATCTCATTTCCTCCGGCTCAATCGATTGCTTTAGAAAAGCCGAGCATCCTGTTCTGAATGATTTGTAAACCACCAAGACACACTTACTGTTTCTTTTCTCAGACCTGGGACATAGAAGAGCAAGGTCAGTTGATTCTTTCCATGGTCAGACTTCCCCTTTAAAACAAAACACCAACAATAACAAAAACTTCTCAAATTTCAAACTTTTTATAAAACCATGCATATTATTTCCTTAGATTTAACTGGTTACTATTTTATTTATTCTAACAGTTTATCAAATCATTGTTAACATCATCATCCTCATTATCAATACATCAACAAGCCTTGACTCATCTATTGACCAATGTGTTCAAATTTGTATTACGGGCATTGGGGGAAGTATACAAAAGGTATAGTCACTGTTCTTCTGCAGCTCTCACTTTGAGAAGACAAGACTAACATACATGAAATGATGAACAATAAAAGCAAAATCTTCCTCTGATACCTCAACCTCGGCAAGGAAATGATCTTTCAGATTTCTTTGTTAAATGTTGCTGTTATCTCTTTACATCACCCACATTTCCAAAAATATCTTTCCATCCTCCCCTATCTAGAGAGCTACATATCAAAAAGTGAAACAAGAAAGGAGATAAAGCAGATCAGCAAAATTAACCTGACACATCAACCAAATCTGACAATTTATTCACTGTTCCCTACCCATTGTCCTCATCCTGCAAAAAATGGAAGAAAGCATATTTTCTCTCCCCTTCATCAGGGCCATACTTGTTCAATATATCACATAGGATTCAGTTTCAGGTTTTTTGGGGTCTTTCATTGTATATTTTGTTTTCCTGATTCTGATTATTTTGCTTTGCTTTGAAATCCCTGAGTTCAAGTACACTTCGGATACTAGATGTGTGACCCTTCATCTCTGTTTGCTTCAGTTTCCTCATCTGCAAAACATTACCTACTTCCAAGGGTTGTTGTGAGGATCAAATGAGATAATATTTATAAAGTGCCTAGCACCTAGTAAGCATTATATAAATGTCAGCTGTTGTTATTATATTATTAAATTCCATGTAAATCTTCCCATGGTTCTCTGAATTTTTTATGTTTATCACTTCTTATATTTATGTTTGATAGTTTATTTAGCCATACCCCACTGGAAGGGCATCCACTTTATTCCCAGCTCCTTACTATACAAAAAGCTACATCATAAATATTTTGGTATATATAATACCTTTCTTTCTACTTTGACTACCTTAAAGAATATGCCTAATATTGGGGATCTTTTGTTTTTTGAAAGTTTTGCAAAAGCTCTAGCAGGTCATACGAATCTGGGAAAGCTTTGAGCATGGGCTGAGAACGAAGACTGTATTATCATGTGAGATCCAGCCTGACTAAGGCTAGAGAATTTCATTAGCCAAAGGAAGACCACCATATGATGACCATAAAAACTGATGGAGACAATCTGTTAAGGAGTTGATGGTGCGTAATGATCCAGTCGAGTGAAGGGAACACACACAATGAAATCATGGAAATTTAAAATTTTGAAGCACGTGATTAAACACTAATTCTTATAGTTCAGAGACATACCATGGCATAGTGAAAAGAACTTAAGTCTACGAATCATGAGACCTGGGCTCTAGTACTGGCTGTATCAATAATTAGCTGTGTCCCTTAAGCCTTTAACCACTTTGAACTCAACTTTCCTCACTTGCAACATGAGAATATTGCATTAAGTTATCTTTAATGTCTCCTACCTTAAACATTAGACAGTAAGAATGACATTTCATCTGCCCTGGTGCTTTTCCCATTATATACTGGCCACCAGTCTAAGACTAAAGACATCTTGAATCCCCATCATTCTGCAAGAGATAATCTGTTCAACGTTAGAGTGTTCCCCTAGGGCAGAGCTGGCCTAGTAGAGAATTGGAGGGTTATTACTTCAAATAAACCTCAAACCTCTGTAACCAGCCAGGCACCAGGACTGCCCAGACTCCTGTCCTGACCATCAGGCATCTACTCAAAGCAAACCACCTTTCCACTTCCTGCTCAGGGAATGCTAATCAAATCAACATCCTCGATAGTGTAAAGGGCATGTTAATCTACTTCCATATGACTCCTCAGAATTCCTGTGACTGAGTCATTGACTGCCTAGTCTGAATCTCCCAGCCTCCTCACACCTATCCATGTCAGTGCCCTCCTTCCTGTCATTATCTCATAGTACTCTCTCATTCCATCCTATTATTGCCAAGCTGCTTTTTATCCTTAGGTCTCATCCTAAATTACCTTGAATATACTTTATCTTCATGCGTACTGTTCCTCCTCCTTCCCCCTCAAGAGAATATAAGGGCAATGACTGTTCTATTTCTATTTTTGTATTTCCAGAGTCTTGCACCATGCATTGCACATGTTGTTTTTGTTGTTAAATCATTTCATTTGTGTCTGACTCTTCATGACCCCATTTGGAGTTTTCTTGGCAAAGATACTGGAGTGGCTTGTCATTTCCTTCTCTAGATCATTTTGTAGATGAGGAACTAAGGCAAACCGGATTAAGTGTCTTGCCCAGGGTCACAGGCTTTGCACATAGTAGGTCCTAAATAAATGCTTGTTGAATTGAATTGAATTTGAGAGGTTCCTTTCTCCATTTAGAGGCAGTCATGTGGAGAGACAACTCTAAGTATAAAAGCAATCATTAAGGCTCATGCTGTCAGCCTAAATGAATTCCACTTTCCTCTATTTATTCCACAGTTTTTTAGAGACAGGAACATGGGCTGGAAGTAGCAACACCAAAGGGGATGAAAAAGGCCATTCTTCAGTCAGCTCCTAAAGCTAAGAAGGACAAATGAACTGTTTTGGTGGTTGCAAGGATTTTGAGAAACAGCTCAGAGGTTCTTGACATCAAAATGACCTGAAGTCTGGGTCTCCGATTTAGATCAACTCTAAACAAGATTGAAAATAATCATCCTACCCAAGCCTGGAGGTAAAACCAGCAGAGAACTAGTCACTGCTTAATAACAATTTAGGGACCTAATTATACTAAAGTCTTTGCTATCATTTATGAAACCTTCTTTTTATAATAATTCACCACAAGTTCCAATGTTTTTGCTTAGCTGCTTTAAGAATTCAGTTGAATTCAATGAATTTTAATTAAGCACCCATAATATAGAAGGTACTATGCAATAGAAAGACAAAAAAATGACATGATTGATCCCTGACTTCAGAAAGCTTGTGGTCTAACACAAGAAGCTGAATACTAGCTATGTATACAAGCTAGAATCTGGACAAAGAAGAGAACCAGACTAAATGCCCTAGGAGAATTCAAGGAGGGAGAATATGTATGCTCTTGACTAGGGCATCTTTAGAAGGCTTCATGTAGGAAGCAAGACCTCAACTGAGCCTTGAAGCAAGAGAAGTGTTTGAACAGGCAGAGAGCACATTCCAGGCAGCTATGGGAGATGGCCTGTAAGATGAAGCAGGACAGAGTGGGTCAAGTTCAGGAAACAGAAAGTCATCTGATTTCCCTGGGGTGTGGAGCACATAAAGGAAAGCAACACGAAATGAGGCTGGAGAGGGAAATTGGAGCAGGACTGTTAAGGGGCTTCTATGCCTAGCCAAGTAAGGAGTCTGTCCTTTTATGCTAGAGGTTATTGGGAGCCACTAAAGGTTTGGGGAGAAATAAGGGACAAGGCCAAACTGGTGTTAGTGCTCACAAGTTCTGTTTTTCCCCCTAAAAATCATTATGCAATCATTATGTAATAAGAACTTCCCTCTTTTAGATCACCATAACTGGCTGGAAATGCCTTCTAAGCCCTCTAGCTAAATACCTCTATCTCCCCCTGAAGCCTACCCATGCAGATCATTGTTCTTCCTGTGACAGCATACCTTATGTGCGGACCTAAACACCTCAGGGGCAACACACAGCCTCTTGAGCCTTAAATTTGCAAACTTTAATAGAAAGTGACAGGAATGTCCCAAAGCACTGGGCAAAAGGAGCCCAATACCGCACAAGTAGAAACCAGAAGCAAAGAACAACCTCAATCTCTTTAGCTTATTGCAGAAGAAGAAAGCAGGAAATCATGTGAGTTCCTAATATAACCACATCTCCTGGGATAACCTGTTGGGTTTTGTACAGATTAAAAAGTGAATCATGATTCTAGTCAACCTTTTGATAAAAGAGTTGGGATTTTTCCATGCTCGGGGCCTTGGATTCTTAAGGCTAGAATTTTGCTGCACACAGAATCTCAGTAAAAAGCTTGGGGTAGTTACTTATTAACACAGTTATTTTAGTACCAAATATAGGTGATGGGGTCATAAACTGAAAACCAACAGAAGACCCAGGAAACTTTTCTAGGTCATAATGTCCAAAAAATTTACCACCTCGGGCCACACTTAGCCAAGCTGGTCTTCAAATTATGGATTTTTGAATATGGGCCAAGGGGTGGATGGTATGTCTTCCTGGGCTGATAGGACCTGTCAGAATTTATGCTTCCTTAGGAGAGCCTTAGGATCTCAGGGTCAGCTCTAAAAAATAGGGAGGTATATAGCATCAGAGTAAATCTGTGCTGATGAAATCGCAGATCCAGCATAGAAGTACATGCAGAGTTTATAGGAGCTAAGTTTGTAGAGAAAAAAGGTATACCTCCTTTAGATCATAGCCTTCTTTAAAACATTCTGTTCACCTTACAAAACTCCTCCTCCTCCTCTTGCTTTCATCCCCTGAGAGAATATAAACTTCTTAAGAGTAGGGATTGTTTCATATTCTGTGTTCATATCCCTGGTGTCTGTCATTTAAATATTTGCTGATTGAACAATGCCTGAGTGACTCTGTGATGAAGGTTTAGATAACTCTCAGTAGCTCACGTCTTCAGTGGAAATTTCCAGGAGGGTAAGTTAAAAGAAGCACAGAAACTACATTTCATTTTTAAAGTCTTGAAAAAGAAGTGTTATATAGTGAATACTCTCCTAAGCCCCACATGCAAGCTGGGATCTCAAAGCATGGTTGCTATGTTTCCCTTCAGGGATAATTCTGCATCTGTCTGCTCTGGCCAGGGCCTGGAATCTTGGACAAGGTCGCCCTTTTCTATATCCATGAGAGGCCCACTTATCTGTCTGAATGGTTAAGGTAGGTATGACATAAAAGGGTAGTGCTCTAATGCTATATAGTTCATGAGCCTGCACTGGTGTCCTCTCCATCATTATCATTTGACATCAGGTAGCCGGCCAGGCTCAATGAGCTTTTAGAAAGGGGTACTAAGCAAGTATGTTAGAACAACTGGTGCAGAACATCTCTCCACGAGTCTGTGATACAACTCTCCCACTATTATATACTGAATCCAGGGGAAAACTGGAGGAGAGGCTAACTCAGAGCTCCTAGGAGTCTTTTTGCTAGACTCCGCAAGATGTTCCTATCATGTATGGCATAGCTTTTCTGCTGGGATCCATATAGAGACTCAAATCTGCCTTTCCCCATGCTGTCTAGTACATACTCAACTCCCAATGTAGACAATGCCATCAGGTTCTTTGGAGACACTGCTAGAAGGCAGATGAAGGAATTTACATCCTCTTGTTCTCCTCTGGCCATAGCAAATGGAGTGCCATGAAGATAAAGACTAAAGCTGGTGTTAGAGCTCTTATTCTCCCCACCCTTCTCCCCCCTTCTAAAGGTCTTGGCCAGAGGCTCTCACCGTTAAGCTCAAATCTCTCACCAAGAAGCTCAAACTCCTGGTTTCAAACAAATATATAGACTCAACAGGGTATCACGGAGTCTCTCAACCAATGTTAAAAGACAGGTGTTGCACCTAGTCAACATATTTTGATTAATTCATTGATAGTGTCCAAGATTTCCTTAGACCTAGTGAACAATCTCCCCTGATAAAGTTATCTATTAAAGTCATCTGTATTCTTTCACCTGATAAAGTTATCTGGATATAATATCTTGTCACTTTAGGTGGGAATTGATTGATGCAATAGGCTCTCATTCTTTCAGTCATATTATACAAATGGCAATATTATGATAATGAATTCAGTATGTATATTTTATGTCTTAAACATGGAAAATAAGATTTCTTTTTCTTAAAAAATTAATACTTAAAAGTTATGTGGATGGAGTGGTTTCTTTACCTTTACCAATTTTCTTTTAAGGGAGTTTTGAATCCAATGAGGAGACAAGGAGTGGGGAGATAAGGGAGAAATTATTTAGCTGAACCTACTCATTTTATGAAGAAATTAAGGGCCAGAAAAGTGAAATGATTTTCCCAAGGTCATATAGCTGAGACAAATAACTTTAAGTCCTGGAGTATTCCTGTCCAAATATCTGGAAAATTAGAGAGATTATCTTGTCAGCCTCTGGAGATCTCGGTGTCATAGTAAAGGGATAAACCTTCTGTGTCTGTCAAAGGAGCCAACAAAGAGAAATTGAGTACTGGCTAAACTTGTGTCACAGTGGTGAGAATCATCCCTAGCGTTAACAAGAAATCAGCACCATATGTCAGAAAGGAACATTACTGGTGAAGTAGGAGAACCTGGGCTTAAAACCCACCCTAAGGCACCTTGTCACCTTGGTAAGTCACTTAGCCTTCATGATCCTCAACTTTCTTATTTATAAAATAAGAGTGTTGGACAATATGGTCTCTGAGGCCCTTTTCAACTCTAAATTTATATTCTATGACATTAGAAATCAGTCAACCAAAGAACAATCCAAGTTTCATTTCAAACAGCATCCACCATGTACAAAGTACTATTCTGAGAGAGATACAAAATTTAGAAAAGAAATAATCCTTGTCTTCATAGGGTTCACAGTCTGGTAGTCAGTAGCTCTATCATTTGTGGAAGAGCAGACCTGGATATATGTAGAAGAGGTGGGAAATGCCAAGGAGCTGACTTGAGAAGAGCAATAGAGTATAATCAAATACCAAGGGCAAGAACCCAGAAGCATGTAGGCAAGCAGAAATAACTGGATGTAGATGAGAGACAGAGAGAAAGTTAGAGAGAGAAAGAGATACAGAGACAGAGACAGGGTTGAGAAGGAGAGACAGACAGATATAGAGACAGAGAGACACATATATATAGAGAGAGATTGAAATTTTAGAACTATATCAGCTAAGGTAGAAGATAGAAGTGATGGATACTAAGGTTGCTGTTGGGGAGTAAATCCAACTGATTGGAGGAACAACTTGGAAGCAGAAGATCAGAGAAATCCCCAGGGCATCATGTAATATGACTCAGATGTCATGCCTGGTGTGTCATTAGTCAAGCAGAGAATGCTTATCATTGGAATCAAGTGTTCAACACAGAAGCAACATTCAAAGAACTTTTGCCGACAGATCCCAATACAGAAAGAAGACACCGAAGTTTACAATTCCAGAGTGATGAATTTTTTCAAGCTCATGGGCTTTTATGTAACTCCTCAACTGGTTCTGTGGGTGTTCACTCTCCCCTAAAGATATCAAGTGTGCTGGTGGAAGAGTGTGACCCCAGATTTATGTGTGGATTGTGATATAATTTATTTTATGTATTTGTCTCATTACATGATTACTTGTGATATTATTATTACTTTTTTTACTTATTCATCATCACTGTGAGTGGTAGATTTTGTATATGTAAAAGCACACTAGCAGAAGCTCAAGAGCTAAAGAGGTAAGTAGGAAGATTATATTCCCCCTCAATATGGTTGCCTCTAGAACCCTGGAAATTTGAGTGTAACCATATGGTATTGATCCTTTCTAGAAAACTAGCTTTGCCAGGGTGAGGGCAGCCTCAGGAGTAGGTAATTGTTCATGTGCCCTATAGTAGAGGTATATGGAGCTAACATGTGTATAGCTACCCCACATGCCTGTTAGACCTATATTATCTCACTTAGTCCTTACAACAATATGAGTAATGTGTTATTATTATGTTCATTTACAAACCTCCATACCAACTAAGATATATTGTATAATTATAGGAATTTTCCCTTTCTTTTGTTTGTCCCAGGATCTTCATTCCCTTTGACCAAGTACAGTTCTTAGGCAACCCAGTCACATCTTAGAGAGCCCACATTTCTATGAGCCTGGGACCTGGCTGCCATTTTTTTCCATTCTGATTCAGAGCTTCTGTATAATGATTGATAGTTTTATAAGTCTGCTGCTTGCTCAGTTGGGAAGATGGACGACTGGTAGAGAAAAAGTAAACTATTCTTGACAAGTGGTTCCTTTTTGAGGGCATTTCTTCCATTTTATTCCTTTTCAACATTGGAGTCCCACCATTTTGCCACGAATAAAAAATACATACTTCTTATCCCGTTAGATACATAAAAAGGCATGAATTTGAGTTTCAACCCTAATAACAAAGGCTAACATTTACGTAACACTTTAAGGTTTGCAATGTGGTTTATACAGGGGTATGTGGGTGTGTGTGTATCCTCACAACAACCCTGTGAGCTAGGTGCTACTATTATTCCCATTTTAGAGAAAAGGAAACTGAGTCAGATGAAGGTTAAATGACTTGCCCAGGGTCACATTTCTAGGATGCATCTAAGCCAAGATTTGAACCCAGGTCTTCTTGATGATAGTGGTCTATCAACTACATCACCTAGAAAGTCACTTAATCTCTCTCAGTCTCAGTTTCCACATCTGTAAAAAAAAGGATCATAGGAATTACAGATGAAAAGGGACTTAGAGATCTAGACAAACCACCACCTCCTTTTATAGCTAAGGGAACGAAGAACCAGAAAAACACAATAATTTTCTCTAGTGCACACAGGTAGCAGAACCATAGTTGGGAAAAAAGTTCTCTGACTTCACATCTACTTTTCAATATACCATGATACTTGGTCTACTCTGTTAAGGTAGAAAGGAAAGGAAACCTAGGGAAGAGGCAAAACACTGCTTAAGTGGCTCGGAGTCCAGAAGATCTGAGTCTGAATCACACCTCAGACCAGGAGACAAGAGACCCGGGTTGATTTCTGACTACGCCCATTACTAGCAACGTGACCACTGGCCAATCACTTAGTGTCCTCGGCTGTAATAAAAGGGTGTTTTCATAATAGATAATATTTCTATATTGTTTTAAGGCCTACAAAATACTTTGCATATATCATCTCACTTAATCCTCACAACTCTTTGAGGAAGGGATTATTATTATCTCATTTTTCAGATGAAGAAACTGAGGCAGAGAGAGGTCGAGTGATTGCAACTAAGTGTCCAATGTGTGATGCTAATAAGTAAGAATGGTGCTTTGTAAATCTAAAAGTGAATTCTCTTTAGAGAAAGTCATAAGTATAACCTGTGCCCATATTCTGAAAGGAAGAACAAAATCAGGCAGACTGGTGGTGTTTTGTTTCAGTCCTTCAATGCTCTTGCAAATAACTCGGACCTCTTTTGCCAAGATCTCAAAGTACTGTAGCCAGAGGAAACTGGCCCTGGTTGTGCAGCTGACTGGATTATAAAGGTGGCTGGCATTAGCAGAGTGTTTGCTGCAAAAAAAAACCCACCTGGCCAGCATGCAACACCTCCCCGAATGGTTGTTTATAATCTCACAGCCAGCACCTTTGCATAGATTTTGCAGGAGTAATTAAAGAGAAATATAGGTATGTAAATTTTATATTCTGTGAGGTTTCCAAGGGCTCCCCTCTCCCCAACTCTCAGGGCTTTATGAAGGGATATGTAAATTTGAAGTTTATTTAAAATTCACTGCAGTGGCCTGAGCATCTTGCAGAGGGAGGGAGGGAGGGAAGGACAGAGAGAGAGAGAAAGAGAGAGAGAGAGAGAGAGAGAGAGAGAGAGAGAGTCTAAAATGTTTCATATAGCCATCTGTGCAAGGTAAATCCTTTGGAAAAAGATAACTCTATGGCTTGGACATTGCCAGATCTTTCAAATACCCTTCAACTCTCATAACATCATGCCATCCCAGAGCTGGCAGACACTCCAGAGGTCACCCGATCCAACTTCCAGCCAAAGCATGAATTGCTGACTTGCAGCTTTGATGTGAAGACAGGCCCCAATCCTATGCCCATTTGCCATGCCTCCATGGATGTCTTTACTTCTAGACAATTTAATCACATCAGCTATTCCTTTTGCTTTTTTCTTTATCTCTTCTGTTTTAACCAATAAACGTGCAATAGTAAGATTCTTTGGATGCAACCCTGGATTATTATATGTGCTATGGGAGATTCTGAAGAAGTAGAAGAAACAACCCCATGTTTGAAGTGTCTACGATCTCACTGAGGGAAGAACAAACACACACACACACACACACACACACACCAATAAACAACCAGCAAAAAACATCAAAACAATGCAAAATATCAACTCAAGGGTTGAATTAGGTGATGATAATGAATTGGGTAACACTGTCTCTAGATGTCAGAGACTGTCGGAGAAGTGAAACAACCTGTATAAAATTACGCAGGTCACAGGCAGCACTTAAACCTGGGCCTTTTCATTGAGTCAAGACTTTCTGCTCCTGGAAGCTTTCTTTCTGCTAACAGATTATCTGACCTAGTGCAAGTCCCCTAAGGACTCAGGGCTTCAGTCTCCTATTTACTTGCCTTGGTTATGGGGAGGATAAAATGTGATATGATAACAGTTTTAGAAAAAATTGAAAAGTTTAATGAAAATAATTGTTGTTTATGGTGATGTGGTGTGTGTATGTATTTGTTTGGGGGATCCATATCTATTATTTTGTTCAGATAGGGAACTCTTTTTATGGAATTCCCTCCATTGATAGAAATGAGCAATTTATTTGTACTTTAAAGTCTTGCAGAATTATGTGAGGTACTTGCTCACGGTTAGTATGCATCGAAGGGAGAACTTGAACCCAGATCTTCCTAAATCCAAGGCTGACTCCTCATCCATTACAACACACTGCCCCTCAATGAAAATCATATTGTTATGTATTTCTAAATTGATCCTCAAGTAGTTCGCACTTTTTTTCCTTCTCTAATTTGTATAAAGCCTGCATGTAGCCCATAATCTCCTTTTCCCGGAGGCTTTTTCTTTCAAAGAGACCTCATTTTAAAGATGTGCCCTACTTTTTGGGACAGCCTATATCCAAGCCAACTTGATTCAGAACCCTGTGTTTGCCATTTGGGGCTTAGTTAGGATGCCCTGATTTTGAAAACACTACCAATTCATGCAACTGCCTTTGACCTTTTTTACATAGATTAAGTACAAATATTGATGCTTCAGAAAATCCAACAAGGCTCCAAATAAATATTTTCAGCTTCTAAGCTGCAGTAGGAAGAGGTTCTCTTTTGGGATAATGTGCCTGTTATGGAAACATGGTAGGACTGATTTCCAAAACCCAGCCTGGGCACTAAAGGTGGTTCTGTTTGCTCTGTGTTCATAATGGACTGCTTTGTGACAGGAATACACATCTATTGTGAATACAGATTTCACAAAATTTATTCATGAAGCAATGGGGGAAAACATAGGCCCAACCACACAGCTGGCCTAGAAAACAATGTAGGTGCATTGCTGTTCAGAAAACACTTGGAGGGTGAAAAAAATTCCCTTCAATGCCAACAAAAATAGTAAAATGACAAATGTTTACTCTTGCCAAATTCATTCTGAATTATTTAAGGCCTGCCACATAACAAATCATGATAATAATATTTCAATGAGTTGAATAGACTGTCTAAAGAGAGCTTTGGGGTTGAATAGCATGAGATCATAGAAGTTAGAATGGAAAATGTCCTTAGAGATCATCCAGGCCAGCATGTTTATTTTACGTTTGAGGACTTGAGAGGGAAAGTGAATTGCCCTAGGTCATGTGGCTACTAAGTAGAATTTAATTGCATAGACTATCAAGCACAAATATTACAAACAGAGGATACTAGGAGTTGACAACCCTTAGGAAGTAAGGAGACAAAATGGTGTCTCCTGGCTCTCTAGAATGCTCATGGTAACAATGGAGTGGAGGAAGTGGGAGATGATTCCATGCTACTATAACAGAAAAAAGCTACAATGGGTGCGGAGTCAGAGACTTGGATTCAAATCTCAGATCTGATATTTGTTATCTGCATGTCCTTGGCCAAATCTTTTTCTTTGAGTTACAGCGTCCTCATATACTAGAAAAAAAATCAGGGGATAGACCAGATAACCTCTATCGCCCTTTCCAGCTCTAATTCCTCTAATCCTCTGATTCCCATGAGCAGCAAGATATATTGGGGAAAGGGAAGAAGCATAGGAGTGACAACTGATTTATATGCCAGTATTCAAGTCCCCATTACTAGACCAAAGAGATAGTCTAAGCCAGTCCCCTCATTTTAAAGATGGGAAAACTGAGGCCAAGAGAGGTGTGACTTGATAGTGGTCATACAATTAGTAAATACGAGAGAAAGAGTTTGATCCTCGGCAATCTCTTGATTCCAAATTCCACCCTCTTGATTCCAAATTCCACCCTCTTGACACTATACCACATCATACTCCCACCTATTCTCCAGTAAAAATGAGGTCTCAGATTATTCTGCTCTGCTATGTGTAAACCAAACAAACCTTCAGATATCTCTGCTCACAGAAGACCTGTAGGACTTTATACTTAGACACTGCCTTCCACGAAACATGAATAAGATAACTGTGTCTTCAGCTAGAGACTGAAGCCCCTGACCATGGACAAGCATATACAACTCATCCATCTGAGAGAAAGGACTAGGTTACTCACAGCCAAAGGGGCAGTGTTTAATTTGTCTTATGATGTGGCTGATCAATGGCATCTAAAACAAGGTCCAATCTCAGTATCAAAAACCTCTGAAAAGGGCCACACTCAGATGCATGGAAAGGATGCAGCCAGGAATAAGGATAAATGATCTACCCATTGACTTAGTCCCTGCCCTGAGATCAATTGGTCTGTAATTCTTTTTTAGGCTGCACTTAGAAGCAGAGATGCCATGCTCCTTAGCCTCTCACCTCAGCTTCCAATTAGGAAGGTTATGGTTATCAGTGGCAGCCCCGTGGATGGTCTCTAACTTCATAGGAATGAAACAACTGAAGATGTCTTAATATAAAGGTGTGACCCTGCTCCACTGGACAGCTCCCTGATTTCACTACCTGATTGCCGACCTATATTTCTCCTGAGGGGCAAGGACAGCATGACTCAGAAGCCTAATAAAGATTTTTAAAAAAAAAATAATAAAGAAAAAGATGAAACCTATCACTGATTTTAACCAACCAACAACCAACCAATTCCTCCTTCATCATTTTTTCTCCTTTAAGCTGCTGAGCAGTAAACAGTACAAGTGAAATACAGTACCCATTCCTATTAAAAACAATAGAGAGCATAGGAGTGAAGGAAGCATTCTTAAAATGATAAGCAGCATCTATCTAAAACCAACAGCAAGCGTTATATGTGACGGGGATAAGCTAGAAGCTTTCCTAGTAAAATCAGGGGTGAAACAAGGATGTCAATTATTGCCACTATTATTCAATATTGTATTAGAAATGTTAGCTGTAGCAATGAGCAAAGAAAAATAAATTATAGGAATTAGAATAGGCAATGAGGAAACAAAACTATTACTCTTTGCAGATGATATGATGGTTTATTTAGAGAATCCTGGAGAATGAATAAGAAAAACTGCTTGAAATAATTAACGATTTCAGCAAATTTGCAGAATATAAAATAAACCCATATAAATCATCAGCATTTTTACATATTACCAACACAGCCCAGAAATAAGAGACAGAAAAAGAAATTCCATTTGAAATAACTGTAGACAATATAAAATATTTGGGAATCTACCTGTCAAGAAAAACCTAGGAATGATATGGACAAAATTACAAAACACTTTTTACACTGTCAGATCTAAACAACTAGAGAAATACCAATTGCTCATGGGTAAGCAGAACTAATACAATAAAAATGCCAATTCTACCTAAATTAATTTACTTATTCAGTGCCATACCAACCAAACTGGCAAAAATTATTTTAGAGAGCTAGAAAAATAATAAGAGAATTCATCCAAAAACAAAAAGTTGAGAATATCAAGAGAATTATTTTTTAAATACAAAGGAAGGAGGCCTAGTCATACCAAATCTTAAACTATATTATAAAGCGACAATCATCAAAACTATTTGGTACTAGCTAAGAAATAGAGTGGTGGATCGGTGGAATAGGCTAGGTACAGAAGACACAGTAGTAAATTACTATAATAATCTACTATTTGATAAACCCAAAGACCTCAGCCTCTGGGATAAGGACTCTCTATTTGACAAAAACTGCTGGGAAAATTGGAAAGTGTAAAAGCAGAAATTAGGCATAGACCAACATCTCACACAATATACCAAGACAAGGTCAAAATAGGTACATGAGTTAGATATAAAGGGTGATACCACAAGCAAATTAGGAGAGAAAAGAACAGTTTATTTGTCAGATCTATAGAGAAAGGAAGGATTTATGACCAAACGAGAGATAGAGAACATCATGAAATACAAAATGGATAATTATAGTTACATTAAATTGAAAAGTTTTTGTGTAAACAAAGCCAATGAAACCAAGATTAGAAGGAAAGCAGAAATCTGGGAAACAATTTTTACAACCAGTGTTTCTGATAAAGGCTTCATGTCTAAAATGTAGAGAGAATTGAGTCAGATTTATAAGAATACAATTTATTCTCTAGTTGATAAATGGTCAAAGAATATTAACAGGCAGTTTTCAGATGAAGAAATTAAAGCTATCTATAGTTATATGAAAAAATGCTCTAAATCACTATTAATTATAGAAATGCAAATTCAAACAACTCTGAGGTACCACTTCACACCTATCAGATTGGCCAATATGACAAAAAAAGAAAAATGCTAAATGCTGGAAAAGATGTGGGAAAATTGAACACTAATGCATTATTCGTAGAGTTGGAACTGATTCAACGATTATGGAGAGCAACTTGTATCTATGCCCAAAGGGCTATAAAAATGTACATACCCTTTGACCCAGCAATATGGCTTCTAGGGCTGTATCCCAAAGAGATCATTAAAAAGGGAAAAGGACCCAGATGTGCAAATATATTTTTAGCAGCTCTTTTTGTGGTAGCCAAGAATTGTAAATTGAGGGGATGCCTATCAATTGGGGAATGGCTGAACAAGTTGTGGTATATAAATGTAATGGAATACTATTGTCATATAAGAAATGATGAGCAGGCAGACTTCAGAAAAACTTGAAAAGACTTACATGAACTGATGCTGAGTGAAGTGAACAGAACCAGGAGAACACCATACACAGTAACAGCAACACTTTGCAATGATCAATTATAATAGACTTAGCTCTTCCCAGCAATACAATGATCCAAGACAATTCCAAAAGACTCATGATGGAAAATGCTATCCACATCCAGAGAAAGAACTACAGAATCTGAACACAGATTGAAGCATACTATTTTCACTTTTTTTTGTTTTTTCTTTCTTGTGGTTTTTCCCTTTTGTTCAGATTCTTCTTTCACAATATGATTAATGTGGAAATATATTTAATATAATTGTACATGTATAACCTATATCAGATTGCTGCCTTGGGGAGGGCAGTGGGGAAGGAGGGAGGGGGGAAATTTTGGAAAACAAAACCTTATAAAAGTGGATTTTGAAAACTCTCTTTACATGTAATTGGAAAAATAAAATACCATTAAGTGGGGAAAAATTTTACCTGTATTTCAAGGTACTTTGTAGTTCCATAGCCACTCAAATAATAAAATCTCATGAGTCTACAAAAAAAAATGAAACCCAACATTCATTTTAGCCAACCAACCAATTCCTTCCACCATTTTCCCCGTTGGAGCTGCTGAGCAGTAAACAGCACAACTGACTGGCTTGGTTTCTTCCCCTTTTTGCTCTCCAGGGGAGGCTCACATGCCTGTGGTTACACTAATCCAAATATATGACTCCACCTGATGGTTTCTATAAGAAATTCAGATTTTGGTGATACAGGAATGAGAAATCCAGACAGCAGATAGTCAAGGATCATCTCCTTTGCTTATAATAGTCTATGGTGAGAGTTAAAGCCCCATATTGACATTTCTTAATGATGTCTTAAGACATCAGAAGCTGTGGCCACTCCCTATCACAGATGATGCTCTATAGTGACCCAAGAAGGTCTGATCACACCCCTGGCTTACTCTTACTTCCCAGAGACCAACAATATATCTCAAGCTTCTACCAGTTAATGACCTCCAGAATTAGACAACGTAATCTACTTCCTGTATGCTGTACTTTAAAGACAGTCCCTATCACCACTATGGCCCTGGGAGTCACAAACTTACACATAACAAAAAGCAGGAACAGAATCCCAAGACTCCTATGAAGAAAAAAATTTCCCATGGATATTTTGATATAATGCTATCTTACTCTTCTATGTAGACAATCTGGCTCAAAGGTTATTGATCTGCCCTTTCCAGAACCAAGATGGTTAGACCACTAGCATAAGTAGAAGCTCTTATATGGTCTTAAACAGGTTTGCCTTCATTCCTTGATTCAAGGAAAGATTAGAGCATCAGCTACTAGCTGAGGAGATAACCCCACCTGTGCCCGTGATTTTGACCTGCTTATTTCCTGTTCTTTTCTGTCCACACTGGGGCATAGCCCTTCATGATCATGGTAGGTTTGACGTTTCCAGAGACTGGGTTCATTGTGAGAAACTCCAGATTTCAAGCTAGGTTCCATTCAGCAATTACCCTTTGAACACAACCACATTCAAATTACAGAATCCCTCTTTCCTATTATGGCCATATCTATGTCCAGAAGTGTTTTCTGCTTCCCCCACCCAACCTTCCTATGCCTGCCTGGGGTGAGGCTGATCCCATATTCTTTGACTGGGCTCAAATCTAGTATTTTTCCTGCTACTTTGATGAGTATTGTGCTGGGTGTTTTTTCTCCCCTGTATTTGCTCTGCCCAGGCTTCAGAGAGTGACTGATCTTTCTTTTGGCCCTGTTGATATCATATAGACAAAACCCAAGGCAAACATGATGGAAGATAAGAAACCAACAAATGTAAATTGGACCATCTAAACACTCTTCTTTGAACTTGGCCCATGGTGTGCTGTGGCTTACCTCCCCCTCCCTGATGTTCTTCCTTTTCTCAGAGACTGTCTCTGGTGGCACAAGGAAGGGGAGTATTGAGGAAATTAGTTGGATAAATAAATATTAAACATTTAAAGGATATTTAATATTTCAAGAAAAGAATTCTACTGTTGTTAAGATGTAAGGTCTGTGTAGTGGAAGTATTCAGACAATCTGTCTACCTGTATCAAATTCCTGAGATAACTGTTCAATGTGCCTTTTCTCTATTTATATAATTTCTTCCCACACAGGATACAATAAAGAGAATAAGTAATCCCCACCCCCATGAAGTATCAAATAACTATTAAAACTTTAAAATGGACACTCTTTCAGAGAGTACAATGAGTATTAAATTTTAAAAAGTGTTTTCTCTTAGAACCAGAGTTCCAATCATAAATGTCTATTTCCAAAAAATTACAAAAACAAAAAGGATATGTATTCATCTATATTCTTACAGGTAGAAATCTGTTAGCCTGATAAATTCAATCCTGCAACAAATGAAAAAAGAAAAAAAAACTTCTAACCTCTTAATATGCCTAGTTTTCTTCTGAAGAAGCAGAGAATATTGTCATTATAGGAAGAAAATCAGGGATACAATTGGCAATTTAAAGAAGACAAAAAATATCTCTTTGGGAACAAAAAAAACTTACTTTGGATGACAAAAAAGGCATGATTAGGATATTTTTAAGAGAGTTGTTTCAGATAAAAGCTTGATCAGGTATCATTCAAAATGATGGCTGTAAGAAGGCTTCTTAACCAAAGAAGGCATAGTAGAGATCACAAAAGATAAAATAATTAATTTTGATTACATAAAAATTGAAAAGCTTTTGCATAAACAAAATTAATGTACATTAATCCTATAAGATAGGAAAGTGTTGACTGCAAAAAAAAAATAATGCATCAAAAAGCTGTGATGGAGTCTAAGGAAATTAGCACAAAAACATACGACTTGAGAGACATTCCCCAATGGGTAACTTATCAAAGGATATGAACAAGCAATTCTCAAAAGAAAAATTGCAAACTATTAATAAACACATGAAAGACTGATACAAATCACTAATTATGAGAGAAACATAAATCAAAACAACTCCAAGGTTGGTGAAACTCCATTGGTGAAACTGTAAACTGATCTGATCATCCTAAAAACAACTTGAAATTATAGTTTTTAAGAAGTCATGCTCTTTCCGCCATCTTGCAGCGCTGCCACCATGGTGAGCATGAATGTCCTGGCAGATGCTCTCAAAAGCATCAACAATGCAGAAAAGAGAGGAAAACGCCGGTTCTCATTAGGCTGTGCTCCAAAGTAATCGTCCGGTTCTTAACTGTGATGATGAAGCATGGTTATGTTGGCGAATTTGAGATCATTGATGATCACAGAGCAGGAAAAATTGTTGTAAACCTCACGGGCAGATTAAACAAGTGTGGTGTAATCAGCCCCAAATTTGATGTTCAATTGAAAGACCTGGAAAAGTGGCAGAATAATCTCCTACCATCCCTTCAGTTTGGGTTTATTGTGCTTACAACCTCATCTAGCATCATGGACCATGAGGAAGCAAGACGAAAACACACAGGAGGAAAAATCCTGGGATTTTTTTTTTCTAAGGGTGTAAAACAAACATACAAATAAAATGCTCCAGTGGAAAAAAAAAAGTCACAAAAATATCCAAACCCTTGGCCCCACAACTAAGTACATACCCCAAGGTGAAAAACACAAAGGTCTCATATGTCAAAAATATTCAAAGTAGCCTGTTAGCAGGTGGGATTGGAGATCAGTCTTGAGGGAAGACAGGGAGTTCAGGAGGTAGATGTGAGGAGGGAAATTATTCTAATCATGGGGGACAGAGAGCACAAAAGCACAGAAATGGGAAATGAAGGACCCTGCAGGAGAAACAGCAAGTATGGATAGACCATAGAGTGTGTGGAAGAGAGTAAGGTGTAATATGGCTGGAAAGATATGAAGTTATAGAGAACTTTAAATGGCAAACATTATAAGGAAGGATTTCCCTCCATTTAGTTCCTACTACAACGTTCTACCATGGTATGGTGGGGACACTTGGTGCTCATAGGCATTCCACAGGTTTTGATGATTTTATTAAACAGGAAAGGCCTGGATTGTGGGCCAAGTGACTGTCTGTATGTTCATCATCTGAGGACTAGCCTAGTGAAATCCAAAGAGGTTCATCACAAAACTTGGCCAGTAGGTAACAAAGACAGACTCATTTTATAAGGATTAGAAAAAATAAAAATCTCTTTCTGGGAGAGAAGTGCTCATACAGGACCTTCTAATATATTAAAATAAGGACTTTTGAGCCCTGGTTAGTTACTAAACAGATCTGGGGAATCTGTTGAATTTGGGTTTTTTTGGTACGAATTATGTTTACATATTACAAATATTGTTTAAATTACAAATAATGTTTAAATCTTGACCTGATGAAACTAAGTCCTTCCTAAAAGTCACCTGATTGTTTCTGATGACCTCCCAAGAACCCATCCACCACTATCTGCTCCCTCCCTCCTTCCCCCCGCTTCTTCCCTCCCTCCCTCCCTCTCTGCACAGCACAAGAATGAAACTGATTGCTTACCTTACAGAGCATCTCAGTGGGATTTATTTATAGCATAACCACATGACTTCCAGAAATACCTATGTACCAGTAGGCATACCAGCCATCTGGTCCCTCAGCTTACATGCTCAGAATGATTCTCCTGGATGTTAGTACTTAACACAATTTGGTCACAGTATCATCCAATCTGTATATTTATAGGCAGAAAAATGTGTGTAAGTTACATATTTGGACTTGTTTCTTTAGGAGGTGAAAATACAGCCCCAGCCATATGCTTGATGTATACATAATCCCAAGTTTCCTATACACATATCCCCATGCTTTCCTGCCTCTTCCCTTTGCTAACATCATTTCACATTACTGGGATGTGCCTCACTCTCCTCCTCCCAACCTAATTAGGGTCTAACTAGTCTTCAAGCCCTCTCCCATGAAGCTTTGCCTGATCCCGGGATAGAAGTCTTCTTTCCTTCAATTCACCAAATAATTATCAAATTTTATCATATATTATAAATTGATCAGAAATGGGGCACAGAGATGAAAAAATACATGATACCTGCCCTCGTGAAACATATTCTAATAGGGAAAAAAGTGTAGACACCAAATAACTATAATAGGAACACGGACTGAATCTATAATTTCACTAATTTCAGGAAATCCCAGATAAATAAATTCCTTCTACTAGTGCAGAGGTTCTCATACTTATTTGGCCTATCACCCCCTTTTCAAAAAAAATTACTTAGTGCCCCCTGGAAATCTACTTTCTTTAGCCCTTTAATTTTTTTTTAATTTGTGTCATTTCAAAAAAATAAAATACATATGTTTAAATGACATATTTAAATTTAATAATTAATTGTAAAATTTTGTTTTATTCTTGCATTGAACTTTTGATGATGCAATATTGAGTCATGTAACCATATAATATTGCATTGTAAATAAGTCATTACACGCAGTATTCTTGCCAATGTATCCTGGACTTCCTGACAATCGCCTGCCAACACTTGTTTGTTAAGACCTGTCAGTGGACTTGACCACTGATCAGTTATAATTTGCATTCAATGTGTTTATTTGGAAAATAATGTTATCACTATGACTTTTACTCTATTACACAACAGATGAAACACGTATGAACGTTTATTTTTTCAAAAAATTTTTTCTCTTCTCTACTTTCATTACGCTTCTTCTGCCCCCTCCATTGCACCAAAGGCTACTACCCTGGATCATTCCAGCTCCCCCCAGGGGGCAGTATAGCCCACTTTGGGAACCTCTGTTTGCAAGTCAGGACCTGTTCTGCAACTTACAGTTTTAAATTTGCCTACTCCATTGAGAGGTTAAGCAATATGCCCAAAGTCACACATCCACAAGCTACAATGTCTTTAAATACATAGGAGAGTTCAGAGTGTCTTTGAAGAGGAACATAATTTCTAGTTGAAGAGATTGGTGAAGACTCTGTGAAGAAGGTGGCACCTGAAGTAGGGCTTAGAGGAGGATATTAATGGATGAGGAGGTATTCTCATGGCAGAGAGAGTGTTGTGTAACTATGAAGACATCCTCTGATAACAAACAGACACTCAGTTGCCAGGCACATACTTAAAGCTCCTTCGACCTATTAGTAACTATTCATTCCATGGGTGTATAACCTCCATATAGTGAAAAAGCATAAAAGTGGGGCTTTAGTAAAGGCCCTCGTACGTAGATAACAATAAATGTCAGTAGAATGAATTCAATATGAAATTTCAGTTACAGAAGGAATCTTAGAAATCAAGTATAGCTGCCTCAATTTGGCAGATGAGGATAAACTGATGCCCAGAAAAGTAAAAGAAAGTTGGCTAAGGTCGCAAAGCTAGGTAATAATGCTGGAGCTGGAACTCAAGTCTCCTGGCTTCTTTAACTTTAAAATGCTTTAAATAATCTCTGCTTCGGATAACAATATGTTTACATCCTCCTGAGCCAAGGATCATTTGTGCCCAGCCTCTTAGAATGGAACCAACCCTCTCACTGGATTGCTAATCAGGTATTATTGAACTGACATGCTGAGTTCCTAAATAAAATTACATTCATGCTATGTCTCTGAGAGTTTCAAGAAAAGGCTAGAAGCCAAAGTAACCAGTGGAAATTCAAAGGCATGTGTCCTCACCCCATGCCTTCTTACTAGTGTAAATAAAGAATGAGTTGTTGGATAATTGTACATATACAGGCATTTTTACAATTAAATTCAGTTTTTAATCTGTTTCTTAAGGACTGGATTGCTTAGGTTCTCTTCTCCTTTTCAATATTCTGTGGAATAGAGCAGCCCTAGTGTTCAATTCCCATACCTGTTAAGTTATTTGAAACATAAAACAAATAAAAAAAACCTGAAAAATCAGAGACCCATTCATGGTTGTTTGTTCAGTCATTTCAGTTATGCCCAACCCTTCATCACCCCATTTGGAATTTTCTTGGCAAAGATACTGGAGTGGTTTGACATTTCCCCCTCTAGCTCATTTTTTTGATGAAGAAAATGAGGCAAATGGGGGTTAAGTGACTTGCCCAGGGTCACAGTGCTAGTAAGTGTCTGAGGCCAGATTTGAACTTAGGAAGATGAGTTTTCCTAGGTCCAGACCCACTACTCTACTCACTCTGCACCTACCTGCCCTTATCATTAGCTAGCTGTGCAGATTTGAGCAGACATCTCAGTGTCTCAATTTCTTTGTCTGGAAAGAATAATACTGAGCATGATTCATATGCTTATTAGATAAAACACTTTGTAAACTAAAAAGCAACATAAATGAGTTATTGTAATTCATTACTCAAAGGATTATTTAAAGGCACAAGGGATATTGTGCATTTAGAACTAATACCTCTTGTTATCTTACATTTTTACCACTTTGAAATCTCCCTCTCTAGAGGAAAGAGAAAGAGAGAATAGGGAAAGAAGGAAAGGTAAAGGAGAAGATAGGGGAGCTAACCTTATCATCAAGAAGACCTATCAAGTCCTGCCTCTGACACATAGAGAAGCATTAACATCTACTTTGCTGCTGAACCCCAAAGACCATGGGACTTTGCCATCTAACTTGTAGCTGAAATTTTCCATATATGTTGCCTCTCCCATTAGAATGTGAACTTCTTGAGAGCAAGGATTGCCTCCTTTTTCTGTTTGTATCCCCAATGCCGGGCATAGTGCTTTGCACATAGTAAGAGCTTAATAAATGCTTCATCCATTATCCATCCATCCATTCAGGCTGTGGGATCATCTGCAAGTCGTTTGACTTCTCAAATGTTCCCAGGCATCTCTTCAAGTTGCAGACCTGTTTGTGAAATGCACAGGGAGAATGAGGTCTCTTCACTAGGAGCTCCATACATCAGTAAAATCACAGTTTCTCAAGAAAAAAGTCACTATCTATGCCTGACATTTCTGCACATCTGCATTACAGTGATAATTAATGTTCATAGGAACACTCTTGGGTCCCTGCAACATCCAGAAGGAGCTACTAAAATACTTAAAAATTTTTGAAATCAATTGTCTAGTATCATTTACACAATGTATTGATGTCTACACTCTTTGAAAACTGTTAATCCATATATATTATACGGGATTTCATTGTTATTGAGAATATTGGACTATGTCTCAATCATTCAGGATAACAAAGAAGTTTTTTTTTAAAAAAAAAGTGCCATGTAGCATAGCAACAACTCACACTTACATAGTATTTTAAGCTATGGTGAGTACCTTCCTTACAATGGCCTGATAAGAGCAAGTGAAAATATTTTCCCCATTTTGCAGATGAAGAAACTGAGAAATTAATTGACTTGCCTATGGTCACATTGGTGTCAGAACTAGGATTCAAAGCCAGGTCCTCTAAATTGAGATCTAGCCCTCTTAATGTTATATCCTTTCTACTAGATTATATGCTCCCTGAGAGCATGGACTATGCTCTACAATTACATTAAAAGTAAAATGGTAGTGTTTCCACGGTGATGATGCAGAACTTAGCAATTCAGTTCAACAAACACTTATTAAAGTACCCCTATGTACCAACCATTATGCTAGATCCTGGAAAAGCTATAAATGAAAACGAAATAAAATTGAATAAGCTGCAATCTCTGTAGCTCTTTTATGACATGAGTAATGAAAGGCAGGATCCTAGAGTATTCCCAAAATAAGTGCTCAATCAAGATTTGTCGAATGTACCAATGAATCAAAGGAGGAGCAGGTACAATTCATCTTTTACTTACATGTAACCTCATAAAAGGGATCTATACTCTCTCAAAGATGTTTGGTCTAACTATTCACTCAGGAAAAACCAAGTGGATGAAGAAGACCTATTTCCTAGATTATGCTATGAAGTTGGAATGATCACTGGCAGAGGTCATTCATCAGTAATTAGTTATCTTGGTTACACACTGCACATAAACATTGAAAACAAGCTGAGCTAGGAATTTAACAGAAAGAAGAGAGAAGGTCGGATTGCCATTAGGGAACAGTTCAGTATTTTTACTGACTCCAAAGTTTCTCTCTGAAACAAAAATCCTGCCTTTTTTAACACTAGTGATCTTTCAATGATATTGTAGGGATGTGAATCATGCCATAGCATAGCCTCTGAAGAAATGATGCTGAGGATCCCCCAAAAGCAGTGAACAGGTGTACAGCAGGCACTAGCAGAGAAAAACCTATTATAGACATGGAAAAAGTAGCACAATAGATGTCAGCACAGAAATATGTGACTAGAAAAACAGATGGGTTGATCACCTAGCAAAAGTGTGGGGTACCTTTGTTCTCTTTTGGTGTCTGTGAAGTATAAAGAGAGCTCAGGGAAGGCCTAGTCCTGCTGCCTCTTCCCTCCCCCAGCCTATTAGGTAGACACCTTTTGGGAGATTTATGAGCCTCAAAAGATGGGCAGGAATGGATGGAATAAGGTCTGCATCTTTGGAGAGACTGCCTACATTGATGAGAGCACAGATCCATTTGATTATCACTTATAGTATATAATGCCAAAGTATTCTTATTTTGATAATTTCTTTTACTCTCCACAATATCTCAATAAGCAACCAATTACAGGCAATCTTCAAACTGACTGACAAGTTCAAGACCTTGAGTTGTGAATATTTATGCCTTGTGGTTGGTGTGTCCTTGCATCTACTCTACAGGTATGTATGCATCTATTAATTTACATGTTGCCTCTCTATTAGAATGTTAGCTCCTGCAGCGAAGGAATTATTTTTACCTATTTTTGTATCCCTACCATTTAGTGTAGTGCCTGGAACATAGTAGGAGCTTAATAAAAGCTTCTTGATTATTTTGTTGATGTTACCAATACCACCTGCTGTGAACAGGAGCCAAGCATTAATCACTGGATTTGGAGAAAGGAAACCTAGATTTGTTCCTAACTTTGTGACTACAAGCTGTATCACCTGTCTATGCCTCATTTTCTTCATCTGAAAAATGGGGAATATGTGTATATATGCGCACACACACGCACACACACACACACATATATAGAGTCTCGCTTTCACTGCTATTGGTAGGGGTTGTTTTCTTAACCAAGCAAGAGATAGAGGTAATTACAAAAGATAAAATAAATATGATCAAAGGAAATTGAAGAGCTTCTGCACAGATAAAATTAATGCATCTAGGATAAACAGGGAAGTGGTTCAATTAAAAAAATCTTTCCATCAAATTTCTCTAATAAAGATGTAGTATCCATCATATATAAATAATAAATGAATGAGTGTATGTGTGTGCATACAATAGCCATTCCTTCAACAGAAAATTGTCAAAGGATGTGAACAAATAGTTTTCAAAAGAAGAATTGCAAAATATATACAACCACATGAGCAAATGCCCTTCATCACTAATGAGAAGAGAAATGCAAATCAAAACAACCCTGAGGTTTTATCTCACATCCTGAAAATTGGCAAACATGACAAGAAAGTGGCGATAGTCCATATTGGAGGACATGTGGAATGATAGGCACGCTATTGCACGGTGGAGCTGTGAAATGGTATAACCATTTTCGAAAGCAATTTTGAATTATGCAAATGAGGTGACTAAAATGTTCATGCACTTTGAACCAGACAATTTATTACTGGGCTTAAACCCCAAGGAAGCTATCAATAAGAAGAAAGTCCTCATATACACCAACAAATTTGTAGAAGTACTTTTTGTGATAGCAAAGTATTGGAAACAAAGTAGATGCCCATTGACTGGGGAACGGCTAAGCAAATTGTGGTATGTAAATTAATGGAATATTGCCATGCTGTAAAAAAAAAATGAAAAGAACAACTACATATCAAAAAACCAAAAATGAATGCAACAAAATTATAAAGATCAAGCATGATTTGAATGAAAAGACATGATCAGACATCCTCAACCCAGCATTTCATGGAGGTGGGAGGTGTATGAGTGTTACCCACTGCATATGTTTGGGGTCTTATCAACATATTGATAAGTTGTATTGATCTGTTTTTCCTCTTTTAAAAATACTATTTGTTATATTGGATAGCTCTCTGGTAGGGGCAAGGATATGAGGGATAACTACGATGATACAGGAAACAGATGACATCAATAAAAACTTGTTCTAAAAAATATCCCCATTTCAAGAGGTTGCTGCTGTGATGATCGAGAAGCATAATACTTGAAAAGTGCTTCAAATATGTTTATGTATTTCGTGAATAAATGTCGACTCTTGCTATCACAGCCATAGTTTATTCTTGTTAAAAAGCAGACTGGGAGGTATGTTTGAAAGAGGTCACAGAAACACCAAATTAGAGTTGGAAAGAGCCTCACAGGGTGTTCAGTTCCAACCCCTTTCTGAAGCCCGAATCTCCTTCTCAACATTCACTAGGGCCAATCCAGCTTCTGCTTACCGAGTTCCGGTGATGGGGAACTCAATACATCTTGTTCCTTTTGTGGACAGCTCTAGTTGTTAAGACATAGAGCTGAAATCTACCTTCCTGTAACTTCCACTCACTGTTCCCAGAGGGGCTAACTAGAACATATCTAATCCCTCTTGCAAGTGATAGCCCTTCACATATTTGAAAACAATGGTTATGTTCTCCAGTGCCACTGGACTAAATATCCATCTCTTCTTCACCCAATAACTCTCTTATTTACTTTTCTCTGGGCGTACTCTGGTGTGTCAATGTCCTTCCCAAACTATAGTGCCCTTAATTGGTCAGACGTCTACAGATGTGATCTGACCAGCAAAATATATAGCAGGTTAAGGTCCTGTTTGGTAAATTAGGCTATGCGTTTATTAATACATTCACTTATTAATTAATTCAATATGAATTTATTAAGCTTATTAAATTATTAAATTTATTAAATTATTCAATGAAAATTTTGTTAAATTTATCAAGCATAGTACTATGCTAGGTCCTAGAGAAATAGAGACCTAATCAAGACAGTTTTTACCCTCAAGAAGCATCTGTGCTATCAGAGAAAACACCTTGTATACACATAAAGAAATACAAGGCATTTAAAGTAATTTCAAAAGGTACTAGAAACTCGAGAGATCAGGCAAGGCTTCATGTAGGACTCACTTATGCTAAAATTTGGGGGAAACTAAGGATTTGAATGGAAGAAAGAATAAAAGACAAAACATATAAGTGCTTACTTTGTGCCAGGTGCTATGCTAAGTACTAAGGACTCAGACATAAAATTGAGGCAGTCCCTGCTCTCTAGGAGCTTATTCAAATAGGAGACAATATATGTAGGAGAGTTCAGTTGCAGGGAAGATGGAAAGTCTCCCATGGTTCTTAGGATGCAGTAGTAGAACAGATGCTAATATATTTTCTTTAGTATCATTTTTCATAAAAACCTTGCTCATTTCTGATGTTGAAACAATTGGCAATGCCAGGTACTTTAGTGGGAAAAACTTTCTTTTCTGGTTAAGTTAGGGGCCACAGCACCTCCAGGGGTAGTTTCTGAGTCATGTTTCTACAGGCTTTGCTGCCCGGTACCTGGCCACTGGGGCCAGACTCTAGGTTGAGCGCTATTCTTGGGAGTGCAGGTAAGGTCATGTACTGCTTCCCCAAGGCTCCAAGTGGAGGTGGTGGCAATGTTTGACCCACCTGGTAGATACTCTCTTTTCTTTCTTTCTCACTCAGGACACCTTCCTGATTCTAAGAGAAGGAGGTGAGGAAGCAGAGCTTTCTACACCCTAAGGATAGCTTCAGTAAAGTCTTGGAGATGGAGACAGAATGTTGAGCTTGAGGAACAACAAATAGACAAGTCTGGCTGATGTATAGTATGTATGCTGGCTAGTAATGTTTATTAAGCCTAGGAAGGTAAGCTGGAACAAGATTTTAAATCTATAAAAGTCAAAGGGAGGAGTTTGTGTTTTGTCCTAGGGACAACAATTGTCTCTGTTTCCCAGTATTCATTGAGGTACATTGATTCAAAACAAAGCTGGCCTTTACCTCTCTCAGAAGCATTCCCAGCTAATTTGAATAACCCACCTAAGTGACTGGTAGAAGATAACAGATGATGAGATAATTAGGAAGAGAAGTGTAAAAATTTCCAATGTGAGCAAGAGATATCCCAAATGGAGAGAAGAGAAAAAGGGCACAGAACCACCATAAGCCTGCCTAGTATCACACACAAAGCCTTGCTTGAAAAAGGTGTTTCCTGCCCCAACAAAAAAAAAGAAAAAGCCCACCGAGCACAGTTTCAGGACACATATAAAGAGTAGGCTTTAAATTTATCATTTTTTGACCAACAAGAGTCTCATATGGACTCAGTTTGAGAACCTTGGGATTACTGCTGGAAGAGACCTTAACTGAAGAAAATATAGATGCCTAAGAGCTGATCAAGAGCTCAGCACACAGCAGATGACTGATATGAGTGCCATCTACTGAAAAAGAACTGAGGAGATTAAGGAAGCCTAATCAGGAAAAAGCATCAGGAAACAAGTGCTTTGGAGGATGGCAGTAACAGGAAGACTCTCTGGAAACTCAGAAGAACTACAGCAGAGTAGTGGAGGATGACACCAAACCAGAGGATAGTTAAAGGTAAAAAGTCTCTGCCCTCCAAGAGTTCAAATTTTAATAGGGGTGAGCAATATCTATTGAGGGTAGCTGGGGCACAGAGGATAGAGCACCAGGCCTAGAGTTAGGAAGACTGGTCTTCCTAAGTTCAAATCTGGCCTCATATACTGTTGTAACCTTGGGCAAGTTACTTAACCCTGTTTGCCTCAGTTTCCTCATCTGTAAAATGAGCTGGAGAAGGAAATGGTAAAGCACTCTAGTATCTTTGCCAAGAAAACTCCAAATGAGGTCAGAAAGTTGGACATAACTGAAAAAAAAACATATATTAAAATGCAGCAGAGCTGCAGGAGAGAAGACAAAGGACCCTAGGAGTGCCATTTTCTGTGACTCTTGTCCTCCCACAGATACTCCAAAGTGTGTTGATCAGGGGAGGCGTTGATTATCTTTTCTACTACTTCCTTCCATTCAACCTACTTGTTGCCTTGTTTGTTCAGTGGTTTCAGTTAGTCCAACTTTTTGTGAGCCTATTTGGAGATTTTCGTGGTAAAGATATACGAGTGATTTGCCATTTTCTTTGCCAACTCATTTTACAGAAAAGGAAACTGAGGCAAACAGGGTTAGGTGACTTGCCCAGGGTCACATATCTAGTAAGTGTTTAGGCCAGATTTGAACCCAGAAAGATGAGTCTTGCTGATTCCCCAAACCCATTGCTCTATCCACTAGGCTATCTAGCTGACTACCCTTAGAGAGTACCAAATCCTGAAATTTCCTGGTGGGGGCAACAAGACAGAAAAGAGGATGTCCTCAAGTTATATCCAGGTTCTTTATGTGTCAGGAGGGAGTTTCTGACATAAGATGATATAGGCTAAGATCCATTAACTTTTGCGCTGTCACATCATGTTGGCTCTTTAAAACCCCATGTTTATTCTACATAGTACTTTCTTCTTTCCTTCCTCCCTCTCTCCCTTCCTTCCTTTTTCTTTCTTTCTCTTTCTTCCTTTCTCTCCTTTTCTCTCTCTCCTTTTTTCTTTTCCTTTCTTTCTCACTTCCTTCTTTTTCATTTTATATGTGTGTGTATGTGTGTGTGTGTGTGTGTGTGTGTATAGGCACACATATATCTTTTTGCTACTTTAAACTATGCTTTATTTTCCTTCAGTTTAGATAAATGCTTCATGAATTTATCTACCAGAAAATTAGAAAACCTATATATGATTAAAAGTAGAAAAAGCAAAACCAGAAGAACACTCTACACAATGACCACAACAATATAAACAAAAAGACCACTAAAAACAAGGCAAATTGAGTAACTGAAAAAAAAAAAACCAATGGTCCCAGAGAACAGAGAATGAAACATAACTCCTTCCCCTTGGCAGCAAGGTAGAAAACTATGTGAGAAAAGTGTTCTCTACACTGTCAGATACAGTCACTTGATTACTTTGGCTCAACCATATTTATCTTATTACAAAGAAGGGTTTGATTTTGGGAGGTGGTGGGGGCAGTAATACCCAGGAATGACTCTAAATATATAGCATTTTCAAAGAGGCCATATTTTCATATATTTGAACTTTATAATAAATTTTAATCAATTGAAAGGCTTTTGAAAAAGAAGAACCATGGAGAGCAAATGGGAAGTTATTTGAGTCTTCTTATGATAGCAACAAATATTTGTGGTGTCTAGAAACTATCTCAACACAAATGAGAAGGAACCTTTTTGTTTGACCCTTACATTACTGGTAGACTGGTACAGAGAGACCTAGAGGGTGACAGACTTATGAATGGTTACAAAATGGGTCAGAAGCCAGCAATCCTGATGACAACACTGTCCAAGGAGTAGGAGAACCGTGAAGATTTTTAATTTCATGTCATAATAATGCTGGAGGTCATAATGGTCTAATATCTAACATAACAGACAAGTAGAAAGAAATGGAAATTACTCTGATGTCATCAATATTTTCTTCAATATCTCACTGTAGCATAGAAGTGACTCCAGTTTCCTCAAGGCTATGGCAACAGAGCCCAAGCTCTGGCAAATCTTACCAAGCTAGACAGGCTTCAAGAGTATGTTCACTTACGGACTAGCTGTTTCTCATCAAAAGATCAGCTAAGTGTGGAGAGACTCTTCAACACATTGGCTATGGGATAATGAATTTTTGGCCATTGTAACTTAGAAAAAAAATTCCTATCAGAGCTGTCCAAAATTGCCATGAACTGCGTCAAGAGACAGAGAGTTCCCCCTAACTTAGACAAGTTACGAGGATAGGAAAGAGGTGTGATCCACATTAATGCAAAGTATATGTACACTAACATCAACAATTCCTAAAGAATCACAATATTGTGATGGGATCTCATGTTCCCTCAGGCTGGTAAAGGGGGTGTGCTTAGCTGCAAGGTTGAGTGAAGAAATGATCTCGCCTATTTAATTAGAATCAGCTGGCGGGGGGGCAGAGCCAAGATGGCGGCTGGAAAGCAGGGACTAGCATGAGCTCCCCACCAAGACTTTCCAAAAACCTATAAAAAATGGCTCTGAACCAATTCTAGAACTGCAGAACCCACAAAGTGGCAGATGGAAGCAGGGCTCCAGCACAGGACAGCCTGGATGGTCTCTGGGGAAGGTCTATCCCGCACGGAGCTGGCAGCTGAGGGGAGCGGAGCGGAGTCCAGCGTGGGCGGCGCAGACCAATGAGACCAGGAGCCAGGCAGAGCGTGCCCTAGCACCCTGAATCAGTGAACTGCAGTAGTTACCAGACATCTCAACCCACAAACAGCAAAGACAACAGAGAAGGTTAGTGGGAAAA
>CM053623.1:397209195-397231033 GCA_028646595.1 Phalanger gymnotis
AAAAAAAAAATGGACAGGTAAGAAAGGTTGCTTCTATTGCCAGACCTTCCTTAGCACTTTAAAGCAGTAAAAAATGCACTAAATAAAATAATACAAATGTCAACAACAAAAAAGGGGGAAAAGACAGAAAATCTCTACAATTTTTGCAGAAAATACTGGTAAAACTCCTCCCTCCCCACAGTGCTTTCAATCTGAGATTACCTTTGTTTTCCACTATATGTGTACAGGTGTATAAAAATACGCTAATACACAGATATATAAATATTGCATATATGTCTGCATATGTGTCTGCATATGTGAATTTATGCAATCTATACATATATACATGTACTTTATAGTTTGAATGCTGTCCAATTGGAATGTGAATTCCTCCAAGCCAGGGACTATTTTTTGTATTTTTCTTTATATTCCCACCTCTTAGCATAGTGCCTAGCATGTATGGAAAAACTTAAAGCTTGTTGGCTGACAGTATTCCATTCTATATTCAGGGTTTGTTATACTCGACATCTTACTCGCTCTTCTGGGCTCCATGCTCAGGGTTCCACGTGGGATTGGCTACAGTAACTGCAGAGACAATTGTATGCTTGGAATATAAGCAAGTGTGGCTATTCTTCACCAGGTGCCTTCATCATCCAACCCAGTGTCTGTCACTGCCTCTTAGAGTCTTCCCTCCTAAAGAATTCAATCAGACTCCCTTACTGTCTGCTGACTGAAGTTCATAAGCTCACCCTATCCTCAGACTCTGAGCAAGAGAGAGAAATCAATACTATCTGAAACAGAAGGGGAGGGATGAGGTGGAACTTCTAGCAAAAAGAATGAGTGAGAGATGGTATATGAGACAAAAACTCCAAAACAGCTAATATACCAAATAAACTAAAACGATAACTAAAAGAGGGGAAAGGAATGGAATTTCCATAGAGAATCTTCATGGTATGAGAGCAAGGAGGTGGGAGACAGGGAAGGAAGCAGGAAGAGTAGAGAGATGGAAGGAAATGTATAAGCAAAAGAAAATTCTCAATAAAAAAATGTGGGCTGAAGAATTCTAGTATAAAACTCTGAAAAAAGATAATTCTGCAATCAATATAACTAGAACCATAGAAAATGAAATGACCACAAGAATACATAGGGTGCTTGAAAAGCCAGGAAGGAAGGAAGGAAGGAAGGAAGGAAGGAAGGAAGGAAGGAAGAAAGAAAGAAAGAAAGAAAGAAAGAAAGAAAGAAAGAAAGAAAGAAAGAAAGAAAGAAAGAAAGAGAAAGAAAGAAAGAAGGAAGGAGGGAAGGAAGGAGGGAAGGAAGGAAGGAAGCGAAGAGGTTAAATAAAAATAAACGATAGGTAGGGAACCATACATTTCTAGGGGTGCTCGAGAACCCAAAACACTAACACGCCGTGTCCTGCTGAAAGAATTCCACTCAAGCCTTCTTAGCCAAAGAAAAAGACAAAGTTTATTAAGGATTAGCTATATTGGCCAGATCCTCAAGAAGCCACACCACAGGCTAGACTCTTAAGGAATCTGCTAGCCTTTTTGGAAGCCAGATGAGATTTATACATAGAAAAGATTGTGGGAAGGATTGAGGGGTGGTCTGGCGTGACTAGAGGAGGGGTTTAGGGAGGGTCTTGAGGAAGAGTCCAAGGAGGAGGACTAGGATGAGGTCACCCTCCAGGAACCAAGAGAATGGAATTAAGGGGGAGAAGTAGCTGAAGGCATGCATATTGATAGTATCAAGGTTGGGAAGTAAATGAACAATAAAGGGCAAGGCTAGGTAGAGATTTGGGCCTAATGATAATGTAAGGTTTAGGGTTAGATCTGGCCAAGGCCAGATCGAGGGGGGAAAATTCAAGGAGAGTTTAAGGTAGGGGTTTCTTCCAGGGCCTATAGACAAATGGGCCTTTTTGGGTTAGGAAAAAAGGTCTCCACTTGGGGCCTGTACTCCATCAGAAGGAAGGAAGGAAGGAAGGAAGGAAGGAAGGAAGGAAGGAAGGAAGGAAGGAAGGAAGGAAAGAAGAATGTAAAATATAATGAAAACTCCAAAAGGTAAATTGATAGCTAAGAATCAAAGTTGGAAAATTTTCATGAGGCAGTGGATATTGAGGAAAACATTTGGAAGAAATGTAACTTAAAAATTCGGTAGTACAAGAAACATCAGAGTCAGATTAAAAATAAAACCATTAAAATTAAGAAAAAATCTACAATAACTATTATTCTAAATGAGCTCAGAAAGATAATATATGAATCATTGGCCTCCCAGGAAAAAAACAGGATGAAGGAAAAAACTTGAATATGATACTTGAGTGATGCAATCTTAGGCACCATTTTTAGCGTCCCAGGGAAGACAGCTGACAATACTTCTGCCTTGTCTGGTCAGATCTCTTCTAGAGTGCTAGCTTCAATTCAGACAATGTAATTTGAAAGAGACATTGACAAAATGGATCAAGGATGTAGGAAGGGACTTGAAACCATGTCAAATAAGAAGTAGTTCAAAGAGCAATTGGACCTGGTTTAGCCTGTAAAAGACTTGGGGTAGGAAGGGCGGTGAATAAGGAGGAGGTATGTCACTATCCCTAAATACCGATCAAATAAAAGGATTTAGATTTATTGGTAGAAGTTGCAAGGAGGCAGTTTCTGGTTCATATCCAGACTCTAAGCTAGGCTATAAGGCAAGTTCTGTGCTTTATCTTAAAACTGTTTCATGATCAACCTCCCAGGGGAAACCTGTTCAGAAGTGTGTTGGTAGATGTTTAACAAGTTCTTTTGGGGGAAAATTCATGAGGATACCTTTTTTAAATTTAATCTACATTATTAACATCTTTTCCATCACTTTCTTAAGTTGAAACAGTCAACAAAATAATAAATAAAGCCTTGATATGTAGCATTTGCTGATTTCCAAGGTACAAATGTTCACACAGAAAATTTAACAACTGGACTCTTTTCAGCTGGTTGGAGCTGGCTCCCATATACCCCTGGGTCTACTCTATATGATGGGGTGGGGGGGGTGGTCTTAATATATCTTATTATCCCTTGCTACTAGCTCATCTCCTTTTCTGCAATCAGAAGGTTTGAGTTCAAACCTCTACCTCTGTAATGAGAAGCAAAATGGGACTTTTGTTTGAATGGGGCAGGTATGGTAGGATCTCTTTTGTCTTGGAGTGTTTCTCAGCACTAAGACCATCGAGAGCCATTGAATTGTATATGATGTAGTGCTAGTGGTTGTTGCTTTCCCACACTCTTTGTGTTAGTGATTTCTCATGCTCCAAATGGTGAGCCTTGAGCCCCCAGGGCCCCGAGATGGGTATATAAGATCCGAGGTTGGTGTCTGACTTTTGGGGGCACACTCATTGAAAGAATGTGGGTGACAAAACTCTGGGCAAGCCATTATACATGCCTCCCTCCCCGGCTTTGTAACCCAGACAGATGTCGCTGCTTCTCTGGTAACTATGAATTGTGATTTGAATCAGACAAGGTCTGTCTGTTGATATTTGTAATTTCTGTTTGTATTTGCTTTGAAGTTCAGGGGGCTGATCTTCTCCCTTTGAACTAAGTGAATGATATATGTATCTTTAATTAAACTGAGATTGTTAACCCCTTAAAGTTGCTTTCTTTAGAAAAGCAGATCAAAGAACTTGTGCTAGCAGCCCTCTTGTTGTTGGCCTTGTGTTGGTCTTTCACCCCTACAACAGCTGCTAGCAAGATTGTCCTTATACCCTCTTACTACCTATGTGAATTTGGGCAAGTCAAATAGCCAATTAGTCACTCTGGAGATCAGTTTCCTCATTTGTAAAATCAGGTGTCTGGAACTGACAGCCTTTAAGGACCCTTCTAGCTCTAAATCTATGATCCTAGGATCTCTCTAAATGTTTAATTTCATTCTAGAAAATCACCGTCTTCTGAGTTAGATAATTTTATAACCTCAGCTTCATCTTTGTCTTTTCCTTTTTATTTACTTCCCCATATGATAATAACAGTGCTTTGATACAGCACATTTTCACAAAGCATTTTACAAACATTATCTCATTTCATCTTCACAACAACCCTAGGAGATAGATGTTATTATCCCCATTTTGTAGATGTGAAAACTGAGGCACACATATTAAATGACTTGTCCTTAGGTAAGATTTGAACTCAGGTCTACCCAACTCCAAGTCCCACATTCAATCCACTGCACCATCCAACTAACATATGTATTGTCAACTCTTGTTAACTCTACTTTTGCAGCAGCTCTCACAACTACCCCCTTCTTTCTATTCACATAATCACCACTCTCATCCAGCCTCTCATTAGACTATGAGATCCTTGAGGACAGGGTTTGATTTTTGCTTTTCTTTATAACCTGGTGCTTGGCACAGTGCTTGGTATACAGTAGGCGCTTAATAAATGCTTGTTGACTGACTGTTGTAGCCTAATATGATAGCCTCCTATTTAGGTTTTTTGTTTGTTTGTTTGTTTTCTCTTCTCTACAACTCATTCTCCACAAATGTGCCAAATTGATTGTAAAGCACAGATCTGATCATGTTACTTCCTTACTCAAGAAATTTAATGGTTTTCTAGTGACTCTAGGAAAAAAAATGACAGACTCTTCAAACCCTTCACAATCTGACATAAGCCTAAATTTTCAGACTAGAAAGAAACAAACATTTATTAAGTATCTATTATGTGCTGTGCTGAGCATCTTACAAATATTATTTCATTTTATCTTTGCAACAACTCTGGGAGCTAGATGCTATTATCATTCCCATTTTATAGTTGAGGACACTGAAGCAGACAGAGCTTAAATGACTCATATAGGACAAAAAGCTAGTAACTCTCTGAGGCTGGATTTGAACTCAGGTCTTCTTGATTCTATATCCACTGTGCCATCACGCTGCTTCTAGATTGGCTCCACATCAGTGCTCCATATGCATGCTACATAATACGACCTTCCATCTCCTGCCTTCACGCATTTGCATAGGCTATCCCCTCACGCCTATAATGTTTTCTCTCCTTAACTCCATCTTTTAGAATCCATCACTCCTTTTAAGGCTTTGCTCAAAATGTTACCTCCTGTATAAGACCTTTATTAATCCCCTCACATGGTTAGTGCCCCCCTTGAATTATTTTGTATTTATTTTCTACATGTTAGTATGTGTGCTTTTTCATCCCCAGTACAGTGTAAGCTCCCAGAAAGTCAGAATGGTTTCAGTTTTGCTTTTGCATCCTCAGTGCCTAGAACAGTGCCTGACACTAAGAAACACTGACTAAATGCTTGATGAATGAAGCTATATCCTTTATATCCTTTCTCTTACTCAATTCTGCATTGGTGACAAGTTATAGCCTACTAACACTCATGATAGACTCAATAAGAGCTCTCCAAAAAAAGAGTTCTGTCTTTTTTGCCAAGTCCAAGAACACAATCTACTAGAAAAAAGACTCACTACTCAACTAAAAACTCATGAGAAATGTTTAAAACAGTTGGGTGGAAAGTACATTTTGACCAATATCTTACACCATATGCTAAAAGAAAAGGCTCCAAAAGGATATTTTGTCTGGATGTAAAATGTCACATTATAAAAAAAAAATTAAGACAACAGAAGGAGGTGTTTTTCACAACTTTGGCAAATAGAATTCTTAGTCATACAATATCAGATGTATGCACTGTAGGTACTTAATAAATATTTCTGGAATTGAATTAACAAGGAAAGGACTTTAGAGATCCTCTAGTCCAACCCCCTCACTTCTCAGAGAAATACTATGACTTACCCAATTATGAATAGCCTGTAAGGAGAGAGTCAGGATGATAAAGTCAGGTCTTCTGCCTCCAAATTCAATCCTATTTCTGCTCTGCTATGTTTCTTCTCAAATGAATTGCACCAAAGTTCCCAACCAATGGAAATGAAAGACTTATCAGATAGATCTCACAAGCTGATTGTTCCCTCAAAAGAAGTAATCTCTAGGGCAGAGACTCAGCACAATGTTTGGTATGTAGCAAATGCTTAATAAATGCTCACGGATGATTAATTAAATGAATGAATGAGGAGGGGTAAGAAAGAAGGATGAGTCAAAAATGATTTCAAGACAATTTACCTGACCATCTGGGAGAATAGTGGTGGTCCCCTGCCCTACTGCTCCTATGACCTTGGATTCACTCCAGCATCAAGGATCAACATAACCCTAACAACACCATCATGTGTGAGGGACTCACTTGTCCTCTCATCGACTTACTTAGCTGTGAAAAGCTAGATGACTAAACTGAAGCCACTACAAAAGTGACTCACTATTCAAATGTGGCCTTTCCCAGGTATGGGGAGCTAGCTGTTGAAATATGGATTTAAGCAAATATGAAGAATCTTCCCCATGTGAGATGTATTGTTAAAATGTGAGACTTTCCAGATATAAAGGACCTTCTATCGAAAATGGTATCTTTCCAGGTATGAAAGGCCAACAGTCTAAACTGAGAACTCCAGATGTGAGGGACTACTTACCCACAATCACTTTCACTAAGAACATTCAGAGAGTCTGATTGTATGTGGTATGAGCATGCAGAATGGCACCCCATGACTCTCAGCAGACATCAGTCCATTCCTCTGTATTTTGCCCCTAAATCTTATCAACACAGTAACTATATTCAGGGTCTACAAACCCAGGAGAGAATCAAATCAATGACCTCCATTAGAGGGGGCCTGAACACAATTCACCATGTACCTGATGCCCCCTCACTTCTTCCCCTTTTTGGAGAATTAATCTTAGGTCCTTCAGTCATAGATCCCTAGAGAGTTAGCTTTCCAGCTGAGCAAGAGTCAGGACCTTTGCAAGCTAAGCAAGGAGCAAAGAGAGAGAGGGGGGAGAGATGAGGAGGAGAGAGAAAAGGGAAGATAGGGGAGAGAGAATGAAGAGAGAGAGGGGAGAGAGAAGGAATGGGGAAAGAGGAGGGAGAAAAAATGGGAGGAACAGACAGGAGGAGAGGAGAAGAGGGGAGAGGGGGAGAGGGAGGGAGGGAGAGAGAAAGAGAGAGAGAGAGAGAGAGAGAGAGAGAGAGAGAGAGAGAGAGAGAGAGAGAGAGAGATACTCTTGAAGTTATTCATCACAAGAAAAAACTCAGACTTTGGGGAACCTGGATAATTAGCACTTTCACACAAAAGGGAATTTAATGTACTTCAAGCTGATAATCTCCAAAAATGCGCTGATGTTGAGCCCAGTTAAGCAATATTTAAAAGTGATGGGCTTGATTGAAAAATAAAATATGGTGTATCCCATCAACACATGGAGCTGACTTAGCAGAAGTATAACAGCTGGGAGCTAAAAGAATGTTTCAGTTTAGTGATGAGTGAATCTCCTGAGGTTCAGAAGTTCGGGGCCAGTTCAGTTGACTCCTCCCTTATTTGCATGCTTCCTGGAGCTTAATCAAGGGAGGGATGGGGAACAATGGAAACAGTTTAAGGAAGACAATTGGGCACTGTCACAGAATTAGGGCCAAAAAGGATCAAAAAAATCATTTTAGTGTTGAGGAAAATGAGGCTGAGAGGTTGTATGAGCTTATTGAGTATCCGTGTCCCTAGTGCCTGGCGCACAGTAGGTGGTTAACAAATGCTTGCTGATTAATTGATTGTTTAAGGTTCTACAGCCGGTAAGTGGAGGAGTCAGAATTTGAACCCAGCTCCCCAGCTCCACAAATCCTCAATTCTTCTCACTGCAAGATGTAATTACAGATAAGAGAGACCCTCTTCTCTTCTGCTGTGTTCCCATTGCAAAGAAAAAGGAAATCACTCCACCAAGTTCATTCAGGTAAGAGAAGAGGGTACAAGGTGTGACTCTCAGAAACATCCCCTCATAGTGGTCATGGAGTAGCCACTCTCCCCACCACACCATATTGCAGTATGGCTTTAATAATTTAGAAATGTTTCTCAGCCCAAGTTCCTTATTCTACATATTATTTCCCCTCATTGCTCCTAGATCTGTCTTCATGATCAGTCTATACAAATTTAATCCCTCTTCCATGTGACAGTTTTTCAAATGTTATGGGCATGGGTATTCCCCCAATAATAGCCTAGTTTCTCATTTCCTCCATTCAGTGGCTCTCACATTCCATGGACAGGCCAATGGAAGTCTACACCATGGATTCTTCCAGGGACACTCAGCACCCCCTGAGTGTCTGGCTCAGCTCAATTTAGAAAACCCTAATGAAAAGCTAATGGAGTAAGAACAGAACTGCCAGAACTCCAGAAACCACTGTCAACTTCATCTCCAGGCTTCCACAGCTAACACATACTATCCAGAAGATCTCTTCTCTCTGTATCCTGTTTCCACAATACCTCAGTGGTCAGTCTAATTTCCTCCCATTGCCTCTTACCCTTTTTGAAAGTAATGGACCCCTAGGGGAGTCTGGTGAAATCAATGAACCCTTTCTCAGAATTGTGATTTAAATGCATAAAATCAAATGCACAGGATTACAAAAGAAACCAACAATATTAAAGTACCCAATTCTGGCAATTAAAAAGTTTGAGAGACATAATTTCTGGGTAATTTAATCATTTAAGTCATTAAAGTAGTTACCAATTATTTAAGTAGTATCAAAATACTAAACATATAAATTATAATATATATTTATATATAATGAATAGATGTTTACATATAAATATATATATATATATAATATGTATCTGTGTGTATGTGTATGTATGCTAAAATCAGACAATAAAGTTCATACAAGGGGGGAGGATGTGTGTGTGTATAATTTCAACTAACTTTCACTCTCATTGACCCGTGAAATTCATTCTAGAGGCCCTCAATCTCACCCTTTCCATTTTGCTTTTACCTCATCCTATTTAAAATTCAACCCAACATCTTCATCCATGAGATGAAGTGGAAATTAGTGACCCAAGCCCTAGAAAGGAAGATGAGATAGCTTTCCATCCCAGAGCTATGAACTGCAGGATGAGAGGTCTTTAGTCTTAGCATAAATTGGCTTGCTGACAATTGAATCCATTGAATAAAGTGACCACATTATAGGTGCATAAGAGCTTAGCATCCAACTTCACTTCCTCCTAATGCTATGCAGGTACAAGTGTACACTGACTAGCCCAGCCCTTGCTAGGCAGCCCACTCACTCCTTCCCAGGAATCCCAGGGGAAATGACTGCTTTCAGAATTGATGAGAGAAATGGTTTTTGCTGCTCTAGTGCACATACTGATTGCCCTTCCTGATGGTAGGCTTATTTATTCTGGAGAGCTACAAAACTCCCACTCATAGCAATGAAAGCATTTCCAAAGAGTCTCAGTTTTCTAATTGATGAAGGTGACGAGCAATTCACTCTGGATCACCATAGATAGTAGAGTCTATGGGATGGAATTGACTTCCCTTACATGATACTACTAGAGTTATGCTTATCATCCTGGACCCTACAGAGAGTCAGAGGCTCCAGAGATCCACATGTCGATCATTGCATTCCATTCTAAGTGCTGCATTATAAGAAAGATAATGATTGTGAGAGAAATGATTATTAAGAACTAACGATTTGGGGAGACCCAAAGTTCCCCCCTTTTTCTAAAGCCCTGATTTCAAAATTTCAGTCTCTCAAAGGACATTACTGATAATGAAACTGGACTAAGACCACATCCAGATGAGGAAACCATTATATTCTACTCAAGTTTAGGTGAGGAAAAAATATTTGAATAGATTGCCCAGGGCTGGAGGTAACTTAGAAGTAAATGGCATAACCAAAGTTCATTTGAATAGGTTCAGTACCTCATTGTAATATTCATTCTTTCATTAATTATTAACCAAAACTGATTGCCGCCATAGGGAATACCCCTCTTCCAATGGGTATATAAGCTGTGAGCCCACTACCATGATTGTCTTTGTTTGAAGAGAGAGAAAGCCATTAAATGACCGTACTTTTATTAAAATTCTGGCATTATTAATAAAATAATTAAATTACCCAGAAATTACGCCTCCGTAACTTTTTAATTGCCACGGTTAAGAATCTGGACAGTGTCCAAATGGGCTTTAACCAGGATTGCAAAATTTTTCAAAATCTTTCCTATGAGGGTCAATAGAAGGAACTAAGAATTTTTAGCCTAGGGAAGACATGGGTGAATTTTCAGGTAAGACAATCTTTGGCTGCATTGAAAGTGTACAGTCCAGAAATAAGGAGATGATAATCCAGTGGCATTCTGCCTTGGTCTAATAACATCTACAGTATTGTGTTCATTTCTGGAGCCATATTTTAGAAAGGATAGTGATGTGCTAAAAAGTGTTCAAGATATGGTGAATTCGGGACCTCGAGTTCCTTCAAATAAAGGATCAACTAAAGGAGATAGGAATGCTTGGCCTAGAGAAAAGAAGACTTAGGGAACATGACAGCTGTCTTCAAGTATTTGAAGAGCTGTCACAGAAGAAAAGCATGAGGTTCATTCCCTTTGCCTCCAGAAGACAGATCCAAGAGCAACAAGTGCAAGCCACCGGGGGAAGAAGAGTTGATGTAAGAAACAACGCCCAAACAGAGCTTTCTAAAAGTGGAATTGTCTACCTCAGAAAGTAGTAGGTTACACTTTTACTGAAAGTCTTGAAGCAAAGACTGGATGACCTCTTATCAAGCAAGAACTACAGGGAATTCTTATTCAAGTGCTGGTGGGCCTCTGAATCTCCTTTCTATTATGAAATTCTGTGGAAGAGAGTTTAAATTTATTCTATGTGACCCCAGAGGGAAGAAGAAAAAAACAAAGCACAGTGTGTGAAAATTTCACGGAAACAGATTTTAGCTAAATAAAGCATTGCCTAATAACTAGAACTGTCCAAAATTAAAATGGGCCCACCAGATAGAGTAATGCATTCCCCCATCATCAAAACTGTCCACGCAGAGGCTAAGCGGCCATTCTTCAAGGGTTTTGTAGAAGGCACTCTTCCATTTGAAGAGAGAGAAGGGGAAGGTGGACAAAAGACAGAGAAGATCCTTTCCTACCCGGGTTCATAGGGATAGAATATTCTTTATCCATCCCTCAAAGTCCCAGCATGGAAATCTTCCCTTATTTCCAAGGTATCTTCTCTCATAATCTGCTTACTCCAGTTCTGTGGTTGTTTTTGTTTCTGTTGCCTTGACTGCAACATTGCTGAAGGAGTTTATAATCATAAATAATGGAATTGAATATATGCTGATGTAACTGAAAAAATATCCTTACAACTGTATGTGTAAAACACATATCCACGTATTGGGGACAGGAGAAAATTTGAACCTTATGGAAGTGAATGTTGAAAACTGAAAATAAATTAATTAAATATTAAAAATTAAAACATAGTAGAATACTCTGGAAAAAAAAGGAATAAAAATTTAGAACTTTAAAATATAGATGTGAAATAAAAATTGATAGAAAAAATGAAAAGAAATCCTTACACCTTGAATATTTACTTTGGCTTAAGTGTTTAAGATCTAGGTTGTAGATAGCTTCCTAACACAAACATTCCCTTTTAGTAGGATGTAAATTCCTTGAGGTGAGGGACTATCTTGCTTTTATAATTTGTATCCTCCACATTTAGCACTGTGCTTGGTGCATAGTAATCACTTAATCAATTCTTTTTCTTTCATTCATTGTTTCACTCATTCGTAAGTGCATTGAGACCAGAATCTAGTCAGAAAACTAGGCTGAGAGCTCATTTTGAGATGCAATGCCCCTTTTTAGTCTACCAGAGCTCTAGGGACCTTAGGCTTCTTTTCTGTTGAAACAAGAGATATTATTGAAAGTTCTTTATCCATCAGGCCATGTATGCCACCTCACTGGTAGTTCCTTGGAAACCCTTTCTGATATATAGCTACATCGTGAATTATTCTTTTACTAATAATAGATTTCCTCTCTATGTTGCAATCCTGACTTTCCAGACTTTCTTTACCATGTTGTAGAAATCTCTTCTCCTGTGTTGATAAGCAAAATGGGCTCCTTAGCACTTAGTTCAACAAGGGCCCTTGAAGAGTTTGGCTTTTGTTTTTGTTGAGTAATTCAGTGTATTTCATTGAATCTTACTAAGTGCTAAGCCCCAGGCCCAAACCCCTATTAGGTGTAAAACCTATGTGGATGTGGATTGGCAACTAGGGTGGGGCCCAAGGTGGGGCTAACTCCACAGAGGGCCTAGTTTACATGTCTGAGACAGCAGAGGCTCTTAGACCACGTGGATTTAAGTCCTCCTCTTTGTGACAATTTTAGGTCACATGGGTGAGTCACATGTGTAACTCACCCCTGACGCTGACGAAGATATAAAAACCAGGGGTTGGCCTCCTCTTCTTTGGAGCTCTTGGCCCCAGTAGTGGGGGCACGTGTGACTCTGGGCCAGCCCTTGTTCTGAGCTCCCGGGCTGAACCTAGATGTTGGTAACTATGAATTGTATTGGGTCTGTTTGTAATTTACGGGCTTTTGAGATATTGTTGATGAGGAGACTCCAGGCAGCTGTAGCTAAGGAGCCCTCCAGCTTGTAAACCCAGATGCTGAGACTTTGTTGAACTCTGGTAACTATGTATTGGGATTTGAATCAGACAAGGTCTATCTGTTGATGTTTGTAATTTGTATTTTGCTCTGAAGTTCAGGGTGTGGGTCTTTTTCCCCTGAACTAAGTGAATTGTATTTGTGTGCTGAATTAAAGTAAGCTTGTCAACCCCTTAACCTTGCTTTCCTTATTAAGGCAGATCAAAAGAACCTGTGTTTTTGCGGTGTGCTGGCAGCTTTCTGGGTGCTGGCTGTGGGTGGATCTTACACTCCCACAGAAGCTGCTAGCCAGATTGTGGAAACATCTCCTTGAAAGCTCATTTCACCCTGGACTTCACACACTGAAAGTACATTCTGCCCCTGAGGGCTCTCCCTCTGATTGGCTGATTCCTCCCAGAACTTCCATTTTGAGTAGGATTCACTATATCTTCACTCCTCTCCAAACTACACTCATGACTCTCCAGATCACCTCTACCATACTTCTGTGCTGGGTACCTTTATCTCTCCCCTGTCTCTCTTTTCAGCTTGTTTTCCTCCATAACCATGAAAGTTCCTTGAGGGCAGGGACTATCTCTCTTTCCTCTTGTACTTCAGAGCCTGGTATATAGTAAGTGCTTAATAAATGCTTTTTGATTTTACTTGAATAGGTCATCTTATCCAATCTACCTATCATGTAGTGCACAGAGAGCTTGGGTCAGAAGTCAGGAGATAACAAATTCAGCCCTAGTTCTGATACTTTCTATCTGAGTCATGTTACACAATGTCACTTAACCTATGCCAGCTCTAATTGTGAGTTTTCCCCATATCACAGCCTAAAATTTGATTCTTTATAACTTTTGCTCATTGCTTTTAATTCTGTCCTTTAGGGCCAAGCAGAAAGAAATCTGACCTCTCTTTCACAGTATTGTTCAGTCATTTCAGTTGTGTCTGATTCTCTGTGACCCCATTTTGTGTTTTCAAGGCAAAGATACTGGTGTGGTTTGCCATTTCCTTCTCCAGATCATTTTACAGATGAGGAAAATGAGGCAAACAGGGTTAAGTGACTTGCCCAGGGTCACACAGTTAGTAAGTATCTGAGGCCACATTTGAACTCAGCTGACTCCAGGGCCAGTGCTCTATCTGCCGCACCACCACCTAGCTGCCCCACACATTACATCCTTCATATCATGTGCTCTCTCTCAGTGTTCTTTGCACTATAAATATTCCAGATTAACTAATTGTTTTGGTTTTTTTGCATAGCTTCTATGTTCCTAGTTTCTGCTTTTTGGATACTCTCTCCAGCCTATCAGTATTCTTCCTAAAATATGGTGCTGAGATCTTGACAAAACATTCCCAGCGTGGCCTGACCACATCACATCTCATTCAGTAAACTGCAGAGGCTCCCTACTGCTTCCTGGATCAAACAAAATCTTTTCGTTGGCATTTAAAGCTCTTTGCAAGCTGGCCCCTTCCTACCTTTTAAATCTTCTTGCAACTTACTCTGCATAGTCTGCAGCTCAGCTAACTACAAGAACTTACTCACTGTCACTCAAACACACTGCTCCATTGCCACCAGCCTTTGCACTGGCTGCCCTCTGGGTCTAGGATGTTCTTCTTTCCTACCTCCACCTCTCAGCTTCCCTGACTTCCTTCAAGACTCAGCTCAAATCTTACCTTGTACAAGAGAAGTTTTTCAGTTTTCCCTTGCCCCAGATATTAATGCTTTCCTCTCTAAGATTATCTTCTGCTTACTTTGTATGTATCTGGTATGTACCTGCTTCTTTACATGATGCCTTCTCTACCAGGATGTGAGCTCCTTGTAGACAGGGATTATTCTAGGCTTTCTTTGTATCCCAACTGCATGGTACATAGTAAATATTTAATAAATGCTTATTGACTAACTAACTGATAAGGTCCAGTAGTGGCAGATAGCATCAGTCTTTTTGGCTACCCTATTATATTTCCAATTCATATGGAGTTTGGTATTCAACAAAACTCCGAGATCTTTCACGTTGTTTCATATTTACCCAAACGTCTTTTGCATTATTCCTATTTGTTCATGAGTCATCTGAGAGAGGCAGCAGGATGTAGTGGAGAAAGAGACATCTTCAGAAACAGGAAGGGTTAAAGACCTGCCTGTGACACATACTGGTCTTGTGACCTTGGGCAAATCACTACACCTCTCACACAAGGAAAGTGCTCATGTTGGGGTCAGAGGAAACAAAATGAGGACACTCTCAAGATCTCTCTAAAGTCCAGAGCCTCTTAAACTGGAAGTCAAGACTCCATATGAGGTCACGAAAATTTGGCAACAATAAAACGTCTCTGAATGTGCAGCAACCAAAAATTAATTAAAAATCAACCTCGCAATGAATCCAAAGTGTATCTGGCAGTGCTTGCCTGTGTTGCATCATGCAATTTCACTGCAGCCCGGGTTATGAACACAAAGCATGTACACTTTGTACTGAGGATGCCCTCAGGCTACACAATGCCAACTAGCACCGCCAAAAGGTGAAAAGGGGTCACAAGGGGGAAAAGTTTAAGAAGCATCCTGCTCTAAACAACTTTGGAATGTATTGAGAGACCCTGGCACAGGACCACCCAGTACGGCATTCTCGTATCAAAGAAAGCACTGTGCTCTATGAGCAAAGCAGGACTGCAATAACTCAAAAGAAATATGAAATGCACAAATTTAGAGATATCTCCACTCCACATATTCACATGAACTATTTGTGCCTGCTCTGTGGTAGAGCCTTCTGGTCTTGTATTGGTCTGATCCGCATCAGAAGGATACCCTGTACCTTGACCCAATATAGTGATGTCATTTTGGTCCTCTTCAAAAACAATGGGCAACCACCAACACCTCTCAGTGCTCTGGCCAACTCACGAAGAGTGATTTACCTAGGGAATGACAGCCTATAGTGGTAGACTGAGTTTTCACATCCAAGGAGTTCCCTATACTACTGAAGTGACGGATTCACTTCCTATCCCTTATTATCTCCTCTAACATCTCCCCTGTTACTCTTTCTTATTAGATCGGGAAACACTAGTTCTCTGTATCTTAGTACAGAGACTTAGAGACTGAAATAGATGGTCAGCACTTATGTAGTGGGTGAATATGTGAGAAACAATAATATTCAGTGAGTCTCACATATATAGAAAACTGAGTCAAATTTATAGAAATAAGAGCCATTCTTCAATTGATAAATGTTCAAAGAATATGAACAGGCAGTTTTTAGACAAAATAATCAAAGCTATCTATAGTTGTAGGAAAAAATGCTCTAAATCACTATTGATTATAGGAATGCAAATTAAAAGAACTCTGAGTTACTACCCCACACATATCAGATAGGTTAATGTGACAGAAAAAGGAAATGATAAATGCTGGAGTAGATGTGGGAAAATTGAGACAAATGTATTGTTGCTGGAGTAGTGAACTGATTCAATCATTCTAGAGAGCAATTTGGAACTATGCCCAAAGGGCTTTAAAGCTTGCATACCCTTTGACCAGGTGATACCACTACTTGATTAGTAAGCCAAAGAGATAAAAAAACAAAAATGAAAAGGACACCCATGTACAAAAATATTTATAGGAGCTCTTTTAGTGGTGGCAAAGAATTGGAAATTGAGGGGATGTCCATCAATTGGGGAATGGCTAAACAAGTTGTTATATAAGATTGTTATGGAACACCATTGTACTATAAGAAATGGTGAGTAGGATGCTCTCAGAAAAACCTGAAAAGACTTACATGAACTGATGGAAAGTGAAACAAGCAGAACCAGGAGAACATTGTACATAGTAACAGCAATACCGTATGATGATTTACTATGGATAACTTAGCCATTCTCAGCAATACAATGATGCAAGAAAATTCTGAAAGACTTACTATGAAAGGTTCTGTCCATCTCCAGGGCAAGAACTGGTGGAGCCTGAATGCAGATCAAAGATCCTTTTCCTTTATTTTTCTTGGTTTATTTTTTCCGCATTTTCTTTCATAGTATGGCATATGTGGAAAATGTATTTTGCATGACTATACATGTATAATCTATGTTAAACTGCTTGCCTTCTCAACTGAGGGAAGGGAGGAAGGGAGAGAATTTGGAACTCAAAATTTGAAAAAAAAGAAGTTAAAATGATTTTTACATGTAATTGTGAAAAATAAAACATTAAACTTAAGAGAAAAAAATTTAAAAACAATATTCAGCAAGGAGTTTGCCCATTCATTCAGCAAATGTTTCTCAAGCATCCATTAGGTGCAAAGTAGTATGCCCAGCAATGGTAAAGACACTATAGCAGACATGGCTGCCTGTCCACGAGAAGCTTAAAAGCTAGTGGATGTGATAAGACATAGGCATAGCTAATTCTTCAACAATCCTGAAGGTTGGTATGCCAAAGGCAACACAAATATAAAGATGAGACTAATTACAGAACACGAAGACATCAGTTGGATTATATTCATTCTTTTATCCTTACTAAAAATTGTGTATAGTTAACACCATTATATTTTAATTCTTCAAAAGATATATTACTTCATTGACATGGACACTATCTCCACCAGTGAAGACTACAGCATTTCAGCACCATAGTATATCAGTTAATTAGTTGCTGGGGCTAAAAGCAGTCATTGCTTCAAGGTCAATATTCTGGTCACGAGCCTCTCCACACTAACATTTATATAGTGCCTACTATGTGCCAGATTCTGTGCTAAGTTTATTATAATTATCTCATTTTATCCTCATGCCAACCTGGGAGGTGGGGTAGGTACTATTATTAAACCCATTTTACAGAAGGGGAAAGTGAAGAAAACAGAGGTTAAATGACTTGCCCAGGGCTGCGAAGCTAGTAAGTGTCTGAGGCCTGATTTGAACTCTCCTCACCGACTCCAAACTCAGAATCCTATCACTTAGTGGACTTCTTCCCTAAATCAGTCCTTAGATTATTGAAATTGAGTCTATAGGCTCATATTCAAAGACTTTCCAGGTGGGCAGGACTTGTCAGAGTTTGGGCTCCAAGGACATAGTCTTTAATGACCAATCCAAACTCATTTGCAAACTATAATGAGCCATTTGAGGGGGAATTCAATGGAGGAAAGATGAGTGCATAGAACAGGAGCACACATCTCATACACGTTGATGGTGAGGCACATATGGGGAGGGATAAACAAACCCAATAGCTCCCGAGGTCAGAGGACAGAGAAGTGTTTCCAGCTGGAAAATCAGGAATCAGAGAAGAGTTCACAGGAGATATATCTGAGCTGTGTCTGAAATGATACCAGGCAGAGACTAGGGGCTGGAGCGAGAAGGGAAGGGCATTCTAAGCATGGGAAACAGTATTGGCTCACAAAGTAAGGATGGTTCAGTATGTGTCCTGTTATGCTAGATTTTGTAGAAGATAGTCATTATCATCCTCCTATCCTCATATTTTTTACAATGTTTTGAGGTTTAAAACCCTGGTGAAGTAGATTAGAACTAGATTATGGGGAGCCCTGAATGCCAAACTAAGAAATGTGGACTTAATTTACTAGGAAACATGGTCTTAGCAATTCAAAGTCTCTTTTCCCAATAATGTGATTCTTACAAGATTCCACTGTGTAAGCACCACTTGGCTTCCTGCAGTTGACCTGTGGCTTTGAAGAAACCACTAAGCATTCCCATCTCTGCTGACAAGGTCTGGACACACTATGGGCACGAAGAGAGATGAGAGACCAGGGAAGCCTGGCCTCAAGCCCTGCGGTGAGTCAAGCCCCAGGCAGCCAGCATTTTTGGCTGGAAGATTAGAAGACACAGTGTGAGGCTGACAGCGGGGTCTAGGCCACGTGGACCCATGTGGTGCAGATTTCTAAACTCCTTGTACATCAAAGCTAGAAATATTCCGAGGTGAACAGAGCAAAGGAACTCAAAGCACCAAGATGAGGAAGGCTGCTGGACTGTGAGGTCTTCCCTGGTGGGCCTGTATTCTTCCACTTTGGGGAGTAAATACTTTCTAAGCCATTGTCTCATTTGATCCTCACAACAGCACTATGAGGTAGGAGGGGCAGTTGTTATTTGCCCCATTTTATAGATGACAAAGCTGAGGCACAGCAAGGAAGAGTGTCTTACCCAAGGCATTAAGTTAGTGGCAGAGCTGAAACTTGAACCTGGGAATCCAAATCACAAGGGTTCTGTCTACCTAACTTCACTGCCTCTTCTACAGATATATTATCAATCACTATGCTTAATATTTTCTAACAGGTGTGACCAGGCATTCCCCAGAAAAAGGTCTAGTGAGTTCCTATTTCTCTCTATCATTTCCTGAACATCGCACGAAATTCTTTGTCAATCTCTGATTGAGCTCCAGTTGGGGGAAGTCCACTTTTTACTCTACTGACACCACACCAATGAGTAAGTTCACTTAGGTAATATACTTGAGCTGATACCCCTGCTTGGGTTTTGCCTCTCTTTCAAAGGAGACTCAAGGAGACAAAAATACAGAGACGTCCAGGTCAGATGGGAGCTCCCTTCCAGGCACAGCCCAAGGGCCAGCTTCTCCCAGAGATCTTTCCTTATTGCTTCAGTTGTTGGTGCTTCCCCCTAAACATGAATCACTAATCAAGGTAAGCCAAGTCAACAAGTATTTATTAAGCTCCTATATGCTAAGGCACTGTGCTAAGTACTAGAATATAAACTCTTTGAGGTAACTGTCTGTTCTCTCTTTATACTCTTTACACCTTCCCTAGTTTTGAACACGCAGTAGGGACTTCAGAAATGCTTGTTTAAATGAAATGAACTGAAATTTTTTATCTAGTTTGGGTGAGCTCCTAAGAAGTTCTGAGCTATGAGATCATTAATTAGGAACAACTTGCCAATATCAGGATTGAGTTTTATGCCTGTTATTTCTATTCCATCCAAAAACAAAACAAACCCACAAATAATTGGTTCATTCCACCAAGTTTTCAATCTTCTTGTCAGTCATTTGCCTTATTATGGGATTTATACTCTAAGTTGAGTGGTCCATGTTTCCAGTCCTTTATCTAGACATTCAATGAGCATTTATTAAGCACCTACTGTATGCTTAGTCCTGGAGGTGGGGGTGGGAGTGGGGGAAGGATACAAAGATTAGGTAAGACTTAGTCCATATCCTCAGAAAGCTTACAGTCTAGGAGGGGAATAAAATATGAGTATAGATAGTTCATAATTCAGTATAAATGCCCAGGATTCAGGAAGCATAATGTAGTAGAAAGTTGTGGTTGTGGTTTGTCCTTCATTCTCAAAGAGGGCCATGACATCAGGGAGATGATGGCATAACTTGCAATTGCATTTGATTTGAGTGAGGGAGGGTTGTGCAAAGTCATCAGGCTCACTTTCTCCTCCAGAGCCATCTGGGTCCGAGGGCCAGATATCGATCAGGATGACTAGAGATAGCCCAGAATGCAGTGGGAATTTATGCTCAGACAACAAGGGTCCAAGTCTCAGCTCTGCCACTTAATAACTGTGTGACCTTGGCCAGGTCCCCTCCTCCCTCTGGGCCTTAGTTTCTTCATCTATAAAATAAAGGGGGTGAACTGGATGAGCTCTAAGATTTCCTTTACCTCTAAATCTTATGATACTAAGGGAAGGTAGGAATCAAATAGGTCAGAATTGCTGCTGGCCTTAGCAGGAAATACTTTGGCCAAACTCCAAGAGGCCCTTTAAGACCACAAAGAGCCAAGAAGGTTATTACTTGTCTCTTTGACTTTCCTTTCAAATGAGACTAGACTCCCCAAGGATGCTGCAGCTGGCAGCCAAAGACCCTTCTGCCATTTCCTTGACTGGGCCAAATTTAGCTTAATTTCCCCATCTCAAGTTATTGGTTTGTAAGCTAAGCTGCATTTGAATGAAGAGCAAGGGCTACAAATAGAACTGAGTCATTATCTTAGAATCACAGAAGTTTAGGGCATATGTTCCTAGAACTGGAAAAGACCCTTAAAGATCACAGTGCAATGCTCTCATTTTGCAGAAGAGATAATTGAAGCCCAGTAAGGTTAAAAATGATTTGCCCATGCTTACACAGTACACACTTGGTAGAGCCAGAAGTCTGTCTCATCAGTCTAGTGCCCTGGATACAGTGCCACATCTATAGTGCCATAGCATAGCAGAATTTAAAGGAACCATAGAGAGCAACTATTTCTACCTCCCACCCAGTGCCATAATCCTGACACAACATCCTAGATAGAAAGGAGATCTATAGATAAAAGTGGTCATCCACTCACTGCTAGAACACTTTCAGGGACACAGGCAAACCATTTCTTCATTCCATTTTCAAAAGCTGCAGTTGTTATGAAATTCTCTCTAAAACTGAGCCAAAATATTTGCTTCGCTATAGTACCCACCATTTCCACCTGCTTCCCACAAATAATGCTCTGACTCTAGTTGCCTCTCTTTTTCCTTAAATACTGATAGAGACCAACAATTCCTATTAAGAATTTTGGGAAACCTTTATGAGAGACATTAAAAAATTCCAGTGACTGGGGCAGAGCCAAGATGGCAGCTGGAAAGTAGGGACTTGCTTAAGCTCTGCCCCGAATCCCTCCAAACACCTGTAAAAAATGTCTCTGAACAAATTCTAGAGCTATGGAACCCATGAAATAGCAGAGGGAAACAGGTCTCCAGCCCAGGAGAGCCTGGATGGTTGACGGGAAGGGTCTGTCACAAGGTGCTGGGAGCAGAGGGTAGCCCAGCATGGGCGTCTGGACAGACAGACCCTGAGTCAGCAAGCTAGAACAGGCGTTGGGGCCATGAAACAGTGAGCTGTGGCAGTTACCAGACTTCTCAACCCACAAACCTCCAAAGAGCAGGTTGGGGGGAACTGCAGGATCAAGTTCAGAGTGGTCCACCGCCTGCTCTGGGGGTGGAGGAAGTGGTGCAGCAGGGGCCGTAGCAAGCAGCAGGAAGCTGCTGATGTTACTCCCAGAGCTCCAGTGTCAGCTGCTTCCCGAGTCCCTGGCTCACACAGTGGGAGGAATCTAGCAATGGATCAGAGTGAGAGTACAAGGAGCGCTTTGTGGGCACAAAGGCTCTTGCTGTGCCCTGCTCGGATCCATATTGCAGTCCTGGTTGGCAGTTCTTGGGGGAGGAGGAGTGCTACTGTGACAGAACCTGGGGTGATGGTGGAGTAGAAGTAGCTCTGAAAACAGCAGTGCTTGGACCCTAAAGCTTGGGACAAAGTACTCTCTACAAGCAGTCATATCCTGACAAAAAGCTCAAGGGTCAAGTAGTTGGGTGGCAACATGAAAGGCAGGAATAACAAACTCAGACTCAAACTCAAACTCTAGATTCCTTTTTTTGGTGACAAAGAAGACCAAAACATCCAGTCAGAAGAAGTCAACAAAGTCAAAGAGCCTATATCAAAAGCCTCCAAGAAAAATATGAATTGGGATCAGGCCATGGAAGAGCTCAAAAAGG
>CM053623.1:397231533-397249900 GCA_028646595.1 Phalanger gymnotis
GCCCGGTCTGCCCAGCTCCTGGTCTGGTTGGTCTGTGCCACCCACGCTGGGCTCTGCTCTGCTCCCAGCTCCTTGCGGGATACCTTTTATCCAGAGACCATTTAGGCTGCCCTGGGCTAGTGCCCTGCTTCCCTCCACTATTTTGTGGGTTCTGCAGTTCTTCTCTGTTGTCTTTGATGTTTGTGAGTTGAGAAGTCTTGCAACTGCCACAGCTCACTGATTCAGGGCGCTAGGTCCCGCTCTGCCTGGCTCCTTGTCTGGTTGGTCCACGCAGCCCATGCTGGGCTCTGCTCTGCCCTGCTTCCCAGCTCCCTGCACAAAAGACCTCACCCAGCAAACATCCAGGCTGTTCCGGGCTGGAGCACTGCTTCCCTCTGCTATTTTGTGGGTTCTGCAGTTCTAGAATTGGTTCAGAGCCATTTTTATAGGTTTTTGGAGGGACTTGGTGGGGAGCTCACACTAGTCCCTGCTTTCCAGCCACCATCTTGGCTCTGCCCCCCCAATCATGTGATTTTTAAGGGGCTTTTCAATACTAACATTCTGCTTCCATGTTCCAAGCCCTAAGAGGCTATATTCTACAGTGATTTAAGATCCCTTACACAGCTCTGATATCCTATGATTTTGCAGGATCAGATAAGTGCACACTTGCTTTGACTCCCTCTTCTCTTCCTGCCAGATTGATAGTTCACTTCTTCCCAATTATCCATCTGAGGATCCCCTCGCTTTGCCTTGGGATGAGGACTAATATTGGTATGAAAGATTCTCTCCTGAATCCCCATGTAAACCCGGTAAAAGGTAACTGGAGAGATTTCTGTAGCCAACAGACAGCTGCCTCTGCTTCCAGGTTTATAAGCCTCCTGCCGAAATCCCAGAAGAAAGAGATTAATCACAAGACATTATTTGGCTTTTAATTAAAAAGTACTGTTTACTGTGATACTGGCCCAGATGATTCTCAAAATAGACAATAAGGGTGAGAGTAGAGAACATTCAATATTAATTTCCTCCAACTGATTTAAGTTTAATATCCCTCACATGCCTCAAATGCTAAAGAGTTAGTTTATGAGTCAGATTTCTATTCCCTACTGGCCCTTGTCTATGGTTTTTCTACCTTTTTATTGACTTGAAGGGACTCCCCAAGGACTAGAGCTATGTAAGGACAAAAGATAGTGAGAAATATAATTTATAGTAACAATAATAAAAATCAAGCCTTATACCTATATAATGATTTGCAGCTTAAAATGTACTTTCACAACAATTAGCTGATTTGATCCTCACAAGAACCCTGTGAAGTAGTTGGGAAGCACTTACCATGCCCACTTAGCAGATAAAGAAACTGAGGCTCATGTTTCTAGCCATCTTCCTACTACACTATACTGTCCCTTATTCAACACTATCATTTTGTAAATGGGTAAACTGAGATCTTAGAGATATTAAATAATTTGCCCTAAATCAAACATCTATTAAATGGAAAAGCTAACACTTGAACCCAGATTTTCCCATACAATATATGATATCCATTTCTATCCATCAGAGTCTATCAGACTGTACAGGACCCCTTCAACCTCCAGTGGCTCTAGCCTCAACTCATTCCAACAGGATCCTCTCATCCCCTCTTCCTAACATTTTAATGTAAAGACTAGGGGGGCTTTACATCTACCCTGAAGTTAAACCCTACCTATAGAAGGACTTAGAATATAAGTTTTGTGGAAGTAAGGACTGATTCACCATTGTCTGAATATTCCCAGAATTTAGCACGGTGTTTGGCACATAATAAGCATTTCACAAATGCCTTTCCATTCCATTACACCAGGCTCCTTCTCAATACACTACACAAGTTCCCTAGTGGTACATCTGTCCTGTAAGCCCTCTCTAAAGACAGAGGACTCAATCATATAGGAATGCTTATGCTGGCTGATGAGAAGAATAGCTTTTGGTAATGACCAAATACAAAATCCCAAATTTCAGCAAATCCTGCTGCTGTAATAAAAGCATCCCTGAATCCAATAAAAAATGTTTCCTGTATAATGAGGTTCTTGCTTCAGTTGCTATGGTCTCGCATCATCTACTCATACTTAATTCATTACCACTGAAGAGGAAAGTGGATAAATTAGAGGTCTGTTGTCATGGCATCAGTAACAAGAGATAAATGAGACTGGCACCAAATTTACTCAAAAAGAACCCTATCCCTCTTAATTTGGGGCTAAGTAGGTGATACCTGAGGAGCTGTTTTAGGGAAGGGAAGTTTTTAGTGGAAAACAATGAATACTCAGACTAATTGGATAGGGCCAGAAGGGAGAAAAAGCCATTGATTGAATATTGTTGTTTAGTAAATTTGTGAGAGGCCGCTAAAGTGTTGGGTAATTAATTTGCATCACATCTGGAAGTGAATAGCAATGAATGCTTCTCAAGTAATAATAACTTTAATTTTTCCAGTGCTCTAGAACTTTCCCCTAGTATTTCCCTCTTCTTTTTCTTCCAAGGGAGTCATCTAATATAGTAATTAATCATTTTTAAAGAAAAAGAGAAAAAGAAAAAATGGCAAAAAATGATCAACACATTGAAAAAATCTGAATATATATATATATATACATATATATATATACATATATATATATATGTATATATATATATATATATACACACACAATATTCCATAAGGACCTCCCAACTCTGCAAAGAAGTGTGTTGGGGATATCTTCTCATAGCTCTTCCTTGAGACTATGCTTGTTCTTTGTGATTTTGAAGCCTTTGATTTTGGTTGTTTTCTGGTTGTCGTTCTTCCCATTTACATAGCTGTAGTCACTGTGTACTTCACTTTCCTACCTCTGCGGACTTTACTCTGCATCAGTTTATATAAGTCCTTCCGTGCTTCTCATATTTATCCCATAGTTATCATTTCTCACAGTTGTCGTATTTAATGTATATTACAATATTATATTACAGTCTGCACATATCCCATTACACACTACAAAAAGTGCTTCTATAAATATTCTTGTGTATTTTTTTTCTTATTGGTGAAATCCATGGGGTATATGCCTAGTAGTGGAATCTCTGGGTCAAAAAGTATGGATGGACATGTTAGTTATCTTATTCTTGTAAGATTACTCTCTAATCTTCAATTTCCTTTCCTGGTGCCTAAAAATGTGCCCAGGTTTCTCCCCTTCTCCCACCATCCTTAAAAAAGATTGACATTGTCATTTCCTCACACTATCATCCTTTATCTCTCCTCTCACAACCGTACTCTTTTAAAAGTTGTCTATACTCATTACTTACACTTCCTTTCCTCTTGCTTACTCCTCAGTCTTTTGCTATCTGGCTTTTAGCTTCATCACTAAACCGAAACTGCTTTCTCCAAGGTTATCAATGAGCTCTTAAGTGCCAAATCTAGCAGCCTTTTTTCCTGATCCCCATCTTTCTTGACCTCTTTGAAGCACTTGACACTGATAATCATCCCATTCTCTTTAAGTTTTCATTATACTATTATCTCATGTTTCTCCTTCCACATATCTAGTGTCTGTTTCTCTCTCTTTCACTGTATTCTAGTCTCCTCCACTCTATTCTCCTCTCTCTCTCTCTCTCTCTCTCTCTCTCTCTCTCTCTCTCTCACTCACTCATTCTTATGGGTTCAGTTTTCCCTATGCAGGTGATTTCCAGATCTATATATCCAGCCATAGTCTCTCTTTCCTGAGATCTAGTCACACATCAAGCAAGTGAACAAGTCAACAAGCATTTATTAAATACTTGCTAAGGTAAGACTTCAGCTGGAATTTTGAGGAAGCCAGACATGAGGAGGGAAATGGTTCCAGACATATAGGGCCAACCAGTGAAAAGTTTCACATGTGAGATAGAGTGCCTTGGTTGAGGATGAGCAAGGAGACTAATGTCATTGGGTTGCAGAGTAAGGTGTAAGGAGACTGGAAAGGCAGGAAAGGTCAGGTTATGAAGGGCTTAAAAACAAAGAAAAATTTATATTGATCTTGGATATAACAGGGAGTCACTGGAGTTTATTGAATGGGGTGAGGTAATGTGGTTAGACACACTAAGAAGGCCAATTTGATAGTTGAATGGAGGATGAACTGGAATAGAGAAAGACTTGACACAGGAAGACCAAATAGCAGGCTATTGAAATAGTTCAGACATGAAATGATAAGAGCCTGCAGTAGTAGGGTGGTGGCAGTGGCAGAGAAAAGAAGAAGGCATATATGATATGAGAGAGGTTATTAAACTAGAAATGACGAGATTGGAAATTGATTGGCTATAAGTGATGAAAGAGGGTGATATGTTAAGGATAACACTTGGATTTTCAAGCCTGAGTAACTGGAAGGATAGTTGTGCCCTTCCTATAATAGAGAATTAGGAAGAGGGAAAGGTTTGAGGGGAAAGATAATGAATTTGGTTTTAGACATTGAGAGTTTAAGATGTCTACGGGACATACCCTCTGAGGTCATCCCAAACAGCCTATCATCTATCTCACACTGGATTTCCTAAAGACATTTCAAACTCAACATGTCTAAAACAAAACACAGTATCTTTCCACCCAAATGCTTCCCCTCTTCTTTATTTGTTGTTAATTACTGTTAATTTCCTATTACTTTTGAGGTTACCACCATCTTCCCAGTCACCCAGGTTCACAGACTTAAAATTGTTTTTGATTCCTCATTCTTCCTCTCTCTACCCCATATTCAAGCAGTTGCCAAATCTTGTAGATTCTATCGCCATGGCATGTTTTGTACATATCATATATACTCTTCTCTCCACTAAACCCCCTTGTTTAGACCCTCATCAGTTATCTTAGGCAGCTAGGTAGCTAAGTGGTTAGATATCTAGAGTTAGAGTCAGAAAGGGCTGAGTTCAAATCTAACCTCAAACATTTAATTGCTGTGCGACTCTAGGCAAGTCATTTAACCTGCCTGCCTCAATTTCCTTATCTGTAAAATAGAGAACATAATAGTACCCATATCCCAGGACTGTTAAGAAATAAAAGGAAATATTTGCAAAATGCTTTGCAAACCTTAAAGTGCTATATGAATTTTACCTATTATTATCTCAAAAAATTCCCTTATGTTTACTTTCTACGTAGCTTGCATTTACTCATCTATGTATATGATATTTCCCCTCCAAAAGAGTATAAGATCCTTGAAGACAGAAACTGTTTTATTTTCATCTTTTTTATCCAGTGCATGACACACTCTTTATAAAAGCATTTAACAAATGCTTAGTAATTGATTGACTGATGAGAATAAAAAAAGTAATGGAAAGAAAACCAGGGTAAAATGACCTCTGTTCAGGTCTCAGCTCTCTCATTTCCTAGCTTAACTTTCTAGGTCCGTATTTTCATCTATAAAATGAAGTAGCTGGCATAACTGGTCACCTGATCCCTTCTGGGTCTGACATGCTATGATTCTACAATTCCATGAAAGTGTTCTGAAATCTCAAAGTGCAATCATTCAACAAGATTTATCAGTTGTTGAGTCATTTTCAGTCATGTCCAACTCTTCATGATTCTTTTTGGGATTTTCTTGGCAAAAATACTAGAGTGGTTTGCCATTTCCTTCTCCAGTCCATTTTACAGATGAAGAAATGAGGCAGACAAAATTAAGTGATTTGCCTAGGGTCATATATCTAGTGTCAGAGGCCAGATTTCAACTCAGGAAGATGAGTCTTCTAGTATTCTATCCACTGAACCACCAAGCATTTTTAAGTGCCTATTAATTTACTGACCCTGTTTTGGGTACTGGAGATACAAGTGCAAAGAATGAAACAATTCCTACTCACAGCAGGGTTACATCTGAATGAGAAAAACAAGTAGGTATAAAAATAAATGCAGCATAAATGTACAATGAAAAAATGCAAATATATACAAAGTACTTCAATACAAGGTGGTTTGGGAGAAAGGGCCCTAGAAGTTGGGAGTAATAGGGAAGGACTCATGCAAAAGAGGGTGCATGAGCTACCTTGAAGGAAGAGAGGGGCTCTATAAGGTAAGGAAGTATTGCATTCCAGATGTGCAGAAAAGCCAACGTAAAAGCATGGAGCTAGAAGGAGTGGAGTGTGCAAGGTATATAGAAATGGCCAGTTGAGCTAGATCACAGAATGTAGGAGGAATAATGTCCATTAGCTATTTTCATTAGGAAATTTGGGCTATTTTAATACTATTTGTTCTAAATTCCCATTTTTATTTTATTATTTTTTTTTTGTTTTTGCTAAGCCACATTGCAAGAGCAAATTGAAAAGAGACAGGCACCTGGGTATGCACATACCTAGACCAAAGCCCAAGGGTCTGCACAGGGATCCATTCAGCAGCACATTTACTGTTTATCTGTTAACAGCAAATAAAAGATAAGATAATACTTGGTTGGAAAGCACCCCTTCCCCCACCCCTTCCCTTCTGCAGAGTGGATAGTAATAAATCATTTATTGGGACAAAAACAAGTCAGTGACCATGCATTTAAGCAAATAAATCACTAAATAAATCTGTTTCTGGAAACTGAAACAAGAAACATCTGCAGGGAATAGAGCACTTCCAGCAAGATTGATAAGTCAGGAGCGCCATTAGTCTGAATTACAGCCCTGTTGACTTTCGGGTGAAGTCGATTTCCAGGTTGACTATTTCCACCCCACATAACTAGCAATTCCACCTTGTCTCATTGGAATCAGAGCCACAGACAGTCTGTTTATTGTCAGATGGAAGGAATTTAGAACTAATGTGAGGAGGGGGGAAGCTTCTAGTCATCATCAAGGAAGCTGGAGTGTCAGAAGCAATTCAGACTTGCTGTTTGTTTCCCTTACCCAGTTTCTCTCAAATGCATCTTGGTAACAAAGTGGAGAGATAAGACCCAGATTCCAAGCAAGCACATTAAATGATGAAAAACTTTAGTCCTGGGAGAAGAATTTAAGAGGTTTCATTTGTGGTTTAATCTGTGTTCTACACCACTGCCTACTGACTGGAATCGATAGTGGATTGGAAGTCCTGAAGGAGTTAGGCAGTTCAGGACCTAATACTGGGTAATGTCCCAAGAAGGGAAGAATAGTTAGCAATTTCATGAATAAGGGTTACAACTACATTTTGTGCATGAATAAAAAGTTTTATCAAACCTAGTCCCAGCTCTGTCACTGTCTGGATGTGTGATTCTTGGTAATTCATTTAACCTTAGTTTCTTCATCTGTAATATGGGCAAGTCACAACTCCTATTTGCCTCAATTTCCTTATCTGGAAAATGGGGGGTAATAATAGCACCTACATCCCAAAATTGTCGGGAGGATCAAATGAGATAGCAATGATATGGCACTTAGCACCATTCCTGGCACATAGAAGGCATTATGCCAATGTTATCATTATGCAAATGTTATCATTATGTAAATGTTATCGTCACCACTATTATAGTGTGGAAATAATAATCCTTGCCCCATTTCACTCAAAACATTGTTGTGGGGATCAAGTCGAGCAATGACTACAATACTCTATATACTGCAATGATACAAGAACCAGTGAATTAATTCATTAGTGTGGGTTCTTTTGCCACTAATAAAAATTACAAAACCCCCACACCATAGTAGATGGTCTTTGTTGGTTACTGTGCCTGAAAGAATTAATCACTTAATAAGGGAAGTCTCCTATGAAGTTCTACAGAGCAAAATAAATGTATAAATAAAACCAAGAGAACAAAATGGACAATGTCTACAATAATACAAATGAAAATAATAGTCAAAGGCAGCGAGCACAGACTTAATGATGAAATGACAGTCTCATTTCTGGAGAACAGAGGATGAAACACACCTCCCTCCCTCCATGGAGAAGTTGGGGACTAAGGGTATGTAGAATATTGCATATGCTTGTTAGGCTTGGTTGATTTGTCATTTGGTTTTGCTTAAATGTTTTCCTTTGTTATAAGGAAAGATTCCTCTAGTGGGAAGCACACAGGCAAATGACCCTGATGTTAAAATAACAACAATAAATGGGATTTTTTTAACTGGAGTGGGGGAGAATTAATTACCCTTAGCAAACTTTCTATCAATGAGTCTTTTCAAATCCCATTAGACTAATCTCCAGGGCCATACTAAAAGCCTTCTTAGTCTTTGCCACTAAGTTCAAATACAGACTTCTCAGCTGTATATTTCTTTACCTACTTCTTTCTTCCAATATACAACCCTCCACAAAATATATAATCCAACTAGCCAACTAGCTGGTTTCCAAACTAAAATTCTGTATCCCATGTCTTTGTAATCACTCAGGCCATAACTTAGGTCTACAATGTTGACCTCATATCATATAATCATATGTCATATCATATAACGACCTCATATCTTCCTATTAGAATCCTTAGCTTCCTTCAAGTCTCAGCTAAGGGTCTATCTCTTCTTTAAAGGTTTTGCTGATTGATCCCCTCTGCTTAATACCCTGCCCCATTTGTTAGTTTTTTTCTTCCCTGTCTTTATTATCAAATGACTTTGTCTCCCATTATCAATTATATATTGCATTCCTCCAGTAGAACACAAGCTCCTTGAAGACAGGGACTCTCTCTCTTTTTTCTCTTTGGATTCTCAGAGCATAGCTCAATGCTTTATACATGTTTATTGAAATGAATCAGGTTGAATTGGCCCACTACCATAACCTTTGACAAGGGAGGATCAGCCACCTTCACACTACAAGGAGGCATCTGTTACTTTAGTGGAGGAATTCAGAATATAAATGTCAACTCTTCAGTGTGTAAATGTGAGTTATAATCATTATTAGCATAACACACAGAGGCAACCAACCTGAGAAGCAATGGTGTACAGGAGGAAAAGGGCTAGACTTGAGGCAGAAGACTTTGGTTTGAATCAAATCTTATCGGCCTATTACCTATATGTTGCATTTCCTGAAATTTATCCAAGCATTTCTTAAGCTCTATGTACCAGATACTACTAAGCAAGAGAGGGGGAAAAAAGGCAAAAACAAGACAGTTTCTATCTCACAGAGTTGGAGTGGGAGGTGGAGTTGTTGAAACATATATATACAAATAAACCAATATATACTATATCATATCGCCTCCCAGTTGTCATCTGTCCCCGTCTGAGTCTGTATCATAATAGGTGTTTAATAAATGTGCGTTGAATGAACAGTTGCCAGACCCATAGCACCAATTGTCTTATCACCAATTAGTAGAAGTTGCAAACAGATATTGACTAGATTAAAGGAAGACTCTCCTAGCAATTAGAACCACCCAAAAATAAAATGGCACCTAGAAATGTAGTCAGCCTCCCACACTTGGGAGTCTTTAAAAGAAAGCTAGATGACACCATCTAAAATTTTGTAGAGAAGATTCTATTCTCTGATTAACTGGTTGAAATCAACACCATAACAGAATGGGATGCAGGGCAGGTTTTGATGTGGGGTATGGTCATAAATATTGCTCAGAATGAGACACTACCCAGACTGGATATCACAGTACAGGACTCTGACCATTCTCAGGTTGGCATTCAGTTATGAGCTCAGAGTATGTATTTAGAGGGATTCCAAGCAGCATAGAAAAGATGCTACACGAAGAAAATTTGATAATTAGAAAGAAACTTAGAAACTATCTGCTCTTCACATCCCATTTGAAAATGAAATTCAGAAATAATGACTTGCCTAAGGACTCAAAGCTAATCAGAGGCAGAGCCAGAATTCAAATTCAATTCATTAGACGTCAAATAGATAGTAAATAAGAACTTACTTCTCATGGCAAGAACTTTATGCCACAGCAATGCTTCACTGTGTCTAAGAGAAAAGTTTCACCAATATCCTTTGAGGTTGGATTGTTTTTTTTCCTTTTTTTTTTTGATCTCCTGCTCTTTCAACTGATTCTGCTTCCCCAGAGAGATTGATCTTCCCAGAATGCATTGCTTTCATCTAACAAAACAATGTCTGCCTTACAGCTTCCATAGACAAGAGGAGGGAAGACCCACTGGGCTTCATTTTCTGATTGTTTGTTCTGCACACTACAAGAATGGGCAGGCTTATGATATAGCAGCTCCAAACAATGCCTCTATCCACAGCATACCAAGCTCTCTAGGGCACGACTGACAATGGGGTGCTTTTCAACAGATTCAAAATACTCCTCTGCCAGCTCTCCTGTCCCAGTGTGGATGGCTTTCTCTAAGCCTTTGGGGTACAGACTTACACCTTGGCACTGAGGTCTGCTTCTAGTTTCTGCTTCCTTTGAATTTTAGAAAGCCAGGAAGAGTCAGTGCAAAGCAGTAAACTCAATTCAGCTCTGCAGCTCACTGCATCCACAAGCTCTCATGGGGTCTATGGAAGCTTCATTATTGAAGTCACTCTGTGAAATTCAAGCCAAAACCCACGTGGAGACAGCAAAAGGCTTCCTCTGGATAGTCTATGATGAACTGGAACCAACGATGCCTTGGTTTCATTTTTTTTCAAAATTTTTAAAAATTAAAGTAAATCAGCTTGAAGGTATCATGGTTTTACAAATAAAACCCCACTTTTAGATATACATTCACAGAAAATAGAATGTAAAAGCTGGAAGGAACATTAAAACAAAGAACACAGGGTATGAGAGCTGGAAAAATATCTTAGAACAAAGAATTTTAGAGTTAGAAATTGAACCTTAGCACATAAACATAATGCTCAGACCTCAAAATCTAGAAGACAGAATTCCAGAACTGGAATGGAATGAAGACTCTTCAACACAGACTATCAGAACTAGAAGGGACCTCTGAAACTTTTTTAAAAAACAGAACATTGGAACTTAAAAGAATACAACCAGCTACAATACAGAATGCCAGAAAAGCATACCTCCAAGAAGGTCAGAAGGAAATGCTCACACATGCCAAAATATTTACCCAACACTGTTGTATTTTTAAAAGTGAAGAACTAAGAAAAAAGCTGCCTATCAAGGGCATGACTAAACAAATTGCCAAATAATAAGAAATGAATGCTTTCAAAAAAATTCAGACAATAAGATCTTTGAGCAGAACTGAAAGGAAAACACACATGAGTATAGAGAAGCATTTTAAAATTAAAATAAGAAGAGGATGCTAAATGATGATAACTGCTCCAAGTATGATAAACCAGATAGATCAGAGTTCAATAATAACAGTAGCTAACACATAGTGATTTTGTTTACAAAGTACATTACATACATTATCTCATTCGATCCTCAGGCAACATTATGAAGTATGTGAGTGCAAGAGTGATTTCCTCCTTGGCAGGATGCTGTGGGTGGTTAAGCTTCAGAGAGAAGACAAATTTTTGGTGAGAGTAGCTAAAAAGCTATGAACAATGGTTATTCTATTTATTCTAAAAGCTTTTTCCTCCAATACTTTCCTAATTTTTTTCCTGTTATTTTTGAGTCTTACTATCCACATTCTACCTCAAAACGATTTTCTAAAATATTATATTTGAGAGGAAGGAAAAGACTCAGAAATATTAAATAAATGCTTGTTCCAAATAGAACCTTTGGAAACTTGTCACAATTCAAGTCTCAAAGGATGTAAGATAAGGCATTCTGACTATTTTTGAGCTTCGATTAAACTTTCAGAAAATTCAAAGGCTCCAAAGTAATTTTCCTGCAGAGCAACATCTTTAGAATCCAATGAGGAAAATAAAGTATTATTTCAAAAATACACTTCGAAGTTCAAAAAAACAAAAAAAAAAAAGCAAAGATAGATGAAGGGCACAGTAAGGTGGCAAAACTTGGGGAAAAGTGATTGGAGTATCCCCAAAATCCCTGCAGACTCTTCTCAGGGTTGTGCTGGAGCCAGCTGAAACCACTTCACAGGAACCAATTGTTAAATCTTCAGGGTAAGCATTTACATCTCAAGAATTGGCAGTGCTACAAATCAGGACTTGATTTTTGGTTTTGTCAATTATCTAGACTTGAGAAAGTGATTGAGAAAATGTTAATCGTGCAGACTATAAACTATATAAAACTGAAAGTGTGTCATGCCTACATTTTCCCCAAAACTGATTGTTAAATATTTACTAGCAGAACACTTTTTTGGTCATGGGTGCCTCCCTAGAGCATACTTCCTCTATGTTTTTTTCCTGAGTCCATCTCCCTTCCTATAATCTATTACACGTGCCAGGAATTCTATTCTTCCTCTTATCTCTGCCTCTTAGAAATTGCAGGCCTTCTTCAAGGGCCATTTCAATTAAGAGATCTTTCATCATTCCCTAAGGTGTTGGTGCCCCACCCCATCATTAAAATTCTACAATTTTTAAGATTTGTAAAAATTGTACAATTTTGGTATATATCCTGTATTTACATATCTGTGAAAGATGTTGTATCTCTTTGGCAGAATGTAAGCTTCTTAAAGGAGACTGCTTATATTCGGATCCCTAGTACCTAGCGGCTAGTACCAGTATAGCTAGGCAATATAGTGAATAGAGTGCCAGGCCTAGAGTGAAGAAGACTCGTCTTTGTAAGCTCTGTCTGTCCTCAGACACTTACTAGCTGTATGACCCTGGACAGGTCACTTAACCCTGTTTGTCTCAGTTATCTCATCTGTAAAATGAGCTGGAGCAGAAAATGACAAACCACTCTAATATCCTTGCCAAGAAAAACTCAAATGGGTTCATGAAGAGTCAGACATAAATGAAAAACAACTCAAGAACAACACAGTACCTAGCACATGGTAAATGCCTAACAAAGGTTTGTTCAACTTAATTGAGTGAGCCAGACCTACATTTTAACGAGAGAAAGAGGTCAAACTGGGTCCTGTTTGAGGAATAGGAGGACTTTCAATGACCCCAGGCTGCTATCTACTTCAAAAGTGCACTCTTCTGATACTATTCCACCTCCACTCTTTGTTTTCGTACTATACCTCCTCACCTGCAATCCAGACTGCCAGCTCTTTTTCCCTTGGGCCCTACACTCTGGACTGGGGAGAGTTCTCCTTAACTAATCTGACCCAAACCCAACACATCTGCTGCTGCTTTCCAACCACTTCAGCTAGATGCACCTTGACTCCCTTTTCCACTTCTAATTCTGGGAATAATAAACAGAGGACTATTCCCATTACTGGAGAGAAGTCAATAAATTACCTTCTGGCTCCATTTACCTTCCCTGTGACTTACCAATCCAAAACACCAGTCTTTGAATATAATACCCACATGTTGCCTCTTTCTACTAGAATGCATGCTCCCTAAGGACAAGGTTGTTTGGAGGGGGGGGCTGACATGAAAAACATGTTAGAGACATACATCAACATTCATATACCCAAAGTTTATTATGTACCTCTGATTTAGAAGACACCGTGCATAGAATCTGGGAGAGATACAAAGAGCAATCTATTGGACCTTTCCCTTAAGGGGCTTACAATTTAGGAAGATAGGAAAAGGTAGGAAAGATTATCTACATTAATAACCACAGCACAATATAGCCTGTAGCATATGATGAGGGAAGAACATGGTTCTATGAAAGTTTTTTTTTCCCTTTTGGGGTGCAGACTTGTGATTTCACGAGTATAGAGAACTCCCAATTTAGGAGATATTCTCCCTCTCCAGAGGCAGGCTAGTAATTTATCTACAATTTATACTCTTAAAGAATTGTTTGGGACACTGAGAGTTAGGTGACGTTCTTAGGGTTACACAACTAGCATGTACCAAAAGCATAATTTCAACCTAGGTCCTCCCTACTCCAAGGTCAGCCTTCCAAGGTCATGCTGTCTATGAGGATTCACAAGAAGAAGAAATCATTTTCAGTGAGAGGATTGGGGAAGCCATTATAGAGGAGATAGAATAAGTGGGAGATTGGAGGATGGGTGAGATGGCAATAGGCAGAGATGGAGAAAGACATTCCAGGTACAGGATTTAAGGCACATAAGTAGGAATCATAAGTAATTAAGTTTGACTAGACTGTTGAGTGGATGAAGTAGGGCAGTATAAGTGAGATAAGGCTGGAGAGAGTTGTTTGAAAGTCAGGCTAAGTGATGCAGATTTCCTTCCAGAGGTAAAAGAAAGTTATTTGAAGGTTGTAGAGAAGAGAAGTGGGCAAGTTATCATTAGAAGTACGAATTAGGAAGATTATTCTGGCAACAAGGATGACGTAGAGGTGAAAGAACAGAGAAGGAAAAGACCTAGTAGGAGGCAATTACAACCATCCAGTTACGAGACTCTAAGGGTTTGAATCAGAATGTTAACTGGTAAATTTCCTAATCGAGCTATTAACAATGGAATGGACTACTTCAAGAGGTTTTAGGTACCCCCTCCTTGGATTGGACAAGCACTTGACAGGTATGCTAGGGTGGAGATATCTTTGAGGTCATCGAGGTCTCTTCCAACTCTCAAATTCAGTGATCTTTTGACGGAGAAGAGAGAATGTTTGTGAGGGATACAGAGGAGATAGAACAGACAATATTTGGCACTGGCTGATTGGAAGTGGAGCATAATCAGAGATGTGCTGACAACAGCATTGTTTAACTACTGGCTTGCTGGGGGTGGTGTGGTGGGAAATGTACACACGATACGCTTTTGTTTTTAATCTATATTATCAACATCTTCACCATCACTTTCTTACATCTAGATGATCCACAAAGCAATAAACCAAATAGCCGTTGCCTGTTTCCAAGGTACAAATGTGGAAAATTTACAATTGGCTCTCATGGGTACATAGGACCTGGATCCAGCTTATCGCTGGGTATAATGCAGGTCAGCATGAATTTCCTTCAAACCATTTTTACTTTCACACTCTCATGTGGTAATCTCATCATCTCCCGTGGGTTTAACTGTCATCTCTGCAGATGACTCTCAGATCTGAACAGATCTAGACCCAGTCTCTGCCCTGAGCTTCAGTCCCACATCACATTTATTTTAAACTGATTGTCCCCAAACTCAATAAGTCCTTAAACTCAACATGTCTGAAACCAAACTCATTATCTCCACTACCACCACTACCACCATTCCAGAAATCTCTCCTTTTCTAAACTTCTCTATTTCCACCATCCTTCCAGCCTCCCATGTTTGAAACATCTTGGCATTATCCTGGGCCCTCACTCTCCTTCATCCCACATATTCAGTCAGTTGCCATATCTTGCTATTTCTACTTTCATGACATCTCTCTTCCCACCCCTTTCTAGTCACAAAGCTACCACTTTAATTCAGACCCTCATCACCACCCACCTATGAATTGCTACCAATGTGATTTTCCTTACGTGCAGATATAAGCAGGTCTCTCTCCAACACACGCGCACACACACACACACACACACACGCACACACACACTTAACTAAGCCCTGTGACTTCTTATTGCCTCTAGGAAAAAAAATACAAACTCCTCTGTTTAGCTTTTAAAGACCTACTCCCCTTCCACCAACACCCCATGCACACAGACACTCTGTGATCCAGCAAAACTGGCCTTCTCTCTGTTCCTTTCACAGGATATTCCATTTTTCACATCTTTGTGTCTTTGCATTGGCCATCTCTCATTCCTGGAATGCACACCCTTCTTAACACTGTCTGTAGACATCCTCTATTCCTTTAAGATACAGATCAAATAGTATCTCTTCCATAAAACCTTTCCTGGTCCCTTCCCTCCTCCCCCAACTGCATGTACTTCCTCTCAAACTACTTTGTGTATATTTGTATATGTTAACTTTATATTTATGCTGTATGCATTTTATATGTAGTTGTTATCTCCTCCATTAGAATATAATCTACTTGCAAACAGAAATTGTTTCATTCTTCGGGTTTATTTTCCCAACACCCAGCTCAGCGATGGCATACAAGGCAGCTAGATCTGGAGTCAGGAAGACCTGAGTTCAAATGGTGCTTCAGACTGGTTGTGTGATCCTGGGCAAGTCATTTAACCCCTGTCTGTCTGTTTCCTTATTGACTAATTGATTCATAGACCCATGGTTTCCTTGATAAGGATACTCTTTCCTTCTCGTCTTGTATAATTCTTGTATGTGTCCTCTTATAGGCTGTTAAAGTCCAAAAGAATAGGGTTTTTTTCACTGATGATGAAAACAAGACATTAAAGCAATATTGGCAGATCTGTTCCTTTTTCCACTTATTTGTATTCTTCCTAATAATTTCACCTATAAATGTTCTATGGGTGGTATGACTTTGTTAGGTCTGATGCCGAAACTTTCTATAGATTATTTTGATTTTTCACTGTTTTTATGAATACTGCTTAGAATCTTCTACTGTTCTCTTCTGATAACATCTGCAAATAAGCTTATAAACCAGTATCACCCTTGACTGCCATTTCCTGGCACCATTTTGCAGAAGAACTTGTAAACCAACATTGCCTTTGGTGGCTGTGTCTCTTTAGTAGGCAAAGAGTTCAAGTGTTTGCTGGCTGAGGTGGTTTCTGAGTTATTTGTCTTCATTGGCAATTATTCTACATCTGGCTAGGGATAGGTGCAAAATATAACAATGAAAACCTATCCATTTCATCAGAAATTGCCATCTGCTCCCTGCCCCAGTATGCTTCACTCTATTATTTTCCTTTCATTATTCTCACCTGTATTCTTGCCCACTGGCTGTCTCATGTTGGGGGAAATAAAGGCATTTGGTTCTCAGTTGGGATGGGGGGAACAACCATAGACATCATGGTCATTTGCTCCATATACTCAATATTCGCTTCTCTATTTATTCCTATCCTACTTTCCTAAATTCTGTTATTTCTCTCATTAGATTTAACAGATTGAGAGCAGAGACTGTCTTTTGCCTCTTTTTGTATCCCCAGCATTCAGCACAGTGCCTGGCACATAGTATATGAATGTTTATTCTTTGATTGACTGCTGACTTTCTGCTTTCAAACAGCTCCCCCTCTAGCCACCATGTAATATTTTACCTAGCTTCTCCTGGGAGGCTATTGTTATGATAGAAAAAAAAATTCTGAGTCAGGAAATCTGACTGATTCTAGTCCCAGGTCTGCCACTGACTAATTTTGTGATGAGTTGGACCAGACAAAGCTTCCTTGCAGGAGGTAGCATGAGAACTAAGTCTTGAATGAAGCTAGGAATCCCAAGAGGATGAGGCAAGGAGAGAATACATTTAAGGCACGGAGACTACTTGTACAAAAGTATAGAGTGAAAAATATAATGCTCTAATTTGAGACAGGCCAATGTGAAGTCAGTCCAGAGATACAGGTTGAAATCAGAATTTGATATGCTTTTAGATGTCAAATGGAGAAGTTTATATTTCATCCAAGAATCAGTAGAGATTCACCATAGGCCCCTAAGCAGAGGAGTGACATACAATCATAATTTTAGACTTAAAGCTAGAAGACACCTTAGGAGCCTTCAAGTTCCATCCTTTCGTTTTGCAGATCAGACACTGAGGCTCAAAGGTATTGAGTGACTGGCCCAATATTACACAAGGGGTAAGGGGAAGAGTCAAAATTTGAACTCATGTCTTCCGTCACATTATCCAGCATCCTTTCCCCTGCACCATGCTGCTTCTGCAAATTGCCATTGTCAGATTTGTATTCTAGGAAGCTACCTTTGGCAGCTGCATAGAAGATGCCCTTATGCAGACTAATAGCTGTTTCTGAACCTTTGCCCTCCTCTAGGCTCTGCTCTCTGTCTGATGCTCCTCTTCTATGACCACTCCAAAGGTTCTGGCCATCCATGGTACACTTTGAGTTGCTGATAGCCGATGGCCCAACATAATACTTTCTTTTCTATTTTCCAACTTTAAATGGTTTGGGGGCTAAACACGCCTATTGCCTCAAGATCCAAGTCACACTAGGAATTCGCCCTATGTGAAATGAACAGAGCAGAACCCCAAGGAGTTTGACATTTCTGTTTTTAATAGATTTTTCTTCCTAAGATACCCACAGGATGGGAATGAGTTTTGCTATGAGTTTGCTTTTAATTACTGTCTGCACCATTGGAAACTAGCCTTTGATTCCTCTTCTCTGAAGCTTAACATTTATATCCAGGGAGAACAGATAGTGAGAGGAGTCTTGCAGGGTGAGGGGGGCGGCAATCTGAAACTCCACTTGGCATGAAGAATTCTGTGTCTTTGAAGGCTGCCCAGGACCAGGGAGTCCAGGAGAGCTTAATCTTTTTTTTTTTATTATTTTAATTTATTTTTAACGTTTCATTTTCAGCATTGATTTTCGCAGGCGTCTGAATTACAAATTTTCTCCCCATTTCCTCTCCCCCCCACTCCAAGATGGCAGACACTCTGGTTGCCCTGTTCCCCAGTCTGCTCTCCCCTCTGTCACCCCATTCCCCTCCCATCCCCCTTTCCCTTCCTTTCTTGTAGGGCAAGATAAATCTCTATGCCCCATTGCCTGTGCATCTTATTTTCTAGTTGCATGAAAAAAAAACTTTTTTTACTTTTGAACATCTATTTTTTTAAAACCTTGAGTTCCAAATTCTCTCCCCTCTTCCCTTCCCATCCACCCTTCCTAAGAAGTCAAGCAATTC